>OX465278.1:107911894-108511894 GCA_949987645.1 Tachina grossa
TAATCGATTTTGGTCAAAAATTGAGGTTCGAAAATTATGTCGCTTAAGCTATTTTGGCGGTTATGGCACGATATGCATTTTTTTCGTGAAATCTATTTCACGAAACTTTTTCTATTTGCTAATAGAAAAGACACGTAACATGAATTTTTGACAACTTTTTTGATCTAATTTGGTTCTCCAGGAGCCTGTTTACAAATGAAATTTTCATACAACCAATTTTATGAAAAAAATGCGTAAATACTAAAAAAAGTTAATAAATAAAAAAAGTTATATATTGCAAAAACTATGCATATTCGCAAGGATTAAAACAATAAAAAAAATCCCCTAAAGCTAATTATATAAACCTCAAAAAAGCAATAAGTCGAAAATTTGTTGCGTATATTAATCGCGAAAACTTGCAAAAATGCGAATGTTCTTTAAAAAATGTCCGAAACCTAAAAAATGTGAACGAAAATACTCAGTAGATCTTAAAAATCAAAAACAGTCTAACTTACAAAAAGTTGCGAATATTCGTAAATAATTTTTTAATTGAAAAAAAGCCTTAAAATGTATTTAAAAAAAAAAAACACCAAAATTGTAACGAATGTCAAAAACTTAGAAAAATTTGTGACCATGTCGAAAATTAGCAAAAATTTGGTAACATAAAAAGAGATAAAAGATATCATAGTTCCATACTGGTTGAAAATCTTTAAAACTGCAAAAAAAAGCAAATAATTGGGAACAATCACTTTTATTGCGAAAAGAAAGAAAACGTTTGCGATACACAGAAAAAACTATTCCCAAAAAATTTTTAAACAAATATTTGTTTGAAATCAAATTTAGTTTCAGTAAATATTCTGTACTGTTCCACTAAATTAATTTGTACCAAAAACTGTGTAGAGAAGAAATAGGCCACGACGTTTGTCGGCTAATTTTCGGCATTTACATGTAGGCAACACGATCAATCAAAATCAGCAACAACAACCGCACAACGACACGTTGTTCCTCTCATTAAGCAAGATAAACACCAACACACTGAAATAACATTTTCTCTCAGCCGAACTATGATATTAATTTAAATTTTTACAAAATTTTTATCAGAATTTACAAAATTATTTGTAGGACCGCATTCAAATAAAATATTTACTGATTCAACGAATTTGGTTACTGAAAATGGAATTTAGTTTTTTCTGTGTAAATATCCATAAAATAACTTACAAATACTTAAAGATCTAAGGAATGCCGAAATGGCGAAAATTTGCTAACATCAAATAGATATGCAAATGGATTAAAAATCGGTAAAATGGTAAAAAAGCCAATATTTGGCTAAAAAGTCAGTTTCATCGCGGAAATTGGCGACAAGCAAGCGCTAAAATTGCTAAAATTGTAAGGAATGCCATGGTTAAACCTTTCTTCCACTAATTCGGCTTTTAGCTCAGATCTAAAATGAAGCGTGTTTCTATACCCGCGGTCAAATTACTCCTGTAACTATTTAATATTGCTTTTAGATCTAAGGACTGCGAAGAGTGTGTGTGGGTAAAACATTTTTATTGAATTTTATGTTAAAATATTTTGAAAAAAGTGTTATTTCCTCAACAACTATAAACTAGTATTTCTGGCAACACTTATCAAAAAATATTTAAAAAACCGAATGTGTTGCAAGTCATGGGGTATGTCGATAGATATGCGTAGATATGCGGAATGTAACGAAGAATGCGCATCGATACATACAAGTATGAAATAAAGTGCGCAGTGGTATACGCAAGTATGAGAATGACGCATAAAAAATATTCGATATGTGCGGGTGTATCCAAAATTTTTTGTATCGATTGGCTTTCCCTGATATACACTATACTCATAAAAACATAAATGTAAAAAAAGGCCAAGTTCCTATCCAAAATTTCGGCCATTAAAATTAGTGACATATAAATTTTGACAAAGTTCTTGTTTGACACAATACCTAATACAGTCATATCCCAGTAAGCAATTTTGCTTGAAATCAAGTGTAAAACAAGTGTTATTCAAGCCACACAATCAATTGTCAAGGGTTGAATTATGCTTGATGCACACGTTAATTCAATAGCATTCTCCAATGAAATGGGAACTTGATTCAATTCGAACATTTCAATTTTATTACAGTTCAATTCAAGCCTTCAATTATACTGTAATTCAACCTTGTATTACAATTGAATTCAAGTGTATTTCAAGCTGCAAGAACAAGGCTTTTAAAATGGAAAGCAAAATGCAATTCCTTTGTCTTCTAATAATTATTTTCTGCACATCTGCTTTCGCTATTGTTTTCACGTTTTACTCACCTTTGTTTTCTAAATTCACTTTTATTTATTTGTTTTTCTTATTTTCACCACATTTTCAGTTTCAATAATAAATAAATTACGTATTTGACAAGATTTGAGCATATATGTATGTTGTTTGATTTTTTATTTAAAAATATTTTCAAACTTGAAAACTACTTGAAAAAATGCTTGAATTCAACTTTGTTTCCAGTTCAATTTCAAGTGCTTGAATTTTAATTTTTTAAGTGCTTATTGGGATGCTATGCATTATACAAATTTGTAATCGTAAGGGTGTAGTACAATTTCTAGATAGTCTGCTTACTTGACAACATTTCTTCCAATACAAAGATATGAACAAATATGCATTATTCTCTCCATTTTAGAAAGGTAAAAATATTGCCAGGTAAGTAGAATATCTAGAAATTGTATGACACCCTTACGATCACAAATTTATATAATGCATAGCATATGTCAGTGATAGGTGTTGTGCCAAACAAGAACTTGGTCAAAATTTATATCTCACTACTTTTAATGGCCGAAATTTTTGATAGGAACTTGGCCTCCTCTTGGTGGTTTAATTTTTGGATTTTCCGACTGAGTAAATCAATTACTATTTGTCTACAAAATGTCAACACTCTATAGTACAATATTACATAAAATTTTTATGGGTCTCGCCCCGCTGACTTTTATATCTGCTAGTGCTTATGGTTCATGTAGAGTTTGGTATTAAACAGTTAATGAGAAATACCTGAGTATTAAATTAAAAATTGCTAAGCCGAAGTACCTGAAAGACAAAGCCAAGATTTATTGGTGAAGTCACTGCTACTTTTCAAAATAGGAAATTTTTATTTTGGATAAGTGCAATGTGTATGAAAAGCTTCAATAAAATTTATTTTAATTTTGAATTAAAAGTGCTTGTTCCTTCTCGTTTTTTAGATTTTTTTTTGTGATCTCTGATCTATTTGTGTATAAAATTTCAGCTCTCTAGTGCGAATTATAGTTTTAAATGTGTGGCGCCACATACCGGAAAAAAACTTCTTTGTTTTAAGATTTTCCCGTTGGCTTACTCTACACTTACTTGTGTATAAGATTTCAGATCTCTAGCAAGTACTAAATTCTATGAGCATTATCCCTCCCACTATTTTAAACTCACAATTTTGTTGTGAGCAGCGCTTATAATTCATGCTAATTTTCTTCTAGGATATGCTTGACCGAATTAGATTAAACACAAGGCTAACATTTTATTGGAGTGATCACGCCCACTTTTTAAAGTGATAGTTTAAAGTCTTGTATACCTGCAACGCGTATGCAAGGTTTCACTAAATTGGCTTGAGTTAAAAGCTGTATATTAAGTTTTTAGTTCCAAAAAATATTAGCATAGCCCCTCCCATTCTGGTAAAAAATTTTTGAGTTTTCAGACTTTTCTAGTTGGTTTCTCACCTAGATCTACTTGTGTATCAAATTTCAGCTCATAAGCACAACTTTAAATTTTTATGGGCGCAACGCCGCCCCTCTAACTAAAATTTACGGGTTTTCAGATTTTTCTAGTGGTTTTCTCCCCTAGACCTATTTGTATATCAAATTTCAGCTCCTTAGCGCAACTTTTAATTTTTAATTTTTATGGGCGTAACGCAGCCCACTTTTCCAAATTCAAAATTTTTTTGGACCAGTGCTAATTATTCGTGTCTAGTTTCGTTACAAATGGATAATAATAGCTAGATAAATAGTATATCTAAATATGCTGAGCTACAGCGCATTAAAATGAGGTTTTAATTGTATGGGCGCGTCAACGCCCACTTTTTTAATAACAAACTTATAGCCTTGCATTACCGCAGTATACTAACCAAATTTCAATAAAATAGCTTCCATTAAGTGCCTTATATTAGCTTTTTTAATTCTGACTTTCATGGGCGTAGCCCCCCCACCTGGCTAAAATTTCGGTTGCGGGGAACAAAGTTATGAGGGGGGTAAAAACGGCTCGAATGGCTTCGTGTAAATATACACACTGCGTCATGCATTGGCCAGAACTTGGCCTGGCGCACTGCCGTGCGCCTAGATAGTTTTTTATAACTATTACGTCCTATAGTTTTTTTAAAGTATTTTTTATATAAAGTATTCCTTGTAAAAACTTAAAATTTTTTGCGAGGCCTGCCTAATAAATGCCTTGTATTTTTTACGCTTCATCTATTTCAATAGTATAAAATGTTCCATAAAAATTTAGAAAATGCCTAAAATGTGCTCGGCTGTGAGCGTGTGTTTGAAAATTTTGATGAAAATAATTAAATGGTTTGTAGCAATTCGTACAAACAGTTTACGAGTATGTAAAATTTTCTTGTCTTGAAAATGTTTAAAGATCGTAAAAATTGATATACAAAAAATCTCAAAATCTATTGAATGTTCAAGGGCTTGCTTTTGTTGACTCTCATTTGGCGGAAAATGAAAAAAGAAAAGACTAAAAACTATGGTTATCGATTATTTAAAGAGCTGGCTTATGAAGTTCCAGTTAGTTGGAAATAAACAACAAAGTTTCTAATTTCAATTGCAATTTAATGCATTCAATAATCGAGATCAAAGGTACATTTTGAATATTAATTTGAATAATTATAATATAATTAATATAATTATCACTAAATTATCCAACTGATTCGAAATACATAGCAAAATCCATAAAAAATATTAAAATAAATACAATTATACAAAAATATTTTAGTGATGTACAATCAAACAAAACGAATCGAAAAAATCTGGATATTCAAATACTCATTTCGCTCGAATAAAATAAATTTAGATAACTTTTCTATGTTCATCATATTTTTTTACTTTTACTTCATACAAATGTTTATGTTTTTTGGTTCCATGTCAGAAGCTTATATTTTATAAATTAGGTTGCTTAACTTCAAGATAATAAAAATGTATTTAATAAAATAAAAAATTAGTTGAATACTCGAATGAAATTGTATTCGATGTTGTACATCATAATCTGTGAAATGGTTGTTGAACATGGTGGTGCTACCAGAATTTATTACTAAATCACAAAATAATTAAAGTTGTCTTTTGAATACAATTTCTTAACAAAGAAATGTTATGCTTGGTAGCTGCTATGAACTTTAAAGCTCAAGTAAAATATTTTTATGAATAAGGGTGCAAAACTTTGATTTTTGACTACATAAGTAAAAGTCTGTGAAAGTTTTTTTTTAATAAATATGTATATGTTGAAAAAAAGGTAACAAATATTAAAAAAAGTGAGTATGTGCAAATTATTTCGACAATAGCAGCAACATAACGGTGAAGCGGTACTCTGCTATAAAAGCAAAAAGAAATCGTACCTACATGTCGTTACGAATTCGTACCGACTTATCGTAACGAATTCGTGCCGACAAATCGTTACGAAGTCGTGTCAACCATTTCATACAAAAATTTTTACGATTTCGGTAATATTTCGGTGCCGAAATCGGAAGATTTTGCCGACCAATCGTTAAGAATTCTTTACGAATTCGGAGCATTTTGTTTGATGGGTACATACAGCCTTGTATGTATGTATGTTTCTTAGATACCCTGTAGGAAGTATCAATTGAGAAACACTACTGATTCAACAGTGCCTTTGTCAACAATACTACTGACGAATTGTACCGCAGAAAATGTGTTTTGCTTTAGGGGCCGTCCATATATTGCGTAACGCTGTAGGAAGGAGGGGTGGGGTTCGAGTTTTGTTATGATTTGTTATGGTGGGGGTGGGGGGAGTCTTTGAAAATGTAACGTAACAGAAAAATTTTAGTAAATTGAATGTTTTTTCATTTAATATGCTTTTCTCATTTATTTGACTATCATTTATTTAATTGATCATACGTCTTACCTTCCCATTTATATTATGTATGTATACATACATACATGTGCGGAATATCAATTTTTGATATACGAGAGTTCGAATTCGAATATTTAAAATGATATCCGCGAATACGAATATTTAAAACGATATTAAATTAACTTTGCTTTATTTTAATTTACATTGCAAATTTTACAAAAACACGAGCATACATATATACATAGATATGTATATATGTATATGTAAGAACCTATTTTTCAACCGAAGAAACATGAAAATTATATTGTATATATTATATACTTTTTTTGTAAGCGTGCGTGATCGTGATAAGTTGTAAACCACTCGTGCGTGATTAAAAATATTTTATTCGTGAGCGTGCGTGATTGTGAAAATGTTCAAAATCATTCGTGAGTGAAAGTGCGTGAGTAAAATATATTTCAGCGTGAGCGTGCGTGTCGTGAGTCAGAAAACACTCACGTGCACATCTCTAATTTTGAATACAATAAAAATAAACTTCAAGTTAAAATTTCATAAAATTAACATGAAATTAACAAGTCTACATATCGTTTGCTCAACATGCAAAGGCTTTAAGTCCACTTTTTTTAGAAATTGAGATTTTAATGCAGTAATGTATAATAAGTAAAAGTACAATTGCAAGTAAAAGTACAATTTGTATACAATTTCTGTTTTTGAGTTATGAACACGCTGTGTAAGTTAGCAACAGCACCAACGATATCGACGCATAATTGAATTACATACCTTTTATTTAATAATATAATACAAGAATATTTTTGTAACATGATCAGGTTAACGAACTTTGTTAAATTGCATAATTGCAATTCGACAAAATTAAGCGTGTGAACCTTATTTTGTTTATTGCCGAAATGCGATATTGCACTTTGACAAATCTAACCAATAAGAATTCTTTAAATTATAAAAATTGCAAAGTTAACAACTTTCGCAATATTAAAATTTTATGCCTTTTAGCCAATCAGAATTGAATCCATGCAATTGTAAAATTAACATTCTAAATAAGGAAAAATATTAACGACAGTCTTTGCTACCTGTTCATGTGTGTCGGTACTTGAAACTTTGTAATTAAAATTATAAATAATTTGTAACTAAGAAATATAAAATAATATAGAATAAAGTGTAAAATATATTAATTAGGAAATCCTTTTGTTTAATTAAATCAGCGCAGTCGTTAGCGCAATAAAAATATTTTTTTTAAACGATCCTGTAAGAAAATAATAACTTGTATACTGTATTAATTTATTTTGTATTTTGTTGACAATGGAAGAACAAATTACATACCAATTCTCTCAGAGAGTCTCTTTCTAAATATAATATTTAAAAAACAAATGAAATAAAATTGTAATAGTGTATTTAATTTTTATATGAAAATTTCCAACAAAAAAATTTACACTATTGTATTTAATATGATAATACAATCGATACAAAGATACAAGAGGTTTTGCGAATTAGGCAATTGATTACAAAGAAAAAAATTACAGTTATCTCGTTTTTTTGTTGTTGTTTTGTAGCTACGAGCAAAAGCGCTTAGTTCATTTTATCACAATATCAACGTATCACTAGTTTGATTATTTTTGCTCCCTTGTAAAATTTAAAAATATGAACTTAGAGCTTTTACATGTTAAGCTAGCGATATTCAAACTGTTCCTTCCGGCATCTATACTTCAGAGGAATGAAGTCAATAATGTGATGGACATAATGATGTTCTTAGGACTAATTCAACTCCTTCAACGGAGGCAACGGGCCATTGAAATGATGTCGATGTGGATGTGGTCAAAACTCTGATCGGTCAGACCAAAATTGCCGGAAGGAGCCTTATTATGCTTATTTACTTTATTTTTTGGCAACTTAGGCAGTACTGAACAAATTTTGCAATATCTTTGCACACTGATGGCCACACGAAACGATCCGACACTAATTTCAAAGTCCCTTTTTGCCGGGATGTGATAAGCTATGCATGTTTTTAATTACTTGCTGTCTTAGAGATACTGGAACAAAAGGTCTTACTGAATTTCTGCTCGTGTCACAATAGATTGATTGATTAGAATTTGGAATAGGGAACATTTTAGTAAAAGTGAATTTTTATTGCCAAATTGTAAGAAACTAGCCAGTTCTGTATCTTAAGTTTACTCTTTCGGCAGTGTTGCAAACTTTTTTCGATGCAACAAATCCTACCTAGAAAGAAAATCAGCTGTGTTGTTGCAGGGCTTGTGGTGGGTTAAGATTGTAAAATTTCCGTTCTCTAACATACATATACTGGAAATGCTCGACAGCTTTAAACATAGCTAGCAGTTCGCGGTCGTATGTGCTGTAGCCTTGTTGCGCCGGAATGAGTTTTTGTGAGTAAAAACCCAAGGGTTGACTTTTACCTTCAATAATTTGATGAACTACTCCACCTACTGCTTCGCGTCTACAGTTAAAGTAAAAGTCTACAGTTAAAGTAAGTGGAGCATCCATCACAAAATGGTTGAGCAGAGTGGCGTTTGCATGATTGAAAGGCTTCGAGTGTTTCTTCACTCCAATCAATCAGCGTGTTGTCCTGTTTTATATTTCCTGTTATAAAAGTTTACAATTTTATTTCGACCGTCAAGGCGTTGGGTACAATTAACCTATAAGAATTGAGCATCCCAAGAAATCTTCTTAATTCTTTTGTCATTTTAGGCAAGGGGAAATTATTTATAGCCTGAACTTTTGTTGCTTTTGGCCGTAGTCCCTCGGACGATATCGGTTGACCTAGAAAATCTATATGCGTTTTTCCAAATGTCGATTTTTCGAAATTGACTGTTAGAGTGTGTTGTCGAAGGAGTTCCAACACAGCTTGTAAATGGTTTTTGTGTTCATCTACAGATCGAGAGGCAATTAAAATATCGTCGATATATATAAAAATATAGTATATGCTTCGAAATGTTTCGTCCATTCGGCGTTGAAAAGTTTGGGCCGCGTTTCGCAAACCGAACGGCATTCCTTTGAACTCAAAAAGTCCGAACGGTGTAATGATGGTTGTTATAGGGATATCGTCGCTTTTGATTGGGATCTGGTGATAGGCTCGTTGCAGTTCGATTACCGAAAATATTTTTTTACCATGTAATATCTATCATACGTCTTGAAATAAAGGTATTGGATACTTTTCCGGTACAGTGATATCGTTTCAGGCACGGTAATCACCGCATGGCCTCGAAGTCCGATTAGGTTTTTTTACCATATGTAGCGGGCTATATGATAATATATGTCTAGCATATATTTAAATTCTGACTTGGCTGCAACTAACTTAAAGCCGGTCAATTTTCTTGCGCGTGCGAATACGGGGCTACCACTTGTGACTATGTGGTGTGTCACGTTAAGTGTAGTCGGCTTCTGTACTCGGTCGAATGTAGCTAAGTCTTTGTATTCCTGAAATAGATTTGCGTATTGGTAATTACAATTATCGTATGACAAAAGAGAACGCACGCTAGTTTGGCTTGAGTCGCCACTTACCCTCAAGAGTGTTCTTCTGTCTATTAGTATTTTTCTTTGGATATTTTAAAACATCGTTACCAATTATTGAATTTGTTACGTCAGCAATGACCAAAATCTATTCAAACGTTCATTGCAGGCCTAAATTTACTTTAATGCATCGCTCTCCGAAGGTTTTTATTTTTGACCCGTTTGCCGCGTATAACTGTATAGAGTGTGATTAATTTTTCTTATCTGATGGCCGTGGTGGCTCCGGTGTCTATTAAAAATTGTGTGCTTGTATTGTTGTCGTATGTGATAAGTCGGGCGATGGTAATAGTCGTCACGTCTGAACTGCTATTAGTCGGCTCGGCTCAGACGTCGTAATTAGTTTTTTTGTTGCTTGTTGTTGAATTTGCATGGCGGGCGACACTTTTGAGCGTTTTACCATGTTTTTGGTGGTACCAGCAGAATTCTGCCGTAGGGTGTGCTGTCGGAATTTCTGAACGGGCTGTATGACGCGATCGATTATAGCATGACCGTGTTCGCTTGGTGTTAAAAAATTTCGTGAAGCTTTTTTCGAGATGAGACATTTTTTTTTCCTTTTTTTATTTATTGTATCTTCATATATGAACTAACAATAAGTATTCAAATCTTAAATCTATAAAAAAATTATTAGGCCAGACCAGTGTCGGACATAAACTTAGTGGTAGTTATAAATAATACATTAGTAGTGATAATCAAAAAAAAGGGGGGGGGGAAAGTATTTTCAAGTCCATCTGGAGTGTTAGGTATAAGAGCACGTGTGTCCCTCTTTTTTAAGCGGATGTGTCCGGTAAAGCTCAAAATATTACGAGCAAGCGGATTAGGATGTGATTCGAGTTTTGTTAAATATTTGCCTGCGTATTTTGCAATTTCTTCAGTCACTAGTGGCATATTTAAATCACGATGTATAATAGAATTTTGGATGTACCATGGAGCTGATGTTATTAACCGTATAATTTTGTTTTGCTTTCGTTCAGCATTGGTAGCTGAAGCAGTGCCCCATAACTGAATTCCGTAGCACCATATTGGCTTCAAAAGCGACTTGTATAATAAAAGTTTGCAGTCTAGGCTGAGTGTTGAGTGTTTGCCAATCAACGAATATATTTGAGTTAACTTAAGTTTCATCTGAGTTAACTTATAGTCAATATGATGTTTCCATGTAAGTCTTCGATCAAGGTATTTCACTTGGGAATTTTGAGGAATATTTTGATTGTTGATTCGAATGGGGGAGCAACTATCTCTTCTTAGGGTATATGGACACACTTCTGCTCATTGACTTTAATTCTCCATAAGTTCAACCATATTTCCAGCTGAGTGATATGTTCCTGGAGATTGCGGGATGCCTCATAAGGGTTTTCGTGCACGCTCATACAGGCTGTATCATCGGCAAAAGTAGAAATATGGATATTATTGCTCACAGGCATATCACAAGTATATATTAAATACAAGACAGGACCCAGAATACTACACTGGGACACACCAGAAGATATGGTTTCGGGCACACTCGTGAACTCTCCTTCCACAACAGTGAACTTCCTATCAATAATATAACTTTCCAAAAGATTTTGAATGTTTATTGGCAGATATGTCTTCAATTTTAAAACTAGGCCTTCGTGCCATACTTTATCAAACGCCTGAGAAACATCAATAAAGAGAGCAGAACAATACTTCTTTCCTTCAAATGTTCTTCTTACAACTTGGACCAGTCTATGCGTTTGTTCAATCGTGCTGTGCTGACTTCTAAAGCCAAATTGATGGTCCGGGATGCACCCATTATCAGTTAAAATTTTGGACAATTTAGTCATGAGCAGCTTTTCGAAAAGCTTTGAGATTGTAGATAGTAAGCTTATAGGCCTATATGACTCAGTCTTGGTAAGATCTTTGCCCGCCTTTGGAATCATTTTGATCTTGGCCAGTTTCCAGTTATGTGGAAAATACTGCATTCTTAAAATAGCATTAAAAGTAAATAGCAGGATTCTTATTGCAATATGAGGCAAGTTCATGAGCATTTTGTTACTAATGCCATCAATACCTGGAGCTTTCTTCGGGTTGAGTTCAGCAATTACTTTTTGTACTTCACGCATCTTAAACCTTAAGGAACGAGGGGGTAGAGAAACTACACACGGTAAATCAGCAGCACCCGTACATGAATTGGGAGTGAATACAGATTTAAATCTGCTCAGAAAATAAGTTACCTTTCTCACTATCGCGAGACGAGACATTTGCTGGTTTATTTCTGAAATCGCACCTTCAGCTGGTGCTCTGTCTACCATACTTACTTGTCGGAAATCGCTGACTTACATAACATTGTCGGCGATTTTAAATAGCTCTACAAGTTTGGCATCGGAAGCTTGAATAGTGGCTCTCACAGTTGAGGGAAGGCGTTGTAGCCACAATGATTTTAAAAAATCTTCATTGACTTTATCTTTAGCCAAATCGCGTAACTCATTGAGTAGTTGGATGGGCGAAGATCATCCATTTCCATATCGGATAGGAGTTTTTGCGTCTTCTTCTGCTCGCTATCGTCAAAACATTCTATTATAAATTTTTTTAGGTTATGGTATTTTGCTGTCTCTGGTGGCTGTATTAAATTTCGAAATGTCTCGTACGATGTTTGCTATGTCGAATTGGGCCTCCACTTCGGCAAACCAAATATCTGGCCTTTCGGGCCAAAATGGAGGGACCTTTACCTATACACGTTGTGTAGAGGCTTCATTCACAGCGTGCAAAGTTGATTGCTGGTTATCAATTGCAATTTTGTCTGGCATCTTGTACGTCGTACTCACCAGTTTGGGGAAGTTGTTTTAATGAAAACTGATTATGTTCTTGGTATTATTAAAATTTAATATTAGTTTATTTAATATATAGGAAAAATATTGAAGGCATGTTAATGTGTCGACGATTTGCAAAAGAGAGAGAGAGAGGAAATAGCTTTCGCCAAAGTTAAATAAAAAGGAACATATATAAAGGGTGTCCCAACAAGAACGCAAGATATAAATTTTAAATAAAACACAGATATTAAAAAAAAAATCGTGAAACTTTATTATATCGTAAAGTAGACAAAATGAGGTTATGTGTGGAACAACAAATCGGGCAGATGGCCGCCGCGGCTTTGCTGGCACACACGAGATCTTTTAATGAAATTTTCAATGACCGTTTTGCATAAATGCTGCGGTATTTCATTAATGCAGCGTCCAATTTCCTCTTTTAAGGCTTGAGTCATCGTCGGCTTATTCGCGTAAGCCATCGACTTCAAAAAACCCCAAAGAAAAAAGTCTAATGGTATTAAATCGCACGATCTAGACGACCAATTCTGGTCTCCAAAACGCGAAACAACACGACCGGGAAATGACTGATGTAGCAATTGAATTGTTTCTCTGGCTGTATGACATGTGGCGCCGTCTCGTTGAAACCACATGCCTTCCACATTCATTTCTTCAATACTAGGCACGAAAAAACTGGTTATCATTTCACGATACCGAACACCATTGACTGTTTGCGCTTGACCTGCGTTTGAGCGACATCATCACGTACAGCTGCGACATTTTCGGTCGATCGACCTGGTCAAAGGCGCGTTGTTGTCTTTACATCACTAACAGACCCAGTTTCGGCAAATTTAGCTATTAATCTCTTTACAGTTGACTCTTTGTTGACTGTAGCCGCAAAACTTTCACCATTTTGGTAAGAAATTTCACAATGAGAAAGCGTTGTTCATTCGTGTAGCGCTCCATTTTTACTAACCTCGTACCTTCTACTAGCAAGCAATAACAATTGTTCAAATGTCAAACAATGACACTTCGAATGGCGCCAAATTTAAATCTTGCGTTCTTTTTGGAACACCCTTTACATATGTTGCGAAAATTGGTATTTAATACAATGATCCAATTTTATGTAAAGTTGGCGGGTTGCCACAGTATAAACAAACAAACTTGTATGTGTCAGAAACAGATGTCTTTTATTTTTAAAACAACAATTACAGGCATATTAAAATTCAATTGCAGAGGTGGAACGTATGTCTGATTATAGTCATTCAGTGTTGCCAGTCTGTGTGTAATTAGATAGAATGCATAATTTATATTCTCATATGTAGGCGATGTAAATAGATTAATGTATAATCTATGTGTAACAACATTGTAATCATTTTATTCACAATACGATAATATTTTTGTAGCTTTTAAACAAAGTTTGACAACTTTTTGTATTTTACACATTTACAGGCTGGGCTTGTGCATGTACTTGGTATAATTGCACCATGCCCCAATAAGAAACGATTTCAACCCTTTTATCAAAAAGAAAATTTCATTACAGTCTGCAAAAAGAGAAATTCTTCTTAACATGGCCTTTAATTCTGTGATAAAGAATCGTAAAGAACTTCTTGCAATGATAAGCTTATGTAAAAATTTTTAGAGATCATCCAAATGTGCACTGCTTCCGGAGCGGAAATTCTACATTTTCATGACTTTTTGGGAATTTCTTTTTATTGGTTATTTAATCGAAACGTAATCGAATAGGTTTTTGGTGCACAAACAAAATCTAAAGAACGTTTTCTTTCAATCATCGGAACGTAAGAAACTGTTACTATAGAAAAATATCCAAAAAGTCAAAATTGCTAAGAAAAAACTAGAAAGCAAAAAGCAGTTGTCAAATTTAAAAATCTAAAAATTCTGTCAACTCTTGATAGTTTTAAGGTCGTTAATTTGAAGATCTCTAAGATTTGAACTGCTTCCCAGTTCCGTGGGAATTAACTTGAATTATTTACTTGTGCTGTTTTTATAAAAAAAAATATTATTTGGTTTTATTAACAACTTTTATGGAATCATGACAAATGTTAAAAGTAACAAACCAAATAAGCGTGCCTTACACTGGAAAAACAGTTTTACTAAAAATTTAACGAACTTAAGCTAAGATCACACTATCGGTGCAATGTACCGATTTTCGTCGGCTTACTGAAATAAAGTCGTAAGTAAATCAGTAAAATGGCCTTATTTTTCAATTAAGTAAAAAACAATTACCTGACTGCGCTCCACTTCAGTGGTAATAAGGCCATATAGCCTTATTTAAGAATTAATTGAAAACTAAATCCGTTTTGGTGTATTACTTATGACTTGATTACAGTTAGCCGACGAAAATCGGTACATTGCGCCGACAGTGTGATCTCGGCTTTACGTTCATTAATTTTACTTGCTAGACATTTTTCTTTCAAATGCCTTTATTCAAAGTATTTATTCATTGAAATAAAAAAAACAAAATGTTGATGTGAACTGTACGTGAAAACAGTTGTTTTGATTTTCTTCGTTGACACAGAAAATTATGATAAGTTTTTGTTTTAACAAACAGTTTTTTGAAACTGATTTTAAATTTTATTATTGTCTTTATTTCGTTTGATGAATAGTAAATTATTTCAATAAAAAAAATGTGAATTGGATTTTATTAAACTCTTACGAATTGCAGATCGCATTTCAGAAAGAAATTTTATTTGATTTTTACAATTTAGCATTTGAATACAAAAACAAGTAAGAGTGCTATATTGGACTGTGCCGAATCTTATATACCCTTTACCAAAGTGTTTTTATGTAGTATAGAGATACATACATAAGCATATACATAAAAAATAAACAAATCAGAAAAAATAATTTGACCTAGTTACTTTTATCTACAAAAAAAAAATAAATTTACAATTCCTAGAATCATTATATTAGATTTTTCTGATTTCTTATATCACTCTAGTAGTTCTTAAAAAAAATATAGAGAGTGTGTTAAGTAAAAAGAGAAAAAAGGAAATTTAAAAAAATGTTTTATTTAGTTACTTTAATATCCAGAAAAAAAGTTCAAGGTTTCCAGCTCTGGAGCTGTGGTTTTTATTTTTATAATTTTCTACACCAAATTTTTTTCCAAAACGTAAAATATGTATAATCTAAAAAGGAAAATATAAAAATTAATTAGACTTAGTTACTTTTATATATCACAAAAAGTGCAAGCTTCCCAACCCTGAGATCATTCTTTTTGATTTTTCTTAATTCTTACACCAATTTCTTTCTTTTAAGAATTTAAGATATGTTTAATTTATAGAAAAAAGGAAAAATTTGCTTTAGTAAGTTACTTTTGTACAAAAAAAGTTAAAGTTTTCCAACCCTAAAATCGTCTTTTTAATTTTTTTAATGGTTTTTTTAATTTTAAATACCAATTTTATTCGCACTCAAGCATAAAATAAGTTTATTTAATAAAAAAAATAAAAATTAGCTTTCGGTAGTTTTCGGTAGTTTTTGATTCTTTAGATTTTGTTCACCAATATGTTATTTATATATATATATTATATTTTTAATATCAATTTAATGTGTACTGCAGTATCAAATAAGTTAATTTAATTAAAAAATAAAAAAAAATAGTAAGACCTAGTTACTTTAATATATTACAAAAAGTGTAAGTTTCCCAACCCTGGAATCATAATTTTTAATTTTTCTGATTTGTTACGCAAATCTCTTTCTTTTAAGAATCTAAGATATGTTTAATTTATAGAGAAAAAGAAAAAATTTGTTTTAGTAAGCTACTTTTGTGTAAGAAAAAAATTTAAGTCTTTCAACCCTGGAAACGTCTTTTTAATTTTTTTAACTTTCTTTTTTAATTTAAAATAAAAATTTAATTTTTTAACCCAATCTCTTTCTCCTTAGAATATAAAATATATTTAATTTAATAATATTTAATACCTGATATTAAATCTGATATAATATGAGAGATAACGCCGGCAGAATGAGAAGAAAAATATATTTATATTAATATTAATTAATTGATATCTATGTAGGGGAAAACGTACACTTGTAAATATCATAATATTTCATAATTATCAGGCAACCGTTCAGTGAACATATTTGTTTATTTGAATAGTAATGTGTATTTCATAAAAATTTTGCGATTTCCTTAATAATTACATCGTGTATAATTAAAGCATTTCATCACTTTTTTATCAAAAAATATTCATTTTCATTTAAATTCACAAAATTCTCTTCTCGTATCTACTATGTATGTGTGCGTTTTTTGACACTTGATATCATAATATTGTTTTCTAAATATATATTACGAAAACAATATTATAATATCTGATATAATATTAATATAATACTAATATTGCAGTCCATACGTAATATAATTCGCTCTGCTATGAAATTTGACGTTTGCTGGTAGAAATATATTTGATATTATATCAGGTATAGACGCTATGTTAGTTATATAAAAAGTTTTCAACATATTAAAGTCCGCTGAATCATAATAATTCATTTATTCCATTTGCATATCGATAGCCTATATTAAAATACGTCAACTCAAAAAATCTATCTTTTCAGTAGAGCGAATAAAATAGTTAATTCGTTCATTATTGTAAAACTAAATGATGTGCTTTCCATAATAGTTAGGTCTGCAAAAAATATTTTATTTCGCACTGGTTTGCGTATTTTTATGAGATAACATATTCTAGTCGATCAAAAAACAAATATTTTTTTAGAGTTAGCATATTTTGTCGGAAAAAACATGATTTTCTTATACCCTTTACCAAAAAATGGTAAAAGGGTATATATAGGTTTGTCATTCCATTTGTAATTTCTAGAATATTAATAAGCGAAACATAAAGTATATATATTCTGGATCCTTATGCATAGGGAACGCGAATAAGCGATGTCCGTCTGTCTGTACGTGAAATCGGGTTTCCGAAGCTCCCAGAAAAGCTAGAGACTTCGTTCTTGGACTGGTGTGTCAGAAATGGTCCAAATTAGATTGGCATAGAAAATCAGCAAAATCGAGCAGACATTTTCAGGGCTGGGAAACTTAAACTTCATTTTGCCATACAAAATAACTACCGAAAACTAATTACACGGTGTTACAGTGAAAAAAAACTTGGAAAACGACCTAGCGTGAGTTGTAGATCTTGTTGAGTACATTACAAATTGTGTCAAAAAATTTCAAAAACACCCTCAAATTCAGAAGTTATTCTGAAAATACTGTTTTCGGTGATTTTCGTCATCTTATCGAACTGTAACTAAGTCAGTTTTTATTAGATCTAAAATTTTTTAATATTTTTAGAAAGAAAACTGATTACGCTTTACAACGATGTGTACATCTTGATATATTTGTAAATTTTTAGTATTGTTTTTGTTAAGAATCTTCAAAAAAATAATAAAATTTATCAACTTTTTTGATTTGCGTAGCTTTTCATTGCTTATTTTGATATGAAAGCTTATAAAAATTTATACTATTATATAAAAAAAAATTTGCTTTTAGCAAAATACGGTTTTAATGATTCAAATCGGATAAAAATTGTGCAAGTTATTAAACTTTTCATTAACACCCTTTTTTAACGTTTTCTAACCCCAGTGCGAAAAATTTTAATAAAAACACAGTTAACGAAAGAAACAAATTCATCAACTTAATTATGCAAATTTTTTTGTTTTTTTGGTAATTTTACAGTTATTTTTTTTTTGTATATACTTAAAGCCTTATACATAACAAAAACCTACATGCCAGTTAGCATAAGTAGCAAAATTGACTATATGTCTTAACGAGTTTCAAACTAGTTGACATAAGAAATCGGAGCATGATGTATAGGGTGTTTTTTATTGAGGTATAGAACTTTAAGTTGGCATCACTTTTTTAACTGGCGGCCATTTTGTCAGCTGTCAAGTGATTAATGTTTAGTTTGGTTTGCCATTTCATCATAAACAGGTTGACAAAAGAACAACGCTTGCAAATCGTGCAAATTTATTTCGAAAATAATAGTTCAGTTCGCGAAGTTTACCGCAAGCTCCGTCCATTTTATGGTCGACATAATCGTCCATCAGAGCAATTAATTCGGTTAACCATGGATCGTTTTCGCACTACGTTTACTCTATGTGATAATACGCATCCGCAGAGACGTCGAACAGTGCGCACCGAAGAAACAATTGCCGCTGTAGAGCAAAGTGTTGAAGAGGACCCGAATGAATCGATTCGCCACCGTGCACAGCAATTGGAGCTTTGTCCATCAACTTTATGGAAGATTTTGCGCAAAGATCTTGGCTTGCGACCTTACAAGATCCAGCTTGTGCAAGAATTAAAGCCGCGAGACCATGCAATGCGTCGTGATTTTGGTGTATGGGCCGAAAATGAGATTGATCTCGATGCTGATTTTCATCGCAAAATTTTGTTCAGTGATGAGGCTCATTTTTAGTTGAATGGGTACGTCAACAAGCAAAATTGCCGCATTTGGAGTGAAGAGAATCCACATGAGACCCTTGAGACGCCATTACATCCACAAAAACTGACTGTTTGGTGTGCTCTATGGGCTGGTGGAGTCATTGGGCCATACTTCTTCCGAAATAATGCTGGAGAGTCAGTTACCGTTAATGGAGACCGGTATAGAGCCATGATAACCGACTATTTTGTTCCCGAATTGGATGGCATGAATGTGGATGAGTTGTGGTTCCAACAAGACGGCGCTACATGCCACACAGCGCACGTCACAATCGATTTATTGAAGGAAACATTCGATGAGCGCATAATTTCGCGGAATGGACCTGCCAATTGGCCACCAAGATCGTGTGATTTGACACCATTGGATTATTTTCTTTGGGGATATGTGAAGTCGCTCGTCTACACCAACAAACCAGAAACGTTAGGGGACTTGGAAGCCAACATTCGTGGCGTTATTGCCAACATACGGCCCCATATGCTCGAAAAAGTGGTTGAAAATTGGACCTGTAGAATTGGCTTTATTCGAGCCAGCCGCGGCGGCCACATGCCCGAAATCATATTTAGACATTAATGGCATAATATTATCCTTCCAATAAAGCCAAATTAATGGACATTAAAACGATTTTCTTGTGTTTTATTTCAATTTGAAGTTCTATACCTCTAAAAAAAACACCCGGTAGTTTTAACCCACTATTAAATCCTAGCCTGAATTGTAATGTAAAATTGTTTGGCAAAACTTGTTGGGACCATGTTCAGTTTCGTCGCTTTTTCCAGTTTCTCGTTACGTATAAGGCTGTTAATAAGTAATGCAGAAATAAATACATTCTTTTTTATTGTCAATTTGTCCTAAATTGGAAAAAATTAAACTGGAAGATAGTACAGATGAATGGGGGTTATCTTGTCCTATTTTTTTAATTATTAAAAACGTTTAGAATGTTTTTATAAGTAAATTTCTGCTATATATATTTGGATAAACACATAAAATAAACGAATTTAATACGTGTACCAACACAATGTGGTGAAGGTTATTGTTTTTAGAAAAGAGTAAAAAATTGTAACTAGATTAATATTTATTTTAATTAAAATAAGTAAGTTTGTAGATTTTGTAATCATCATGCAGTGTGTGATAAGCATAATATTTTTTTTATGTTTGCGGTTTGAATTCTACTGGAATACATGCGCAGCCACTCAAAATATGCCTTCAAAACAGATTTTGACTGCTCATATAGTTCTAGGAAATTGTATGAACCCGAAAGTACTTGTACAAGCTGTTACAGTGTACTTAAGAAATTTAAGTCTGTAGAGTTTATACGCCCCTCATTACCATTATATTTCTCAATGATTTGGCATCATCAAATATTCCATAAAGCAGAGGACTGTAATTTGTGTGAATTGGCTTACCAAAAAAATCCGGCAATCGCAATATTTCTACTTTAGAAAAAGTTTAATAACTTTTACTAATATTATTCGATTCTAACAAATGATATCTCATTCTTTTGTATGTAAAATTCGCTTTAAAGTTCTGTACAAAAAAGATAGGTCTTCATAGAAAAATATTAAAATACCAATTGCTTATTTTCAAAAATTACGCAAAAAAAAAATTTCCGATAAAAACTTACCCAATTTCTTAATGCATACAACTAATGCATACATTTTTTAAAAACCTAATTCTTTGCCTTTCCAAAACTGTTTAAAATTTTAAAATTGGTCAAAACATGAGTGAGCTAGAGTACTACAACCCACCCTAAAACAGTATTTTCAAAATAACTCCAATTTTTGAGGTTGTTTCAAAATCTTTGAAAACGGTTCTTGTATGTCCTCACCTAGGCCTACAAGCTCAACTAAGTCGCTTTTCAAGTTCTGACAAAAAGTGTTTTTTTGTAACACCGTGCTATTATTATTTTTTATTAAATAAACTTATTTTTTACTTCAGTATGAATAAAATTAATATTATTATATATATATTATATTATTATAATATATTTTTAATAAAAAAAAATACAAAAAAATATCAAAAAAAAAAATTAAATAGACGTTTCCAGGGTTGGAAAACTTTAACTTTTTCAAACAAAATTATTCAAAATTAAATTACTAAAAGAAATTTTTCCTTTTTTCTATAAATTAAAAATATCTTATATTCTAAGAAGAAAGAGATTGGATTAAAAAATCAGAAAAATCAAAAAGGATAATTCCAGGGTTGGGAAACTTAAATTTTTTGTGATATAAAAAATTAACTACCGTAAACTAATTTTTATATTTTTTTATTAAATTAACTTATTTTATACTTCAGTACAAATGAAATTGGTATTTCAAATTAAAAAAAGAAAAATTTAAAAAAATTAAACAGACGTTTCCAGGGTTGGAAAACTTTAATTTTTTTTATATACAAAAGTAGCTTACTTAAACAAATTTTTTCTTTTTCTTTATAAATTAAACATATCTTAGATTCTTAAGCGAAAGACTTTGGTGTAACAAATCAGAAATTACAAAAAGGATGACTCAAGCGTTGGGAAACTTACACTTTTTGTAATATATAAAAGTAGCTAGGTCTTACTAATTTTTTTATGTTTTTATTAAATTAACTTATTTTATACTACAGTACAATTCAAATTGATATTATAAATTAAAAAAAAAGGTTAATACATGAAAAAGACGTTTCCAGGGTTGGGAAACTTTAACTTTTTTCTTATCCAAAAGTAACTTACTTAAACAAATTTTTTCTTTTTCTCTATATATTAAACATATATTATATTCTTAAAAGGAACATATTGGTGCACGAAATCTGAAAAACCAAAGAGAACGGTTCCAAGGCTGGAAAACTTACGCTTTTTGTGATATATAAAATTAACTACCGAAAACTAATTTTTATTTTTTTTTTATAAAATAAACTTATTTTATACTTCACTACGAATGAATTTGGTATTTCAAATTAAAAAAAATAAAAAAATTAAAACGACGTTTCCAGGGTTGGAAAATCTTATTTTTTAACCAAAAGTAAATTACTAAAACAAATTTTTCCTTTTTTTACTATAAATTAAACATATCTTACATTCTTAAAAAAATATTGTTTTTAAGAATACAGAAAAGTCAAAAAGGGGGATTCCAGTGTTGGGAAACTTACACTCTTTGTGATATAAAAAGTTAACAACTGAAAATTAATTTTTATTTTTTTTTTATTAAATAAACTTACCTTATGCTTGAGTACCAATAAAATTGGTATTTAAAATAAAAAAAAAAAAAACTATTAAAAAAATTAAAAAGACGATTCCAGGGTTGAAAAACTTTAACTTTTTTTGTACAAAAGTAACTTACTAAAACAAATTTTTCCTTTTTTCTATAAGTTAAACATATCTTAAATTCTTAAAAGAAAGAGATTGGTGTAAGAAATCAGAAAAATCGAAAAGGATGATTTCAGGGTTGGAAAACTTACACTTTTTGTGATATATAAAAGTAGCTAAGTCTAATTAATTTTTATCTTTTCACTTATAAATTATATATGTTTTTCGTTTTGGAAAGAAAAGTTTGGTGTAGAAAATTATAAAAATAAAAACCACAGCTCCAGAGCTTGAATCTTTGAACTTTCTTTCTGGATATTAAAGTAACCAAATAAAATATTTTTTTTTAATTTCCTCTTTTCTTTTTTTACTTAACACACCTTCTATATATTTTTAAGAACTACTTTATTGATAAAAGGATCAGAAAAATCTAATATAATGATTCTAGGGTTCGAAAATTAATTTTTTTGTACATACAAGTAACTAGGTCAAATTATTATTTTTCTTTGTGTTTATACTTTATGTATGTGCTTATGTATGTATCTCTATACTACATAAACTCACTTTGGTAAAGGGTATATAAGATTCGGCACAGCCGAATATAGCAGTAAATAATTTAACTTATTTTATACTTCAGTACAAATAAAATTGGTATTTCAAATTAAAAAAAGAAAGTCAAAAAATTAAAAAGACGTTTCCAGGGTTGGAAAACTTTAATTTTTTTTCTTATACAAAATTAGCTTACTAAAACAAATTTTTTTCTTTTTCTATATAAGTTAAACATATCTTGGATTCTTAAGCGAAAGAGTTTGGTGTAACAAATCAGAAAATACAAAAAGGATGATTCCAGCGTTGGGAACCTTACACTTTTTGTAATATATAAAAGTAGCTAGGTCTTACTAATTTTTTTATGTTTTTATTAAATTAACTTATTTTATACTGCAGTACAAATTAAATTGATATTATAAATTAAATCAAAAGGTTAATACATGAAAAAGACGTTTCCAGGGTTGGAAAACTTTACTTTTTTTATACAAAAGTAGCTTACTAAAGCAAATTTTTCTGTTTTCTCTATAAATTAAAGATATATTATATTCTTTAAAGAAAGAGATTAGTATAAGAAATAAGAAAAAACAAAAAAGTATGATTTCAGGGTTGGAAAACCCACACTTTTTGTGATATAAAAAATTAGCTACCGAAAACTAATTTTAATTTTTTTTTTTTATAAAATAAATTTATTTTACAGTCAGTCGTGAAGCAGCTCTGGGTTGAGGAACATCTCTTCTTAAGTGCGGTCAGGCTTGTGCGTGTTGTTTGGCCTTCGAGAGTTTTTCGTCTCGCTCGCACTGGTTGACTGATCTGCCACGGATAACCGTATAATCTTGCGGTTTTTTGTGGAATTTCTTTAACAACCACGTTGCTACTTCCTATGTGAAGGTATAGGTCGTGTATAGTCAGTCACAA
The DNA here is from genome assembly GCA_949987645.1 of Tachina grossa. Taxonomy (NCBI): domain Eukaryota; kingdom Metazoa; phylum Arthropoda; class Insecta; order Diptera; family Tachinidae; genus Tachina; species Tachina grossa. The sequence continues at coordinate 107,935,456 of OX465278.1, forward strand.
AAACCTTTAAAATACTGTTAATACCATCTTGGGCATATGATCTAGTTACTCCGCCCATACTTGTCCAACACCATATTATACAAATTTACTTTGTATAATATGTACTAAATAAATAAATAAATAAATTTATTTTACACTTTAGTGCGAATGAATTTGGTATTTCAAATTAAAACAAAAATAAAAAAATTAAAACGACGTTTCCACGGTTGCAAAACCTTATTTTTTATACAAATGTAATTTACTAAAACAAATTTTTCCTTTTTTTATATAAATTAAGCACATCTTACATTCTTTAAAAAAGATTGGTGTAAGATATCAGAAAAATTAAAAAGGATGATTCCAGGGTTGGGAAACTTACACTTTTTGTGATATATAAAAGTAACTAAGTCTAATTAATTTTTATCTTTTCTTTTATAAATTATATATATTTTACGTTTTGGAATGAAAAGTTTTGTGTAGAAAATTATAAAAATAAAAACCACAGCTCCAGAGCTGGAAACTTTGAACTTTTTTCTGGATATTAAAGTAAATAAATAAAACATTTTTTTGGAATTTTCTTTTTTTTCACTTAACACACTTTCTATATTTTTTTCAGTACAACTAGATTGGTATAAGGAATCAGAAAAATCTAAAATAATGATTTTATGGTTTGAAAATTATTTTTTTTTTTTGTACATAAAAGTAACTAGGTCATATTATCTTTTTCTTTTTGTTTATACTTTATGTATGTGCTTATGTATGTATCTCTACTACATAAACTCACTTTGGTAAAGGGTATATAAGATTCGGCACAGCCGAATATAGCACTCTTACTTGTTTTTATTTATTTTATTTTTGTTTATGAAAGGCAACATATTTACAGTTTTTAGTTTTAGTGGTGCATCATTTACTATCGATAGTGATAAAAAAAATATCGATTGTTGTCAAGCATTAATCGATTGCAAAATTAAAACATCGATAGTCACAAAAAAAAAATTAACTATCGATAGTATCGATAGTTTCTACCTCTAAATATAGGCTCTCGATATGTATAAGGGTATAATAAGTTCGACCGAATCTAAATAGGTTAAAAAAAAGAATATTTTGGAGAAAGTGCTTTTTTAAGAAAAGCATTTTTTTAAGTTGGTGTTTTTGAATAATTAATTTTTGAGAAAGGAACTCTAAAAAATATAATTAGGAAAAATTAATTGTTAAAAAATAATAAACTAAGAATTAAAAAGACTTGTTGAGGAATATACATTTTAGAAAAGCTGCTCATTGCATAAAATAATTTTGGTAATATATGTAAACGGTTGGTAGTGAATATAAAAATAAGAGTTGCATATTAGAAGTGGTTAACAACTACTAATTGCTACAAGTGCTCTTAGTTCTGATAAACAGTTTAAAATTATAAATACATATATGTCAGCTTAAGAAATTTTCGACTCATTCTGCCCAAAGTTTTATTTAAATCGGTCTTCGATTTATGAAGCCTTCAACTGTAACTAAGATCAAACAACAATCAGACAATCAACTATCGTGATCAATATATATTTTAGTGAACAAGTTCAACCCAAGTAAATGGTCCGCCATCTAACGTCTGTTTTTTCAACTAGTGCTTATTTCGTGAATGGTAACACTTAGCTCATGTCTGATTTGACAGATAATTAGTTTTATCCTTCCGCTGAACGAGCTAACTGACCATCGAATGCATTTTCGCTTCGATAAGTGGGCCTGCGATCGACTTACAGAAGATGCCAATTTTGCCAAAAAAATCATCTTTTCAGATGAAGATCATTTTGGCGGGTATGTAAACAAGCAAAATTGTCACATTTGGGGCACAAAAAACCCGCACGCATACATTGAAAAGCTGACGCACCCAAAACGAGTCACTGTTTGGTGCGGATTTTGGTCCAGAGGCATAATTGGGCCATTTTTTCGAAAATGAGCAAGGAGTGCCCGTTACAGTCAATGTCGATCGCTATCGGGCCATGTTGAATGAATTTTTGCTCGCAAAAATTGAAGAGGAGGATATTGGCAAGATTTGATTTCAACAGGACGGCTCTACGTGCCACAGAGCCGAGGCGTCAGTAGTTTTTTTTTTATAGCATTTTCAAAAAAAAAAAAAATTATCTGGCGGACCCTTTATAACTCTAACAAAGAACCAATTTACTGTATTTGGTAAAATTTCAGTATGCTAATTACGACAGACAATCAAGGGAATGGCAACAGCACAGATCACCACAAAATAAAATCAGATTTAAAGAGTGCACTAAACGACTCCAAGAGTTGCTTGCATCTGAAAAAACTGCATCTCTTAAAAATTATCTGGAAGGTCTTGATGTCACACCAGCGTCTAATTACTCTTTGTGGCGCGCTGCTAGAAAGCTTAAAACACCCATTGAGTATAAGCCACCTCTACGCACATCTACCGGAAGTTGGGCAAGAAGCGATACTGAAAAAGGTAAAATATTTGCCGAGCACTTAAAATCCGTTTTTACGCCAAACATATATACTGGTGTTGCTGATTTGCCGAATGTAGTCGCTCTACCCCCTCAACACATAAAGTTTAAGACGCGTGATTTACAAAAATTAATTGCCGAACTCAACCCGAAGAAAGCTCCGGGTATTGATGGAATTAGTAACCAGATGCTGATGAACTTGCCTCGTATTGCAATGAGAATCCTATTATTCATATTTAATGCCATTTTACGACTGGAGTATTATCCACACAGCTGGAAGCTTGCCAAGGTTAAAATGATTCCAAAGCCGGGCAAAGATGTAACCAAGGCTGAGTCATATAGGCCAATAAGTCTACTATCAACTATGTCAAAGCTTTTCGAAAAACTGCTCAAAACAAAGTTGTCCCCAATTCTAATTAGTAGTGGGTGCATACCAGACCATCAATTTGGTTTTAGAAGTCAGCATAGCACCATTGAACAAACTCACAGATTGGTTCAATTTATAAGAAGAACTTTTGAGGAAAAAAAGTATTGTTTTGCGCTCTTTATTGACGTTTCCCAGGCATTTGATAAAGTGTGGCATGAAGGCCTAATTTTAAAATTGAAGACTTACTTACCAGTAAACATTTTAAATCTTTTGGAAAGTTACATTATTTCCCGTAAGTTCACTGTTGTGGGAGGAGACTTTACGAGTAGGCCTGAAACTATTTCATCCGGTGTACCACAGGGGAGTATACTGGGACCATTTTTATATTTAATTTATACTTGTGATATGCCTGTGAGCAGTAGTATCCATACTTCCACATTTGCCGACGATACAGCCTGCCTTAGTATGCACGAAAACCCTGATGAGGCATCCCGCAAACTCCAGGAACACATTAGTCAGATGGCGCTTTGGTTAAACTTATGGAGAATTAAAGTCAATGAACAAAAGTGTGTCCATATAACGTTCACCCTAAGAAGAGATACTTGCTCTCCCATTCGGATTAACAATCAAGTTGTTCCTCAACATTCACATGTGAAATATTTTGGTATACACCTTGATCGACGACTTACATGGAAACACCACATTTATTCTAAGTTAACTCAAATGAAACTTAAATTAACTCAGGTACATTGGCTGATTGGTAGAAATTCAACACTTAGCCTAGACTGCAAACTTTTAATATACAAGTCGCTTTTAAAGCTTCAGCTTCAAATGTAAAGAAAATTCAACGAAGGCAAAATAAAATTTTACTCATGATAACATCAGCTCCATGGTACATCAAAAATTCAAATATACATCGTGATTTGAATATGGCAGTAGTGACTGAAGAAATTGCAAAATATGCAGTCAAATATCTAACATAACTCGAGTCACATCCTAATCCGCTTGCTCGTAATATTTTGAACTTTACTGGACACATCCGCTTAAAAAAGAGAGATACACAAGCTCTAATATTCAACACTCTAGATGATGAAGCTGCTTGAAAACACTTTTTTCTTTTTGTTGCTTATCACTACTTATGTATTATTAATAACTATCACTAAGCTTATGTCCGACATTGGTCGGGCCTAATAATTTTTTTTATAGATTTAAGATTTGAATACTTATTGTTAGTTCATATTTGAAGATACAATAAATAAAAAACATGCATTAAAAAAAAAAAAAAAATTAAGACAGAAACCTTTGATTAAAATTTTAATTTGTAATAAAAAAGCTTGGTCATAGGCTTGTATTTTAAATTACAAACTGAACAAATACCACCCAAGTCTATCTTTAGTTAATTCCAAACATCAGTACTAATTTACTTTAACTGCAGTTGCTCTTTGTTATATGTTTTCTCATTTAGTTTTGTTTTAACACAAAAGGAAAAAATACTTCATACAAAGACCATTAGGAAAAGAGCTACACGTAGTGAAATGTCTCGAAATACATTTTGAATACAATCGTACTGGCAGGCCGCAACAAAAAAGGTGCGCCAATTGTCAGGGGGCTGCAAAACAAAAAAGTTGTAAGCGCAAAAATTTGACCTTCCTACTAAAAACACCTTTTATCTTAAAGTATAAAAAATGTACCATATAAGTAAGAGCTTGCTCAAAAATTTTTCTTTAAGGGTTAAAAATAAACATATTGTGCTTCCCCTAATAGAGCTTAAATTATATGTGCCACAGCCATAAACAAACCAAAATTCAATTGGATTCAATGGTAATGGCTATGGCGTTATGGTGAGTCACCTATAATCCAATACAGTGTTACCCATAAGTTTGGTTCGAACAGCTGTTTTCTATGGTTATAGTTATGTACGTCTAATTTAAGCTTAAGATGATAGTTACAAAGAACTCACAGTGTTTATTCTCATAGACGTTCTTAGCATAAATATTTAAGCATAGTATTTGTATAAGTTCAATTAGTGATAATAATAACTCAACGTTGGCCAAATTCTTATCACTATGGATTAACCCATATGCACTTTCCATATATGATGAATTTTGAAACCAAGGCGTATCGAAAACTTTAATTACTTCATTCCACTGTGCAGTATATAACAATCCTTCACAGTTGTTAAGGCTTCACTGCATTTAAGCACATCTTTGTGAAAGTTCTTGCTAAACAGAAAACAACAGCAACAAAAATAGATACAATCGAGTACAAAGCAACTTAACAAAAGACTCTTGAGATGCATTTATACTTTAGTGAAAATTAAAAAAAATAGAACGAAGTAAAATAGAATCATTTACGACAAACGTGTTTGACGTATTTTGTTTTTAACTTGAAAAAAATCAAATAAATTATATTTCTTTGAAAATATTTGAGACAAACTCAAAGCAACAAACGGTATTAGAAATGGCATTTATTATTTTTTTTTCTAGAAGGTCTCATGTTCAAATATGTCACTTTTAGTTAAATTCTTCAGCCAAAGTTTTTTTTATTATTCGTTTTAATATTGTTTTACATTATTTCTTTCACGAGCCTTTTGCACGGTTGCTGTAACAACAACAGCATACATATCGTCGCTGTTTTAACTAACTGACCTAACTAACATTTTAAAAATTTAACAGGAGAGCAGCTTTTATGGTTGTTTTATACATTCATTCTTACGGCTGCGTCAGAAATCTTTTTATTTAAGTATATAGGCACAAAAGTAATGCTCACAGTCATGAAAATTGAAAACAATGTGTATTATGACTTATAAAGTCTAGTAGAGGACTTAACTCATTTTCCAAAAAAATGTCAGTTAGGTCAGTTAGTTAAAACAGCGACGATATGTCACAGAGTCAAGTGTAGCTGGTGTTCTAAGAATATTTTATTTAAATTTAAATATAAAAAATGAAAAAATAGTTTTGCAGATATTTTAAAGAAAAATTGCTTAATTCACAAAACCCCTTGTATCTCTGTATCGATTGTATTATCATATTAAATACAAGAGTGTAACATTTGTTGTATGAAATTTTCATACAAAAATGAAATACACTATTAAACTTTTATTTCATATGTTTTTAAAATGTTGTATTCAAAGAGAGGCTCTCTGGGAGAATTTGTATGTAGCTTGTTCTTCTTTTTTCATTTAAAATACGAAATACATTAATACACAACACAGAGGGTGTTCACAATTAAAAAACCAAAAGTGTATTTGATACACAAATACACGATAAAGATTGTTGTGAATTAAGCAAATATCTATTTTAATATTTCGTTAAGTTGTACTCTACAACATACAACATAGTATTTAAATTTGAAATGTTTTAGGTCTTACTGTTGAGCGATATAATTTTTGGAATTTCATTTTAAGTCTTGTTGTTTTATGTATGGGACGTATGGGAACTCCGATATCTTATTGCATGTTTACAGGAAACAAACAATAATTTTCATTGATTTTTAAAACAACAGTAATATTTAAAAGAAATTCAACCTTATCGGGAATAAAAGGCTAACATTTTGTTTACGTGAAATATTTCCCGTGAACAAAAAAAGGCGAATAAAATTAGAAAATAGTATACTCACACAAAAACAACACAAACATTGGCGATCACAATTTTGGTTAAAGGGAACACATTTCCCGTGAACTTTTATTCCCGATAAGGGTGATTATTTCAACATAAATAGACGAACGAAAATTCGTGTTGAATAAAATCATTAGCTGTAATCAAGCGCATTCATAAAAATTTAACACAAACTAGTATGCAGGACTTGAATTTGTGCAGGATTAATAAAAACACGTATTTAATTCGCTACTTTGCTTTTACGTTTTTAGCTCTCTAAGCTCTCTAGCTTCCATTGAGTTTTATATATTTGTGTAATTATTGTTAAACTTATTTGCAGGCAGGCTACCAAACGGAGGTAAGACTATTGATGCAACGCTTTAAATCCATTTAGTAATCTTAAGAAAATTAAAATTTATCCTGTTTTTTTTTTAATTTAATGTGATTTGCATATTAACTCAATTTACAACAATAAAACAAGACAAAAACGCCAAGACCAGTTGCAAACATTCTTTAAGAGATTATTAGATTTAGAGCATTACCAATTTCCTCTTCAAATTGAAAACTTCCTTTGGTGTATCGAAAGGGCCAAGAAGTGCTCTTACAGTTCTTTTAAACCAACAAATATATTAATTTATTTTACAAACATTTACGCTTTTTGTGTTGTGACATTCGTTTACAGTTGAAATTCTTTCCTGGCAGCGTCTGTTTGACTTCCTTTTCTATTTTATTTTTCTAGTTTTTATTTTACATACATATTTGTAAGTAAGAGCAAATTTAATATGGAAACATTAAAGTCGGTTTTTCTAGCAAATGCAAACATACTCATGTATTTATGTAAATATTTGATTGACTGAAACATGTCTGATGCTAAATGATAATTCCTTTCAATTTTTCATCAAAGTACACAGTGGTAATTAATACTTTTTTTATATACTCGCACAATTTGCAATATATGTATCTTTATCTGTTAAAGTAGAAACCGTTTCCAAACTTTGAACCCTTTCCCATCCACTAAAAGAACTGATCATACGCCAATCATTCAACTCGTCCATCGCTGGGAGCAATAATAACACTTGCCAACAAGGTTTTTGACTAAAGCAGCCAAATATCTTTCCAAAAGTAATTTGGTAGGCTAAACTCGAACCTGTAATTGGATTTTCTCTATCATATATATATATATATATATATATATATATATATATATATATATATATATATATATAAAATTATTCATTTTTAACCCCCGACTAAAAAAAGGGGTGTTATAAGTTTGTAGTGTGTGTCTGTGTGTCTGTGTATCTGTGTATCTGAGTATCTGTGTGTCTGTCCGTGTCCACGTACAGGCCAAACGGCTGGACCGATTTTCAGTTTTCTGTTTGAAAGATGACTTGATCGAGAGGGTTCTTAGCTATGTTTGAAGAAAATCGGTTCAGCCGTTTAGAAGATATAACTTCTTTTCTGAAAAAAGTCAGGGGTTTTTAAAATTTTTAATTTTTGTTATTACATAAAAAATCATTAGTTTATTTAAAAATTATTGAATTTTCGAAAGTGAATGGCATTATTTAAACGTCGTCTGTTTTTTGTTGGTTTGGTTTCACGTATTAGAGTCCAGCAATAGTCTTCCAGCATGCTTTTTCCCAAAGTCTTTAATAATTTCTTTAAATTTTCATTAAATCTTGGTGAGCACGCTCCCCTTGCTTTCCCTCTGGAAATGACTGGTAATGGATCATATGGTGGACAAACAACAACAAATCGGTTTAGTGGTTACTGGACTCTCTACAAAATACTGGAATTGAAAAATTTGAAAAGATCTTCTTGCTGCTTGACTGCTTGTATAAAACAGTTCTGCAACTATTGTAAAATATGGTCGGCTCAGGTTTCTGACATCAAATTCCAAATAATATAAATATGCATATTTTAATGACATCAGAGTCATTACCATTATTATTGCATATCCTTTTTTCAACCAAATATTCATCATACACAAAGCAAAACTAGCTTAAACCAGTAACACACGATCTCCCTGACATGCTTAAACGCTACTATTATGAAGATTAAAGGCCCAACTATAACATGAATAAGCTAGCTTAAGCAACTGTGGGGTTACATATAAAACGCATGTGGCAAACTATACTGTACTTAACAAATTTTCGTCAAGTTTCGTCAAATGTCATTTGCTTAAGTAAAGTGCCAAACTGAACGCACATTCCGTAAGGGAACAACCGTTTGTGCATTTTTTAAACTCAAACAAGCAGCAGCAGAAAATATTCATTGATTTTAAATATTTTTTTATTGTTTCTTATTTTAAACTCAGAAAATAAAGCAAAACTTTTATTTTAATTGTTTGTTTTATAATACACATACACACACATACTCATGTATTTACTTATATAAGTACATATATTCACTGTTGTACTTTTTAGTAGGCAAAACAAATAAAACGAGTAATAAGGTGATGGATACATTTATATGTGAATTTTTAATAGATTAGGACATTCTTTCAAGTCAGTTTGATTGAATTGCATTCATTTAGGAGTTATGAGAAGAAACAAAATTACTACAAAATTATTGACAATACCTAGATGTGCAGCTGTGGCTAAAGAATACTTAAGTGCATGTAAGTACATTGTGGCCACCTAAAAGTCACATCTGAATTGTTTAATCATTCGACAGACTTATCGTTCAATTCTGACATTAGCTTAAGCCAGCTTATTCATATTATAGTTGGGCCTTAAAGGCCTTATTAGTTTTTACTTTTCGTTGCCATTCTGTGTCGTTCTTTTTTGTACAAAATATTTTGCAATTACTTTCTCTGTGAAAGAAATCAGCTGGCAACCTATAGAATAGATTTTACTTGTATACAAAATATTACAACACACTAATACATACACACTTTTGACTGTCACTTAATGTTGAATTCTATTTTCTACATATTTGTCCGCAACAAAACAGAATGGAAAAGGAAAAATTAACCACACATACATATATTCAACTGAACAGAAACAAAACATCTGATTCAGAATAGAACAGCACGTACAAACTAATTTTGCTTTTAGAATGAATGTGAGCTTCAGTCAAATTAAAAGTTGTGAAATTGTAGTATCAGTATTGACTGTTTTACAGTATTGCCAGCATGCGATAAGAAATTAACAAGATGTGATAGCCCAATTATTATGGCAGATTCGAAATCAGTGCAGCCAGATTAGTTAAAAAACATGCTTCGTTTCTGCAGTAAATTTTTTGTCCAAACTTTTAGACCAGTGTAATAGGCTTAGGATCGTAGGACTTGTTTTGGTAAATCTCTCCAAAACTTATGATTTTCTGCGAATACTATGTTGATCCCATCATATAACACACCTACCCTCAATCAAAAAGAAGTTTCATAAAAATGCCTAATTAAACGTTTCACGGCATTTAATTCCAACTATTTGATAGCTTCAAAATCCGTTAAGAATGAAATCCTAGCTGGTTGTTTCGCGATTTTATTCAGCAATAAATAAAATGCCGTGTGAAAACATGAAACTCCTTTTTCCAAATGAGATCAAAGCGAAAAATTTACAATATTATTACTATAACCGATGCCAATTTTCCATTTTGAAAACTAAAAATTGGGGAAAGTTATAAAAAATATAATTCAACACGGTTTGTCAGTGCGTTACACATATATGCATGTACCTAAATTTGCATAGCTTTTAAACTGATTTAAATCACATTTCAGTTACATTTTATTGAGTAAAAAATAAATAATAAAACATTTTTTTTTTTGAAATTTTTACAATAAGTAAACCATAAACTAATTAATATAAATAAACTAGTTGGCCCGGCAAAAGTTGTTTTGCCACATTAATTATTTCTGGGGTAGAAAATAATAACTTACTCATTGTAAGTGTGTGAGGATGTGGTATATAAGTGATAGAGCCAGGGAGTACTGTGAACGATGACAGAATATAAAAATAACAAAACACCAAACATTTATTGTCCTAAATTTGCTTTAATTTATATTTATATTAATTGTTTTCAAATTAAATCATACAACATTTGAAGATTCTTATATATAAGATTTTTAAAGTTGCCTTGAATGTGAGTGCCCTTCCCCTGGTGCTTTTCTACCAATATTTTGAATTACTTTACAACACACTCCCAAAAAAGTCCTTACCTAATTTGAAGACTCTTGCTTTTATAGCTTTCAATATACATGATTATTAATAATTACATTGTATGGGGGTGCCCCTTCTCCAGGTCTTATTTTAACAATATTAGATTCAGCCCAAAATTCCAATAAGAAAGACCGAATGTCATTGTTCACATAAGACATTACGATACATTGTTTGGTAACTTTTCAAGTGATAATAATAAATTATAATATATAAAATGGAGGGCATTTTGTTAATAACTTTATGGGAATATATAGGAAAATCTGCATTTCATGTGTCCGGAACCACTGGCATGATTTCACATGAAACATCTACAGACCATTCTTAACGTACCCTGAAATTTTGGTTGAAATAGGTCGACCCTTCTAGATATGCATATATATACATATATACCCAGGAAAAAAATATCATCAGACCTACTTGTCATATAATGACTTACTTTTCTGATTGCCAAATTTCTTTACTCGCTTACAAATTACATTACATAAAATTTAAAAAAATTATGTACAAGTTAATAAATGAGGAGAATGGTTCCTTAAGATTTAATACTCGTAGATTACGTGAAAATTTTGCCAAATAAAAAAATTAAGTACTTCTCAAGAACCGTTTTTTTTAGTCTCACGCCTTGTTAAAATCATTAAGGTGGTAATCCAATGCTTAATACCAAACCTGATTACTTTTTTTGAAGTTTTTCGCTGGGTATATACTCGTATATAGATATGCATATAAATATATAATTCCCCAGCAAGAAATTAGATTCTACCATGTGAACTACTTGCCATATAATGACTCACTTTTTAGATTGCCAAATTGAAGTACTCGCTTAAAAACACATTCTGTAAAATATTAAAAATAGGGAGCACAAATTGAAGATATTCTTTTTGTTTTAAAAGATGACTTGAAAATATTGCCAAAATATGTGATTATTTTATAAATTTATAAATTGTTTACTTATTTATTTTAAACTGAAAAATTTATTGAAATATACATAAGTAGTTCCAAATGACTTTTTTTATTTTCGGTTTAAATAAAAGTTCATCAATCAATAATGTTTCTAAATACATATAGTATTTATTTAATAACAATACAGGCACGAATACGAATAAAATATAAGCCACTTCAATTAAGCTTATAAAAGAAATTTTACAGAATGGTGTATTTCGTAGTAAAACAATACTCGTAGTTTTTTCTTTAATTTATTTATATTTTTCTTAAAAAGTTATTATTTATTTAATCAAACTGAGTTTTTAATCAAGATCTTCCATTTACTCAAACAACGTCATATTTAAAACCAAATAATTTTTTTCGACTAAAAAAAGTACTTCCATCCAGAAAAAAATAATTATTTCCCACAACGAAAAAAATAATTACTTCCTACAATAAACAAGATAACTACTTCCCAAGAATCGATTATTCCCACGCCTTGTTAAAATCATTAAGTTGGTAATCCAGTAAGGAACAGCTTCCACCAAAAATGCTTATTTCCAAACTTGATTACCTTTTTTGAAAATTTTTGCTTGGCCTACTGTACGTGTGTGTGTCACTGAACTCATTATAAACGGCTGGATAGATTTGAATGAATTTTATTTGTATGCGTTTGAGTGGCGCCCTGGATGGTTTAGTTTCACAGAGCAGCCCGACAGGTGACACTGCATTCGGTATCTAGGTTACATATATTTGCTACAACTAAGAGAATGGATCGACTTGAATGAATTTTTGTGTATGCCTGGAAAATTTATATTCTTAAATCAGCATATCTTTTTGTTTGAACCAATAAGTGGCCACTGTGTGGAGTAGTTTGTAGTTAAAAAATTAATAAAATAATTGAGGAGCTGGCGAACAAAACTAAATATGTTCTCAGTACATGATTTTTATACCCTTTACCAAAAACTGGTAAAAGGGTATATATAGGTTTGTCATTCGGTTTGTAATTTCTAGAATATTAATAAACTATATATATAAACTATATATATTCTGGATCCTTATGCATAGGGAAGACGAATAAGCGATGTCCGTCTGTCCGTCTGTCTGTACGTGAAATCGGTTTTCCGAAGCTCCCAGAAAGGCTAGAGACTTCGTTCTTGGACTGGTGTGTCAGAAATGGTCGAAATAAGAATGGTATTGAAAATCAGCAAAATCGAGCAGACGGTTTCAGAGCTGGGAAGCTTAAACTTCATTTTGCCGTACAAAATAACTACCGAAAACTAGTTATTATTTTTTTTTCTATTAAATAAACTTATTTTATTCTTCAGTATGAATAAAATTAATATTTCTTAATAAAAAAAATATATAAAAAAAATTTAAAAAATTTAAAAAATGTAAAAAATTAAATAGACGTTTCCAGGGTTGGAAAACTTTAACTTTTTTATACAAAATTATATAAAATTAATTTACTAAAAGAAATTTTTTCCTTTTTTCTATAAATTAAATATATCTTGTACTCTAAGAAGAAAGAGATTGGGTTAAAAAATCAGAAAAATCAAAAAGGATAATTCCAGGGTTGGGAAACTTAAAATTTTTGTGATATAAAAAATTAACTACCGTAAACTAATTTTTATATTTTTTTTATTAAATTAACTTATTTTATACTTCAGTACAAATTAAGTTGGTGTTTCAAATTAAAAAAGAAGGTTAAAAAATTAAAAAGACGTTTCCAGGGTTCGAAAACTTTATTTTTTTTTCATATACAAAAGTAACTTACTAAAACAAATTTTTTTCTTTTTCTCTATAAATTAAACATATCTTAGACTCTTAAAAGAAAGAAATTGGTGTAACAAATCAGAAAAATCAAAAAGGATAATTCCAGGGTGGGGAACTTACACTTTCTGTAATATATAACAGTAACTAGGTCTTACTATTTTTTTATTTTTTTATTAAATTAACTTATTTTATACTGCAGTACACATTAAATTGATATTAAAAACAAAAAAAAAGTTTAATACATGAAAAAGACATTTCCAGGGTTGGAAAACTTTAACTTTTTTCTTATACAAAAGTAACTTACTAAAACAAATTTTTTCTTTTTCTCTATATATTAAACATAGCTTATATTCTTAAAAGAAACATATTGGTATACGAAATCAGAAAAATCAAAAAGGATAATTCCAGGGTTGGAAAACTTAAAATTTTTGTGATATATAAAATTAACTACCGAAAACTTGTTTTTTTATAAACTTATTTTATACTTCAGTACGAATGAATTTGGTATTTCAAATTAAAAAAAATTAAAATGAAGTTTCCAGGGTTGGAAACCCTTATTTTTTATACAGAAGTAACTTAGTAAAATATATTTTTCCATTTTTTAATATAAATTACACATATCTTACATTCTTAAAAAAAGGATTGTTTTTAAGAATTCAGAAAAATCAAAAAGGGGGATCCCAGGGTTGGGAAGCTTACACTCTTCGTGATATAAAAAATTAACTACCGAAAATTAATTTTTATTTTATTTTTTTATTAAATAAACTTATTTTATGCTTGAGTATGAAAAAAATTGGTATTTAAAATAAAAACAAACAATTAAAAAAATTAAAAAGACGGTTCCAGGGTTGGAAAACTTTAACTTTTTTTGTACAAAAGTAGCTTACTAAAACAAATTTTTCCTTTTTTCTATAAATTAAACATATCTTAAATTCTTAAAAGAAAGAGATTGGTGTAAGAAATCAGAAAAATCAAAAAGAATGATCTCAGGGTTGGGAAACTTACACTTTTTGTTATATATAAAAGTAACTAAGTCTAATTAATTTTTATCTTTTCCTTTATAGATTATACATATTTTACGTTTTGGAAAGAAAAGTTTGGTGTAGATTTGATTGCATCCACGCAATCATCCTCACTACTAAAATCTTCCAAATCTGAATTTAAAAGTCCAGCTAAGATATCGTCTTCAGTTAATCCACCTGAGAAGAAGAACAAAATAAGTGAACTTATTTTTCTAATGCAGTCCGAACACGCACAATTGTGGCACTTCAAACAATTTTGACGTAAAAAATCACAAAATAATCACGAACTTACACTTCACATACACTATTTAGTATTTTTTGTTATTGAAAACAATTATTTGATAAAATATTCCACAATTTAAATAAATTTAATTCATATGCAAACTTACCCTTTCGACTCATTTTTGCAACTGCAACGAAATTAATATGAAATAAAAACAAAAACTAATAACGGTTCTTCACATTGATCAACGAAGAAACAAAACACAATTGTGTTTTGCCGTTCTTATCGCATAGCGTCAAATTAAAAGAAATTTTAGAGATTTGAACTTACCCGCACAATTGTGCGTATACGGTCGGAAAGGGTTACAAGAAGCAGAAAATATACAACACAAATAAACGCATTTCGGCAGGAGATTTACTTCACATTTGAGCAAAGTTATTACATGGTCTGTGAGTTAAAACCTGAATTTAACAAACTTCCAGTGTGAACGCAAAATCCACTGTTTATGGTTTTAATGTTAAAACGAGGTTTTAACTTTCAGTGTGAAGACACTAATGTAGTTCTTATGAGAACCTGAAATTCCGTACTAGAATTAAAAAAGAAGAGAAGAGGAAATCAAATAATTGGTTTACCCCTCTCAATCCATAGCTTTCACTTGATAAGTGCTTTTACGCTAATAATGACTGCCTTCATCCTTTTTATATAAAAACTTCAATAAATGTTATTTAATTAAAGATATCTCTGAGAGCAATGATGTTATAAAACGAAAAACTCCTTTACATTTAAATCCATAATTATATCTACTTGTGTATTATATCTTTGTCTATATGGATTTATAATCTATAGACCGAACAGCAATAAATAAATAAAAGGATACAAAAAATATTTTAACTAAATATTAAATTAATTTGGTTGAATAAATTTAATGATTTACTTATTTAAGTGCATGTATACGACACTTTTTACATTTCTCTTGCTTGACCACATTTAAATGTCAAATATATGCAAACAATTTCATGTTTAGCTTTCTTATTTTATAAAATATGTATGGTAAGTATTTTATAATTCAAAATGTCAGTCAGACCACCTACCATATTGTTGAACTCCAAACATAAATTTATATTGCTGTCCTTTCACAAGATTATTGCAATTGACCTCAATCAAACAACATAAAATCGTAATACTACCACTGCAGTGATTATTATTTCTACTTTAGACCATATCTGAATATGTGGATGAGTGTTTTTGTGTGTATGTGTATGTGCACGTGTGTGTGTGCGTGTGAGGGTATGTCCTTTCACAAACAACATTAAATATTTCCTTTTAATACTTTTGCCAAGTCATCATTAAAATAAACATGAAACTTATTCTTAGTGTGGTTTAAGTAGGACAATAAGGATGAAGCAACAACAAAACAGCAAACCCTTTACTCTTTTAACTTGATTTTTATTTATTTTTTTTATATTTTTTATTATTATTATTTTCTTTTTTCGTTGTTTGTCATTCTTCTTGTCTTTTTGACAAGAAGCATTGTTGGCAAAAGAAACATTTACAAACAAAATTTTGATGATGTGCATACAGACATACAGTGGTATTTGGTTTTGTGTTATAAAATAAATTTAATTTTAACAATTAATTAAGTGCAAGAAAAAAATAAAATAAAAAAATACAATATAAAAACGAATAGCATTGAATTCTGTAACACTTAGAACCGCCATTTGTTCTGATTCGAACATAAGATCGATAAGATAGGGATTCATGACACCTAGAAAGTATTGGGTAGTTTTAAAAACTAATCCCGATAACATTTAAATTCTATTAATTACATCCCTTATTACATACTATTTTGTGAACTCTTTAATGAACTTTTTAGTTTCCCTAATACACATTAATTTATTTAGCGAAGGACTTACTTGCTACTTTAAAGGCTAATAATTTTTTAAACAAAAGTAGTTCACAAATATCTGAAATAAACTCCGAAAAGTATTTTCTCAAGAATTGTGTATTTTTATAACTGGCTTATATATATATATATATATATATATATATATATATGTATATATATATATATATATATATATATATATATATATATATATATATATATATGTATATATATATATATATATATATATATATATATATATGTATATATATATATATATATATATATATATATATATACATATAAAACCCTTCATTCAGACAATGAAATTCTTCTTTGTATTAATGAAATATTTCATTAAAAGTAAACTAATGAAGCCCTTCATTGGATCAATGAAGAATGATTCATTGTATTTATGAAGTTAATTTTGGCGGTTATGTCATAAATAGAATGAAACTATTTCATTAGTTCAATGAAAATTTTTCATGAATACAATGTAGTTGTTTCATTGATTTAATGAACTTTATTCATTAATATTAAGAAAATGTCATAAAATAATGATGAGTTTTTCATAATTATAGTGAAATATAAGCAGTAAATAATGAAAATTGTATATTAAAAACATGAAATAAATATCCCTTCCAAACCACCTACTTAATAAAAAGTATGTAGATTTTTTTTATTTTTTTAAATACATATATACAAATACATATGTACTTAATATATGTACATATGTATGTATTTATTAAAGAATAATTTAAGGAACTGATCAGTACAGTTCAACCCAAATAATGTTTTAAGTTAGCCGCAAAACTTAGATGTTTATAGTAAAACTCTTAATATGTTGTTGAGAATCACAATGCACAAACATAACTTTAAAATAATCAAACAAAAATCTTAACAAAATAAGCACATTTATAAGATGTTTGACGCAACCTTTTTGTGTTTGTGTAGAGGTGAGGGATATGAATGGATAAAAAAAAAGAGAAAGAGAGAGATATCTGCTATAACAATTATTTTAATAAAATTTTAAAAACAAAAAAATATTTTATGAAATCTTAAGAAAAATAATGAAAAAATCGCTTATTTATCAGGTCACAAAAGTATTTTGCTTTTTGAATTTTTTATACAGATTTTTCATTATTATAGCAGCAAACTATGTTTTAATGTTTTGTGTGATATACATTATTAGGAATTAGCACTTCCAGATACCTTATCATAGATTCTAATACATTTCGGCAATTTCGAGGTATTTTTTTAAACGTGTCTTCTGCCAATACCAGTATGTAAGCACGCTTTTAATAAAATAATATCTTCTCGGATTTTTT
Organism: Tachina grossa; assembly: GCA_949987645.1. Taxonomy (NCBI): domain Eukaryota; kingdom Metazoa; phylum Arthropoda; class Insecta; order Diptera; family Tachinidae; genus Tachina; species Tachina grossa. Next base: position 107,953,175 of record OX465278.1, read on the forward strand.
CCTCGAAATAAGCCCAACGATTTTTTATACGACTCATGTCGAGAATTTGTGGCTTTATTGGCAGATGTTTGATGTTATATAAGAGCCATAATTTAATGTCCAGGGCTATATGTTTTGGGTCGTTGTAATGTTTTGAAGTAGTATCCATTGATATACGGACCCATTTGGGTCCGTATATCTACATGGCATGTAGATTTTCTCTAAAAATGGACAATTACAGATGTTTATCCATTCTGCTTTATATAAACACCAAATTTCCCACTCCTATTGCCGACGTTCAGCCCCACACCATGAAACAACCACCACGATGTTTTACTCTTAGCCTTATATTCTTAATATTTAGTGATTTATTTGGCTTGCGCCGCACCATACATTGTTTATATCACCCAAAAATTATGCACTTACTTTTATCACTAAATATTATCGTTTTCCCGAAATCAAAAGTCTAAAATTTATGTAGTTCAGCAAATGACTAACGATTCTGTCTATTAACTTCAGAAATCAAAGTTTTTTTGTAGCCACGCTACCGTTAGTATTGTTGGCTTTTAGAATCCTACTGATGGAGTTGCCACTTAGGTGTGTCCGTAGTATCTCCTTTAGCATTTTTTTAAGACTCGGCACATATAAATGGTGGTTTTCCCTATTTTCTTTAATAGTTTGTCGTGCGTTTCTTACCTTTAACAACTTTGCTCGACTTTTTCATGGAATATTTTCAATGTAACTGCGCTCTTTTACAAGTTTAATTGCATTTTCTATTGTTTTCTACATCGACCAAACATATCCCAAATATATTTGACTGATTGGGCATATTATACAGATATAAAATGATCTTATTCGTAGATAAATTTAATTCCTTCACTTTCAGCTATTTTTTTTTACAAAAACTTCACGTGTTGCACTCAATAACAAAATATTGGAACCAATTACAAACAAAAACGCATAATAATTACTATTGCAAACTAAAAGCAAAAAAAAAAAAAAACTCATGTGCCAACACAAATTTTTAAAAAAATAACGGGAACGTTAAAAGAAGCAAAATACTTTTGTGAAGTTGAGATTTCGTAGTTGACACATGAAAAAGCAACAATAGTTAATGTAGAAACAGAATAAAGTCTTCAACTTCAGGAAAATCGCTGACAAATTAATCAAGCCCATAATAACATCAACGGCAGTAACTTCAAATGCTCTTAATTTTTGTTTGTTTTCTTTTGTGCTTATTTTTCTTTGTAGTTTTGTTCACAAAATGTATGAAATTTATTGAAAGTATGGTAAGATTTTTGTGAGAATGAACATTGATATGTGAGAGTATAAGAAAAAACGCTCTCAAAATAAAATAGATTCTATCTCACGACCAGGGTTGTCAGATTTTTTCAAACCTATTTCGCCAAATTGATTTTAAAAATCGCCAAAAGTCGCCAAAAATCAGTTTTATGTAGTTTTTCTTAGTAAATATTTGATAATAAATTTGTTTTTATATAACACTTTTTTAATATAAATTTTTATAAAATAATCGTATCAAAATTTATCAGAAAATCGCCAAAATTGGAAATAAAATCGCCAAAATTATTTTTTGTAAATTTTTGTCATCCAAATTTCAAAATGTAAGAAAAATCATTAAAATCAAATTGTTTTAACTTCTTGCAGACGAGTTTTGGTAGGATTTACTTTTGAAACTACTCCTTCAACAAACTAATTTTCTTGAATTATAGAAATTTTGGTGTTGAACTTTGTTAAAAAATCGCCAACAAGTTTATTTATCGCCAGGAAAATCGCCAACAAATTTATTTATCGCCAGAAAATTCGCCATGTCGCCAAACCAAAAATTTGGACGCCAAACAATTTGAAAAATCGCCACGTTTGGCGAGAAATCGCTATATCTGATAGCCCTGCTCACGACCGGTTTCTGCGGCTGTTTTTTTGTGTCAATTTGTATGGAAAATGTGCTGAAGCCGGTATTCTGTTTAATCATTTAAATTCAAAGTTGTTGTTTTTTGAGTGTTTTCTATTCTATAGGCTTTGCTTGCTCAGTTACAAAAGAAATAAATTTAACGTGTTGCCTCAATTTTTTATTTTTTATAAATTTATTTAATTATTTTGCTAAAAAAATGTATGCAAAATATTTCTGAGAGTAACTGTAAGCTGCAGGCTGTGTTCAATATTTCCCGCTTATTGAACACCAAATAGTGAATGTCACATTTGTATTATAATTCCAAAAGAATTTTCGGAAGACGAAGTACTGATTTATAATAATTTTTTTAGATTTTTTGAAGATCTATTATATGATAATAAGAAGTAAAATTTTTGTTCTAGCGAAATTATCAAGAAGAAAAGAATATTTTCAAAGCACACAATTTAATTCAAAATCATATACAGTTTAATGTAATAATCACGGAATATAATTTTATGGTATAAAATGTATAGTTCCGTTTGTAAATATTCTGGAAATATTATCTGCATCCACTATGAAACTTAGCGCAGGTTTACCAAAAAAGCCTACATATGTAAAAAGTTGTTACAAGGAATCATTTTGAAGTATATATACATTTTTTTAATTATTTTGTTATTCAGTTCGCCTACAAAAACAAAAATCAGCATTGAAAGTTTATTTATGATAAAGAAATAATTAACAATTAGAATGTCAGCAAAAATTGAGAATATTTCGGGAAGATTTTTCTCACGATGAGGGTTATTATATTTTTTAAAAATACCTCAAATTATCTTATGTGACAAAACTTTCATAAACTTGAATTTATTAATATAATTAATGCTGTTGTTGAATGTACATAATTACAACAATATTTGTTGTAATTTGTTTCTTAAAAATTATCATATCTAATGTGGCTACATCAAAACATATACAGCCTAATTAAAACAAAATACATATGTGACCTTTTCCGAGAAAATGGACCTAGTGTGTGAAAAGTTTTATAACGCATTATCACTTTGAACACACCTTCAGTTGGGAGATGCGATTTGGTATGGTTAAATTTTCATCAGAAATATAACTCATTTCATCTTATTCTACACCCTTTTAGGTACCAAAATCCACTATTAAGTCCAAACCCGTTTTTTTAACACACTAGATCCCTTTTCTCGGAGAAGGTCACATATAAATATATCTAAGTCTTTAATATTTATACAATAAAAAGTATTCAGCAATTAATGTTTTCAAATAAGAAGTTAATTAATTCAATTAAATTTTTAGGGCCCTTTGCTCCTTATAGGAACAATAGGAATTAATATTTATATATAATTAAATTTTTAATTATATTAAATAATTTGAGTAGAAACACTTAATTGATATTATTAAATTGTTTATAGGTAAAAGTTGAATAAATTTTTTTAATCAATAACTTATACTACTATACTATATGTTTGAGCATAATACCAAATAAAACTTTATTTGATTAGCCCTACCGACCACAGCCAAAGATCGAAAGTTAATGACAATACAGGCGTATATAAAAAAGTTGTTGATAAAACATATTTTAAAATTGTTCCCAAGTTATCCCACTGTAAAAAATTTACGAATATTAGATATTTTAGATATACATACATAAGTATGTATTTATAATCGTATGTATAAATTTAAATATACCCAGCAAACAAGAAGTATATTACCACACAGAGAATGATTTCAAATCTAACGCTGTATCACAAGACACATTTTTAAGAACACATTGACAATAAATTCCAAATTAATTCCATCACCGTTCCTACACAGAGAAAACAGATTCGTTGAGACAACCGAATTTGTTGCCAATTGAATTTTGGCGATTGCAGCAACTATCATAGAATTCTGGTATAGCGACAGCCTTATTTATAAAACAAAAAAGGGCTTTATAAAGGATTTTTAAGAAAAATTTTGTATGAAAATTTGTTTTAAGAAATCTTTGTAAAGACTTTTTAAGTATTATAAATAAGGCTGTTAATTATTACCACTAACCCAATAGTTGCAACAGCATACAGAGAAAACAGATTTGTTGTGACAACCGAATTTGAAGCCAATCGAATTTTGTCGGTTCCAACATCTAACACACAATTCTGTTGTAATGAACGAATATAGCTTTTGCATGCACTTATTTTTCATTAGCGATGCTTAAATTTTTCGAATTAAATGATTACTGCAACAGAAAATTTTAATTGTGACTATAGAAATAATTAATTGATACAACCAATAAATTGGTATTTTTAAATGAATCAGTGATAGACATGGCTCATATGCATACATACATACATACATAAAAACAATTTGTGCAGAATAAAAAGGCAAATTTTTCCACGCGGTGCATTGTAACATCCCTTGCCGGTGTTCGGCTTTAATACACAGATTTTTTTCCTATCAAGAAACTACAAATTATTTGCATAATAGCAATATCACTTCGAATATTTTGCGATATATTTATATAATAATGTCCTTACTTTTTCCATAAAATCAGGATTTTGTATAATTATACTGCAAAATATATTTTTTATATGACATTTGTGTTTAATTTTTATTTTTTGTTTCCTGTATTCAAAATTGTTCCACAAATGAAGAATAAGCAAACGAATATGTTTTTCCTTTTGTATTCAGAATAAACAAGTAAGAGTGCTGTTTTCGGCTATACCAAATCTAATATACCCTTTACCAAAGTGCGTTTATGTAGTATAGAGATACATACATGAGCACATACATAAAGTATAAACAAAAAGAAAAAAATATTTGACCTAATTATTTTATGTACAAAAAAAATTAATTTTCAAAATCTAGAATCATCATTTTCGATTTTTCTGATTCCTTATACCAATCTAGTAGTTCCTAAAAAAATATAAAAAGTTCGCTAAGTGAAAAAAGAAAAAATGAAATTCAAAACAAAAAATGTTTGATTTATTTACTTTAATATCCAAAAAAAAGTTCAAAGTTTCCAGCTCTGGAGCTGTGGTTTTTATTTTTATAAATTTCTATACCAAACTTTTCTGTGCAAAACGTAAAATATATATAATTTATAAAGGAAAAGATAAAAATTAATTAGACTTAGCTACTTTTATATATCACAAAAAGTGTAAGTTTCCCAACCCTGTCATCATCCTTCTGGTTTTTTCTGATTTCTTACACCAATCTCTTTTAAGAATATAAGATATGTTTAATTTATAGAAACAAAAATTTGTTTTAGTAAGTTACTTTTGTATAAAAAATAAGGTTTTCCAACCCTGGAAACGTCGTTTTAATTTTTTTAATTTTTTTTATTTAGAAATACCAAATTTATTCGTACTGAAGTATAAAATAAGTTTATTTTATAAAAAAAATAAAAATTAGTTTTCGGTAGCTAATTTTTTATATCACAAAAAGTGTGGGTTTTCCAACCATGAAATCATCCTTTTTAATTTTTCTGATTTCTTACACCAATCTATTTCTTTTAAGAATATAAGATATCTTTAATTTATAGAGAAAAAGGAAAAATTTGCTTTAGTAAGTTACTTATGTATAAAAAAGTTAAAGTTTTCCAAACCTGGAAACATATTTTTAATTTTTTGAGGGTTTATTTTTAATTTGGAATACCAATTTTATTCGTACTAAAGTATAAAATAAGTTCATTTAATAAAAAATACTAATAATTAATTTTCGGTAGTTAAATTTTTATATCACAAAAAGTTTCAGTTTCCCAGCCCTGGAATCATCCTTTTTGTTTTTCTGCCTTCTAACATCAATCTCTTTTTTTCAGAACATTAGATATGTTTAATTTATAGAAAAAAAGAAAAAATTTGTTTTAGCAAATTACTTTTGTATAAGAAAAAAATTAAAGTTTTCCAACCCTGGAAACGTCTTTTTAAATTTTTTAATTTTTTTTTATTTGAAATACCAATTTTATTCGTGGTGAAGTATAAAATAAGTTTATTTAATAAATATAAATACAAAATTAGTTTACGGTAGTTTATTTTATATATCGCAAAAATCGTAGGTTTTCCAACCCTGGAATCATCCTTTTTGTTTTCTGATTTGTTTCATCAATCTCCTTCTTTTAATATCATTACATATGTTTAGTTTATAGAGAAAAAAGGAAAAATTTGTTTTAGTAAGTTACTTTTGTATAACAAAAAAAGTTAAGATTTTCCAACCCTGGAAACGTCTTTTTAATTTTTCTAATTTTTTTTTATTTTTTTTAGTTAAAAATATTAATTTTATTCATACTGAAGTATAAAATAAGTTTATTTAATAAAAAATTATTAAAAACTAGTTTTCGGTAATTATTTTGTATGGCAAAATGAAGTTTAAGTCTCCCAGCTCTGAAACCGTCTGCTCGATTTTGCTGATTTTCAATACCAATCTTATTTCGACCATTTCTGACCTACCAGTCTAAAAACGAAGTCTCTAGCTTTTCTGGGAGCTTTGGAAAACCGATTTCACGTACAGACAGACGGACAGACTGACATCGCTTATTCGTCTTCCCTATGCATAAGGATCCAGAATATATATATACTTTATGGCTCGGTTATTAATATTCTGGAAATTACAAACGGAATGACATGCCTATATATACACCCAGAAAAAAGATTGGTTGGAAAACGGTTAGTCCAATAAAATATCATTTGCATTAACTATATTTCAGTTCACGCTATCAATTTTCTGTTAATCCAAAAAACAATCCATGTTCACTGCCATAAGGGCATAATTATAACAAAGATATGATTGTGACAATACTTAAATTGATTGCATCAACCGAGAGTATGCTTTTGTCATGGCGAATTAACTGATTGATTAACCCAACCGAATAAAATATTACGAATTGGATTTTACTACCAACTTTTGGTATTAGCAACTAAAAATTTGTCGTTCTATATTAAAATTAAAATAAAAACTTTCAATCAGTTACTGCAACTAACTAGAGTAGATTGAGTTTACTATCACAGTTTATAGCAGCAAATTAAAAAATTAACTTTTATGACTTTCAAAGATATTATGATTTGTGGATTCTCAAATGGTTTTTGAAAGCCTGCGCATAAGATAACAGGTTTGTGGCTTTTCAAAATGTGTGGTTGAAGAAATGTATATGGACATGCTTCACCATTAGAAAATAAATTTCAATTAAAATAAACTTATGAAAATATGTCAAATAATAAATTTTTTAGGTTTGTATTTTTATTTGCGTTCACAGAAAAAAACTAAATTTAATTTTCAGTAACCAAATTCGTTGAATCAGTAAATATTTTATTTGAATGCGGTCCTACAAATAATTTTGTAAATTGTGATAAAAATTTTGTAAAAATTTAAATGAATCATAGTTCGGCTGAGAGAAAATGTTACTTCAGTGTGTTGGTGTTTATCTTGCTTGTTGATAGGAACAACGTGTCGTTGTGCGGTTGTTGTTGTTTATTTTGATTGATCGTGTTGTATACATGTAAATGCCGAAAAGTAGCCGACAAACGTCGTGGCCTGTTTCTTCTCTACACAGTTTTTTCGTACAAATTAATTTAGTGGAACAGTACAGAATATTTACTGAAACTAAGTTTGATTTCAAACAAATATTTGTTTAAAATTTTTTTGGGAATAATTTTTTCTGTGGCTTATTGTTTATTTTTATTTTAGCAAGGAATTTTGAATTTTTTTTGAATTTTTTTTTATTTTTTGGTTATTTTTCTCGTTTTGGCGATTTTTCGATTTTTGGGGTTATCTTTTCATTTTTGTATTTTTTTTCATTTTGGCGTTATTTCTTAATTTTGGCGATTTTATTTTTCAATTTGGAATTCTTTTTAGATTTGGGCGATTTATTTTAGTTTTTGAAATCTTTTTTTGATTTGGCGCTTATTCATTTTGGCGATTTTTTCGGTTTTGTGCAATTTTCTTCGATTTTTCTATTTTATAATTTTGGTATTTTTTAGTTTTATTGTTTTTTGAAAATTTCAAGAGTTTGAGTCTTACGGTTTCCAAGATATAGCAAGTTGTCAATACTACATACATATTAATATCACATTTCTTTTAATTTTGTGTTGATTGTAGAAGTCTGTATAGTAATGTACATACATATAATTGTATATGTATATTACAGTCCTCGAGAAAATAGTCTGTGACTGACAGATAGACGGACAGCTTAGCGAAAACAATATGGTTCTTTTTTACCTTTTTTACCCTAAAAATATCTTGATTTAAAACAAATTTAGGAAAATAAAAAAAACATACGAAAAATCAGTTTTACTCATTATAATGAACATGACTTTGGATTCACTAAATATGGATCAAAAAAGAGAAATTCTTGCAATGACAACCCTCATTAGAAATTATCCAAATTTGTACTACAGTCAAATCCCGATAATTTGTACCCCGATAAATCGTAATTCCCGATAATTCGTAATAAACTGTCGGTCCCATGAAAAAATCTCGTTAATTCGTAAAATTTCCATACATTTTGGTCCACTCGCTAATTCGTATATTTTTTTCAAATAAAATCTTCTTTACGTCTTATAAATCGTAATTGTTTGCTAACTATAACTTATAATTCGTAATAAAAACAACAGAAACATGGAAAGAATGTGTTTTTGTTTACCGCAATCTTTTTGCGTGGGTTTATGCCAGTACCTGGATTCAGTAACTTTTATTACGATAATCGTATCGCTATAATAAATATAACGAAAATTTATCGACTTTGCTATTTAGTAACATGTTTTAACGAGATTCGCTGGCGGTTGGATAAAAATAAAATTAAATCACAATATCAAATTCATTGAGTTTTTCTTTATTATTCTTTGTGCTTTTCGCTTATTTTCACATTTTCTATACAGAGCTACCATATAATATTGAATTAAATGGTGAGCAAGATAAAGCTGGAGACTATCGTAAAAAAGAAATTACGGAATCACATTATCGTTACCGCAAGGGAATAAATGTGTCGATAAATATTGCGATTTTCGGTTCGCAAAAAGTTACAGAAGCCAGGTACAGAGCTGCCCACAGAGAGAAAACAGAGAGAAATGTATAAGCTATGTGTATTCATTTGTATAAAAAGCCGAGTGATGTTCGGCACTCTGGTGCCAGTTGGAACAGCCTGGGTTTATGCTTTTGCTTGTTTGTGTGTTTATTTTCTTAAAATCAGTTTGTTAACGAATAATAAAGAAAAATGTCAAAGCGCACGCATAAAAATCTGTATTTATTTTATTTGTTTTGTATATTATTTTTAACAATGGTTTTTTATATTCTTTTTATCGTTTTAGTAAATATTTTATTTTAAACCCGTTAAATCGAAACTCCGCTAAATCAAAAACCCCTATAATTCGTAAGAAATGACCGGTACCTTGCGATTACGAATTATCGGGATTTGACTGTACTTCTGGACCACAAGTTCAGGATCTTCCTCGGAATCTCTTTTTATGGCATCTTATTGTGAAGTTAGCTTAATAGACGTATGCTTGTTGTGAAGTTTTATATATTTTATCGATAAATCTGACCATAATGCGCAATCAATAATATTTCCAGATAACAATTTTAGCTTCGAAAACCCACAAGTTAAAAGAGTATTTATGGTATAAATTTTATACCACAATTAAATAAAAATTAAATAGTTGAAGGCTTTCAAATTAAATTTTAGAAGTACATAAAATGGATTACGATATAAAGAATATCGTTTAAGACATAAATATTAAAGCGTTAAACAGAGTACTCTGTTCGAAGTTGTGAAAAAGTTTCAGTAACATTGGTTATTTCGCGTGAAAAATTTGACAATAGCCGAACTCGCGGTTGTTTTTTATTAATTTCTCGCTTTAATTGCTTGAAAGTATGCAACATTGTTAAAATTTCGTGTGAAAAAAACTACTCATGTTTCGCAGCTGAAACTAAAATGATGCCAGAGTCATTTTGAACGGAAAACATGCTGCCAGATAGATTTTACCTGTTTTTCGCAATAAGAACAGAGAACTACTTTTGTGAATTTATTTCGCAAATATTTCATACCAAATACTTTTACGTATAGTTTGACAGCATTTCGCAAGAAATTGTAAACGGAGTAACAGGCTTTAACGAGAAAGTTTTTGTTTTGTCTTAGAATTTCATACTTTTCATTTCATTTCATACATTGTTGCGCTTATAGAGAAATTTGGTAAAAGAAAGTTTTCACCCTTAGAGCACTTTTATTATAACTAAAATTAAAAATGAATTTAAGCACTTATGAGGATCAAAAATTTTTGTCTGGAGTGTTTTAAAACAGAATTTAGCTCGAATAGACAAGTTTTAATATATTTGTATTTTTTAAATTTTCTTTGTTCTTGGTTAAACACGTTCGGATGAATTTTTTTATTTAACATTCACTTTGACATGTATTAACAAAAATAAAACCTGTAACAGTGTATATTTTTAAGATAAACTTAAAAATTTGCTTGCATTTTATTATTTTTAATAGTTTATTTGTGAATTTTATTTCGACCTTATGCTGAAAATATTTAGAAATAAAAGAATACTCTTTTTACTTGCTAATTTTTACTTCTGTAAAAGTTAATCTTCTGATTATAACGAGTTTCGCTTATAACAAACAAAACTTTTTAGTCATATGGAGGTCGTTGTAGCCGAACTCCACTCTATATATATTCAATTCGATACTATAGATGGTTTGCAAAAATTTTTGTTGGAAGTGTTCGAGCAGTTTATTCTGCTATTCATTCAGCGTCAGATTACGTGATGAAAGAGTTATCAACGATCAACAAGCTAAAGGCTGTGAGTGACTGGTACAGCAAATTTTTATTATGCTTTAAAAATTTTCCTTAGAAAATATTTTTCCAATTCTTTTATTCGACTTACAATACAATAATTTTTAACAAGGTTTGAAAAATTTTCTAGAAAATCTTAAAATATCATATAACTAAATTATTTCACTCTTTGATATTTTGTTCGTTGGGTATTATCTTACAATATTTGTTTAACAATAACAACAATTATGTGCATAGATTTATATGTATGTATGTGTATGTGTGTAACAATGCTTGCAAAAATAATAAAATCTCTGCTAATGCATTATGCTGATGCATACTTGATGTTCGTTGGTTGGTTTGGCTGGTTGGTTTGGATGGCTGATTGTTTTGGGTTAGTTTGATAATGCATTGTGTATGTGTGTGTCTGTGTGTGTATTTGTGTATAGTAGAAGATGATTCTTATACCGTTTGCATCAAGCAAATAAAATTTTTTTTAGGAATATAATGAGGTTGTTAAACAGTGTAAAATACACACACAACTGCACAGTTTACTTCTTCAACATGTGTACACTGATGTTGCATATAACAGGATGTTTTATTATTATGTTTACATGTAAATATATACAGTTGTACACTCAGAGTAATATTGCAATTGAGTGAAAAAGAATACATATTTCATAAAAACTTTTATAGAAAGAACTTCTATTAATAGTTAAAGAACGGATACATTGTAAAACAAAACTTATTTTTTGCTATGTTTATGGTTTTGTTAGGCTACAATTGCTATCGGTCTGTAAGTCAAATTCTATGTGATCATTTTTAAGGAACGACTTTCACTAAAACACTAGCAGAACAGAACAACGTGCTGTTTTCGAAGGCCGCCACACCTTCATCATCAGGCTTCTTATGTTAAGCTCACTGTGTCTGGTGTCAGCCTTATATGGATATTTTTCAATTCAAATTCAATATGCAAATTGTTTTGATATATCTTATTCCATTCAATCTTCCCTAATTTACAATGTCTTATCGTTGCTTTCTTTTTTTTTTTTTTGTCCTTACTAATTATAAAAATTTTTAGTTTGTTAGTTTAAGTTAGTTTATTTGTTTTATTCTGCTACAAGTCTATAGTTTTTAATTTTAGTGAGTTTGTAATTTTTTGTTCGAAATTATTTTTTATTGGTTAATCATTCGAATAGGGTAAAGTTCATATCGCACTGTTGTAAATTATGGATAGGAAATTTGAGCTTTCATTAAGTAATAAATTAGTTCTCTTTTCAACATTAAAATGCATTTTCAATTCTAAGTACATATCCAATATTTTTTAGTGCTTTTGCAATGGCAATTTACACAGTAAAATGAAAATGAAAATGTCTACTAGCAAATTGTTAAATTTATAACAAAAAAGTTTAAGAAAATATTGAACTGAAGCGTTGATATTTAATAAATTAAAATAATTTGAGTTTAAAATTTTTAAACGCACTAATAATCCCATATTAACACTAATTATTAACTTGACTGCACCCGGTCAAAAAAAAAAAATACTTGTGTGGCAACACTCTATTCTTAAATAGCTGTTGTTGTTATTTACATTTATTTTTTTACATACTCTTACGACTACAATTTGAAGCTGAACAAGTAAGAGTGCTATATTCGGCTGTGCCGAATCTTATATACCCTTTACCAAAGTGCGTTTATGTAGTATAGATATATGTACATAAGCACATACATAACGTATAAACACAAAGAAAAAAAAAAAACAATTTGACCTAGTTACTTTTATGTACAAAAAAAAAATAATTTTCAAACCCTAGAATCATCATATTAGATTTTTCTGATTCCTTATATCAATATAGTAGTTCTTAAAAAAAATATAAAAAGTGCGTTAAGTGAAAAAAGAAAAAAGGAAATTCAAAAAAAAAAAACAATGAGTGTTCGAACTCACGGGCGATGTGTTAACACCTTTTTGTTACACGGTACCTGTTCGATTTCTATGAACACAGACCCACAAACCCGGAGGTAGAGTTAATATAAAGTATTTAATGAAAAAGAATAGTTTATTGAATTTAATTTTACTTTGTATAATTTATTAATGTTATGTTTTCAGCACAGTTAATATATAATATATATATATATATATATATAATATATATATATATATAATATATATATATATATATATATATATATAAATTTAGTAGATGCACTCAAAATGAAAAAAATTAAACAGAAGTGCTAATGATTTCATTATTTTCTTGCTTAATACTTTTTATTTATTTTATATTAAAAACACAAAAAACAAAGAGAATGCAAAGCAACAGACAAATGTACATACATACATTGTTATGTTTGTACATAAGCTACATACGTTGCTGTCTTGCTATCTCATTTTTATATATGTACGTATAACCACGTCACTATTCTCTTTGCTATGCATAAGACAAAATAGAAGATCAACATAAAACACTTTTTTAATACTACTTTTTTAATACACTAAATTAATACTACAAATTAAAACACTTAAATCTCGGCTCGCCGATATCGGATCGCCTTAATTTTTGGCCTAAACTCTTCGTCGAAACCCGCACTAGCTTTTTAATCCAAAAGTTAATAAAATCGGCTATGAATTTCCGGAGAAAATCGCGTGGGAAAATTATATGAAAATCGCCCAATAATCACTTTCAATACCGACTGCCAAGCAACGAACAAAAAAATGATGATTTACTCGTACATACCTAACACTTGCGTATGTATTGAAACTAATAGTTTACTGCCCTAGAGGCGCGGGTATAGATGTTAACACATCAAAAAATGTTTTATTTAGTTACTTTAATATCCAGAAAAAAGTTCATAGTTTCCAGCTCTGGAGCTGTGGTTTCTATTTTTATAATTTTCTATACCAAACTTTTCTTTCCAAGACGTAAAATATATATAATTTATAAAGGAAAAGATAAAAATTAGACTTAGTTACTTTTATATATCACAAAAAGTGTAAGTTTCCCAACCCTGAAATCATCATTTTTGATTTTTCTGATTTCTTACATCAATCTCTTTCTTTTAAGAATTTGAGATATGTTTAATTTATAGTAAACAAGAAAAAATTTGTTTTAGTAAGTTACTTTTGTACAAAAAAAAGTTAAAGTTTTCCAACTCTGGAATCGTCTTTTTAATTTTTTAACTTTTTTATTTTGAAATACCAAATACATTCATACTGAAGTATAAAATAAGTTTATTTTATTAATAAAAAAATAAAATTTAATTTTCGGTAGTTAATTTTTTATATCACAAAAAGTTTCAGTTTCCCAGCCCTGGAATCATCCCTTTTGATTTTTCTGTTTTCTTACACCAATTTATAAAGATATGTTTAAATTATAAAAAAAGGAAAAATTTGCTTTAGTAATTTACTTTTGTATAAGAAAAAAGTTAAAGTTTTCCCACCCTGGAAACGTCTCTTTAAATTTTTTTAATTTTTTTTTTTAATTTTTTTTAGTTAAAAATACCAATTTTATTCATACTGAAGTATAAAATAAGTTTATTTAATAAAAAATTATTAAAAACTAGTTTTCGGTAGTTATTTTGTATGGCAAAATGAAGTTTAAGTCTCCCAGCTCTGAAACTGTCTGCTGATTTTCAATACGAATCTTATTTTGACCATTTCTGACCCACCAGTTCAAGAACGAAGTCTCTAGCTGTTCTGGGAGCTTCGGAAAACCGATTTCACGTACAGCAGACGGACAGACGGACATCGCTTATTCGTCTTCCTTATGCATAAGGATCCAGAATATATATACTTTATGACTCGCTTATTAATATTCTAGAAATTACAAACGGAATGACAAACCTATATACACCCTTTTACCATTTTTTGGTAAAGGGTATAAAAAAAGTCAGCCAATGTATTAATGGTAAAGTAAGAAAATAAAAAAACATGTTGATTATTGAGTTCTTGTTTCAACTTTGTTATTTGTTGTTGAGCTTCTCATTTGTTTAATCTTTGGGTAAAGGTTCCCTGATGATCTGCATTAGCAACAGTGAAATGCGCATAGGATCCAGTTAAGCCCCTCAATAAACAATTTCAATGTATTTTTAATAAAAAAATATTTTACTTAGTAAGTAAAATATTAATTTGGGATTATTAGTGTGCTTAAAAATTTTAAACTTAAATTGTAACAATTCCCATAAAAAACACTAATTAAAATAATTTGTTTTAATATTAATTTTTTCTTTACTTTAGCTAAAATCTACATATTTTTTACCTCAAATAATTATTGGAGTGAACCATACTACCAGTAACTAGTTAAGTTAGTATAAATAGAAGCAAATCTCTAAACAAAAATTAGTAGTAAATTTTTGTATACTGCAGTTTACCTTACGTATTGATAACGTGACCATGGTCGACCAAAAAGCGGGATTTTGAAGAAAATATCGCCAAAAACGGGATTTTAAAATAAATATGTTTTAGAAAGCGGGATGTGTAATATGTACACCCAAAGTCTCGTATATAATTAAACACAATTTTCAAGTCAAAAGAAACACTTTTAAATAAACGAAAATATTTATAAACAAAAATATGTCTCTATTTAAATAAAAACCAAATGTCGCTTGTTGCTAATATCATCACTTACGAACGGCTTTTCGTTTTCTTTAATGTTTGTCATACTTAAACTCAGAAAAAAAGCAATGTGAGTCCGATCACATAGGAGATGTATAAACATCTAGTAATGAAAATTTTTATTTAAGTTGGAAGTACTTATGCTTTTAGTATCTTTTTTTAAATTAAATAATTAAAAGTATCAAAACTTTCAATATTGTAAATACATATGATTTTGTTGGTTTTTGTTTGTTTTATTAAACTTATTTGGTTAGTAAATGGGCAGGACACACTGCAGTATATGTATATGTACTGCATTAAAAATTGCAGTAAGCAGTAAATTTACTGATTACTAAAAAAATTCAGTAAATTTTTACTGCTAATGAAATTTAATTTGCATTACCAGTAAAATCGTAGGGCCGTAGCCACTTGGTAGAACTTCATTATGAATACGGGCATTACTGATTACTGAAAATTCAATGCACCTTATCATATAACAAATCATTTAGGCAATTTATAAAAATTGTAGAAAAAAATTTTAGTATTCAGTAAAAATTTACTTGTTAAAAAATGTTTATTATTTTTACTGAAACTTTAGTGGTACTGCAGTGCTCATCTATGGTAATTGCCTTTACTTTTACTTTTTAATTTTTAATTCCTGTTGTTCATCGTTTAGTTGTTGCTGGTCTTGTTGTTGTGTACGCATTGCAATTAAAATAAATTCAGTAAAGTGCGACTTTGACTCGCGCATATTCGGTTTTGAGCATTTTTTTGATTTAGCTTTCTTCCTTTTTTAAGTTCTTTCAGTTAAAACGATTTTTTCAGTTTTATCGCTTTTTTCTCGTTTTGGCGTTTTTCCTCTTTTTGGGGTTTTTTCATATTCGCAATTTTTTTTTATTTTTGCGATTATTTTTTTAATTTTGGCGATTTTTTCATATTGGCGATTTTTTTGTTTAGGGATTTTTTTTCATTTTGGCGATTTTTCCGACTTTTCGCGATTTATTTTAGTCCTAGAGATTTTTTTTAATTTGGTGCTTTTTTTTGTTTTGGCGATTTTTTTTTTGTTTTTGGCGATTTTTTTATATTTGGCGATTTTATATTTTTTTGATTTTTTAGTTTTACTACCGTTTTTGAAAATTTCAAGAGTTTTGCTCTTACGGTTTCCAAAATACAGCAAGTTGTCAAAATTACAAAGTCAAAATTGCATTAACTGATGGAACACCCATTGATTTAAAGTTTTTAAATTTAGTGTTAATTGTTGTTGTCTGTATAAAAATACACTAACTTTTAAAATTTGAAGTGTATATATGTACATACAATTGTATGTATATTACATGGGATTTTAACATTTTTCGTTGGAACACCCTTTAGTTTTTAACTCTCATGTATTTGTTGTTATAGTGGCCAAATGTCTACACATTGTGTCCAAATTTCAAGTCCGTAGCTCTTACGGTTCATTTTCACCTTTGGTGTACGGAAATATACAGAAAAAAAAACCGGCGGTGGCGCACCGTCGGCTTCGAGCCGGTCGACTTGTTTCTCTGCTTGGCATTGCTTCTTTCAAACACTAATACACTCATACATAGCTCACACCGATTTGACAATGCAAAGAAATCTCAGCAAAGAAATATAAGCAAAGAAATCTCAGCAAAGAAATCAAAGTCAAAAGACTTTTACCCCCTAGCGTATAAATGTTTACACATCAAAAATTTATCACGCCCAATTTTTAATTTATCTAAAATTGGAGAATGGCTGGAGCAATTTCGTTGTAAACATTCCATGTATACATACATAGATAGCAAATATTTATTTTTAAATATCTTGGAAACTAATACGGCAAACCACCTGAGATTTTGTAGGAGTTACTACATTGTACTTATAAGCTGTTAACAAAGAAAAAGTCAAAATAAAACAATTATATAATATAATAATATATATATAATTTTTATATATATAATTTTTTTTTTAATATTTACGCAGCAAGAAACGTTAAATTTTATGCAACCATCGATTTTTATAATGCACATTGTATTATGAAACGTTCGAAATGGACATGAGGGTATGGTTCATCCCATAAGGAGAAAACTTTTAATATAAGATATTTGGAAAACTAATGGTATAATTAGTCGTTTGGTACCGTCTTACGTTTGAAGTTATCGTATTGTTTAAGTCTGGATGTTTGTTAGTAAAAACTTGAAGCTGGCAGCGAATGTGTCAGCTGATTATATATATTTAGAAATAAATATATTTCTCTTTGTTGACTTTTGCCGCGAAAAAATTTTTTTTTGTATATTTCTACCTCACACACGTTACGATGCATATTGTATACTAAGCAACTTGTTTTAATAATGTCACAGATTTTGTCATCTGACCCGTCAACTCGCTAACCGAATCGACTAATTCTACCATAATAAAGAGAGAACGTTGAAATATTATAGCGATAACTCTGTTCATAATGTTCATTGTCTTTGGAAAAAATTTCAGAATTTAAAAATTGGCGTGATACCTCTTATAAAGTGCAAGGTTTTGAATGTCTTCAAAAGTAACAACAGTGTACCGATCTTTCTGATCTTGGTGATTCACAGCTTATTGCTAATAGTCTAATGCCTAAAGTTGACATGACCTTTTCCACATTTGTATAACCAGCATTTATTTCGAGATATCTTGGAGGCCAATAGCTAAATTTGCTCCCTAGCAGTAACGCCAATATCGAAAATAGTATTATAAAAATTAGTCAACAATGGAGCAAAAATTGTTTATCAGTTAGGTTAGGTTAGGTAGGGGTGGCAGTCAGAAACCCGGAATCACTTAGACCGTTTTGGTCCATTGTGATACCACGGAGACTCTGCTTATGCGGAGTCCCCACCGTCGAAACAACCAGATCTCAGTATAAAGCTACTAATACGTTGAAGTTGAAAACTAGGAACGTCAGAAAGGTCCCTCAATTTAAGAGCGCCCATTGTGGCCATTCTCTTTCCTGCAAGTTCAGGATAGTGACAAAGAAAATATTCTATGCTTTCCTCTTCATCGATATTTTGGCAGCTACGGCAAAAGTCGTTATGTTCAACTCTTAGCCTGGAGTTACCTGGAGTTCCATTCATCCACATTTCTGTGGATGGTATCCAGGTTTTATAAAGACGTTCGTGTAGTAGAGCAGGGGAGGTTTTATCAATCCTCCATCCCCTAACTTCATCATCGAGTTTTCTGCAGTGGCCGGTTCCATTTCCGTTCCAAAGAGAGGTACATCGAAGACAGATAGCCGAGGACGTTGCCATCTCCTTCCCTACTAGATCTTATGGTAGCAGATGAAGAAGCATTCCCAGTGCACCCGTAGAAGTAGTGCGAATAGCACTGGTTACATACAAGGTTGCAAGTCTTTGCACCTTGTGTAAGATGTATAGATACGTCTTTTTCTCCAGGGATGGCCACCACACGATGATCCCAAACATGAGAATTGGACATACTATTGCAGTATAGATCCAATGAACAATTTTTGGGGTAAGAATTCAATTCTTTCCAATGGATTTTTTGAATAGATATAGTGAAATTGTTGCTTTTTTCACTCTCTCTAGAATATTCGCCTTGAAACTCAGCTTTGAATCAAGAATAACATCAAGATATTTTGCATTGTTGGACACTTTTATCTTCGTATTATTAAGAGTGATAGGTCGGAAATCAGGTATCTTATACTTCCTAGAGAAAAGGACTAGTTCCGTTTTATTAGGATTAACGGCGAGCTCTCGTTTCTCCGCTCATCTTGTTAAATATGAAAGCCCATCCTGTAGGATGTCCCTTAGAGTTGTGAGGAATTTTCCACTTACAGCTATTGCAAAAACATCAGCATAAGCCACGATTCTACACCCCCGCGATTCTAGAGATAGCAGCACAGAATTTAGCGCTAGATTCCACAATAGTGGCGAAAGAACTCCTCCTTGTGGTGTACCCCTATTTACAAAGCGGGTCTGCCTAGAAACTCCTAGAGCTGCAGTTATCCTGCGGTGAGTTAGTAGATTTTGAACCCACTTACACAATCCCGCACCAATCCCCAAATTCGATAATGCATCAATTATCGCATCTAGAGATATATTATTAAAAACCCCTCAATATCTACGAAGGCCAAAAAGGTGTATTCACCTACAAAAAGAGATTTCTCTATCTTGCCAACCAGCTCATGTAGATTCGATTCGGTTGACTTTTCCGTTTGATATGCATGTTGATGCGAGGAAAGTAGTTTATCATTGATAGTTTTGCGGATATAATGATCAACCATCCTTTCTAATGCTTTCAGAAGAAAGCATGATAGACTTATAGGTCTGAAGTCCTTCGGTGTCTTATGAGAGCTTTTATCAGCCTTCAGTATGAAAACCACTCTCGCTTCCCTCCACTTGCCAGGAACATAACCCAGTCTTAGACAACTGGTGTAAATTCTCAGTAGCCTTTGGGCTATGAGATTCGATACTTTTCATATCTCGGCCGGTATGATACCGTCGGGTCCTGGTGACTTGTAAGGCTTGAAACTTCTCAGAGCCCAATTTAATGTCTGCATATTGACGATGTCAGATATATTTTCCGCAGGTATTGGATAAGGATCAGATGTCTGAATCTCAGACACTGAGTTACCCGAAAAGTGAGTGTCCAGCAGGGTTCTTAACGACTCCTCGCTGGATATAGTCCACGTCCCATTGGGATTCTTCAAATACCCCAGGGTGCAGGGAGTAGCGGACAAAATTTTTCTCATACGAGAGGCTTCTGAAATATTTTCACAAAACTTCTTCCATGTTGTATTTTTAGCAATTCTTAACTGCTTTTTATACTCTTTTAATTTACCCTTATAAGCTATCCAGTCCAGTATTGAAGAGTTTTCTACATGTACACCTACACAATTGTAACTCTCTATTCCACCAAGGTGGTTTCTTTTTCCCTCTTGGCTTATTCAAAGGGCAAGACGACTCCCTTGCATTTTTAAATATTGTAGTAATGTTATCAATCTAAAAATCTGAATCAGAAGTTTCTAGAAGTGACGAGTCTCCAATCGTTCCTAATTATTTGGAAAAAATAGACCTATACAGACGCCAATTTGTCTGATAAAATTTCGGGAGATTTCTACCTCTGGTGCACTCTCCCTAATACTAAACTCAATAAACCTATGATCAGAAAAGGAATGTTCCTGAAGTAGACGCCAATTCGTGATCCTATCGGCTACCGAATCAGAAGAAAAGGTAACATCCAGGACTTCCTGTCTGTTCCTTGTTACAAACGTAGGTTCTTGACCTTTATTACAAATGTTAAGGTTAGCACTAACTACAAATTCTAAAAGTTCCTCACCTCTTTCATTAGTGTTCGCACTTCCCTAAATAGTATGATGTGCGTTTGCATCACAGCACAGGATAATATGGTGTCCAGCGTTTACCGCCGCATCCACAAAGTTCCTCACCACTACCGACGGTAGTGGGCCTTGATCGTCATGAGCACAGTATACCGACGCCAACCAGTAACATGTACCTCCGACTTCCACGCTAACCGCCGTTATGTCTCTGCCACTGAAGTTAGATAATAAAAATATATTAAGGTGGTTCCTTGCCAAGATGCAGGTTCTATTGTTACCTTCATTCTTGACGGCTAGCATCTTAAAATCTTTGGTGCTCAGTCCACAAACCCTGCCACCACTAATCCAGGGTTCTTGGATTGGGACTATGTCAACTTCGCCGTAATCAGCGTCGAACAGGCCTGAGGCGCCTCCGAGAATTTCAGAGTCGGATGTAATGTAGCCATCCTTTTCCGAAGATTCTCGCAAGCTGGCCTTCTTCTCCTCCTCTTCAGATTCTTCCTCCACAGCGTTTTCACACACTGTCTTGGAATTATCCATCACTTCAAGCTGATCTCCTTTGTACACTTTCAGCGTAACCTGTCCAAAGGCGTACGTTATAATATTATTGGACTTGGCCAAGTGAGGGAGGGTTTCAGCGTTAAGTATAATAATTACCAGATGTCAGTCCCCCTCAGCCAAACCGAACCTCCCCATCTTCCAATTGCCGGTTGGAAGTGAGGGATTACAGTCCTTTAACAACTTTATCGCTGCTTCAGCCGTATCTGGGAATGCCGGAATCCATGAATACACACGTGTTCGGGATGGAATGTTGCTCTTGTTAACAAGATCGATATTGGCACCCGGCCACGGCTCTCCCATCCTGCTAGTAGCTGCTTTGTACAGGTTCGCCGATCTCTGCTCTCCAAAAACCATCATCTTGACCCTGCCTTGATACCAGCCTGCATCGCAACAGACGGGAGGTATGCCTGGATTCTCCGCAAGGACCTGGTAGTACGTGGTTGCAAGCTTAGCTTCCACAGTACTCCATTCGCCCCTGGCGATGGTGCCATCCATATCTCCCCTGTTTATCAGTTACATTTTAAAAAAATCGAATAAAAGACTGAGAACTTCAAAATTCTAAAAAAGCGGGACAAAGCATGAGAGAAATTGAAGGCGAAATCGACCATTGAAAAGAGGGTATATTTACAGGTTACGTTTGTATTAAAGTCCTGCACAAGACCCCTTACAAGAACTTTTAAGACATGAGGGATTTTTCAAATGCTTTACTACAGCGAAATATTCTAAAACAAACGCTAAACAATACTGTTGGCAAGACATTTGTTTCAGTTATTGCAGGTATAGGAGTAAAGAAGAAAATACTTGGTGACGGAAGAATTTGTGATGTTTGCTTCTTCATACGCATGGGCGCGTACACAAACGTCATGAATATACATTCATACATACACACATAAGTTGTGTGTATGTTCTTTGATTTTTCTGCTCACATACAAACGCAGACATTCATTGACATTAGTTGTGTGTATGTTTGCTTTAAACAAAACCTCCCTTAAACACATAATAGCTTAGTTTCTAAATCTTACACACACACTCAAACGTACAGTATGTAAAAAGCATACACGAATCAATACTACTTGTTTTGAGTGTTTATTACAGACAAGAAGTCTTCACGACATCGCTTGGAAACACTCATATACACGTACACCAATACATCCATAGTGCTTCGGTCATCAAACGACATCATTTATTATTGGTTTAGTATAATACATGCTACAACAATACATTTAAAGAACAAGACGTATTTACATTTCAAAACTTTTTACGCAGGTCTCTAATATATACAATGAATACATACCCAATAATGCAAAGTACGAGTACTTCACGATATGTTCTAATAAAAAATATTAACAACACGTGCTGATCAACGGGATGATTTGAGTGCTACCTAAACCTTAATAAGAGCGTTAAGCAGTGCGTATATTTTGAAATATACTTTGAATGATCAATGCCCCTTTTAAGTTTAGGTGTGAAACATATTTAAGAGTCAAATGTAGCTGAGTCAACAAAAATGTGTAATATGAAACATTTGTTATTAGCATGGCAATGAATGAAACAAAAGAAAATATAAAATAAGTTTAATTGCATTGGAAAGCTTAATTTGATTTCATTAAGTAAATAGTAAAAAGAAAGCTTGGATCCCAAAATATAATCGTACTTTGAATATTTAAGCTTATCCGGAAACATGTGCCTTAGTTTTATATTTTTAGTCTCTGACTTCTTCAGTTGTCGAATAATGATTTTCCCTTTTATTTTTTATATTTAAATAAAATTAAAATTAAAATTAAAATTTATCATCTATCATATATTATTATAGAATAGAACACTGCACTGAATACTCGGACAATGTTCATGAGTAATCAGTTCTCAGTAATTTTTTCTTTTGCCTGTATGAATTTTACTAAACTGAAAGCATATGGGCATGCTCATGGTTTTGCTCTTACAATGTCCTATTATAGACCCTCTGCAATATATAGGGAATATTCGTTGGGTAGGTAAAAACCAATTGCTATAAAATAACCGATATATTTTTATTTACAAACATAATATTTTCTAGGTCCTCGAAAATTTTCTAAGTGTAGTATTCTTCCCCAGTTTCTTTTTACCGATGATAACTAGGAGCATGAAAATGCAAAATAAAATGAGAATAATATGAAAAGAAAAGAAAATAAAAGGAAAAATTCTCATGAAATAGAATATTAAAATGTTTGAGATTACAGATTAGATAACAATGACTCGTATACATTCTGCTTTCATAACATTGCTACTGTTTGAAAAAATTAAAGTATAATTGTGTGTGAATTTCAAACAAAGCAGCAAAAAATTACATGAAGTATAATGCAAACGAATGCAAACGTATGAGTGAATAACTAACGCTAGGACAAACAAATAAAGATCTCATAACTTTAAACTCCGGTGCAGTGATTTATGAGGAGCAATGTGTTTTCTAGGCTTTTATCATGTGTATAGCATATGAGGAGTATAAAATATAGATGTACATATATGTAAATATTGTTTTTAGTTACTTACCTTATTGGAGTTACCATTGAATTTCAATAACTTCTTGCAAGATTTACCACGACTCTCGAAATAAATCTCTTGGGGCGTACGACGATGTGTATGATTCTTTTTTAAGAGATTCATATACGAAGGATTATGCTGGGAGACTGATGTTGTTGCAGTTAAGCCAGCTGTAGCAGAGGTTGCATTGTTGCAATTAGTTGGTGTTGTTAGCGACATTGCTGTGCCACAATTGTTGTAAGTATTATAGTCACCACTAGAAGTGGCTGTTTTGCCACGTGTATGACTGCTGCACAAGAGACGACTCAAAATGCCACAACACCCAAATGGTGGGCTCGATGCAGATACAGATGCAGATGCTGCTGTTGTTGTTGTTGTTGCTGTTGTTGTATTATTAATGCTGTTATTATTATTGTAAAGATGGCTGTGCAGATTGCTGTGACCATTGCTATTGCTATAACTTCCAGCTGAGATGGTTTTGAGCTCTAAGCCATTTGCCGTTGTTGGCTTACATAGATTAACATCGATTTCCATTGTTACGAATTGCACTTTATATGCATATCCGGTGTAAAAAGAATCAAATGTGTATTAGTTGGAGTGTTATAAACGGAAGTGTCTATTCAGCTTTATCTCTTATGCTTTACCTGTATGTGCACACATGCATACCTGACTTTCTATTCAACTTGAAAATTTATTAGATGGCATTAGATTTTCATATCATGCATACATAAACACACAATCACACATGTAACTTAACATGCGTATTATTTATATTTGTTACACAGTAACAAGCAAAAACGGAAGCAGGTTTGTGCTTAACTTTTGCCAGAAAAGCGAGTCTTATTTTAGTTTTGAAAAATTTATATATTTCACTTGTTTAATTCTTTATGCACTTGTTGCAATATTCACAAAATATTTTTACTTTTAAAACAAGTTTTTCATATATAATTCTTTTTTGTTAAATTGTTGCTTCACTTCCGCTTTTAAGTTGTTGATTATTTTGAATTTTAATAAGATTCAAATCACTGATGTCTCTATTATTCCGAACATTTAAAGCTTTTTCCTTTCAATTTCGTTTTTTCTCTTTCTCTAATTGTTTTATTAAAGTTCTTCACTTTCCTTCTGCTTCCGTTTCTTTGTTTATTTATTAACTTTTTCATACGAATACTCTTTTATGTCATCATGTTGTTATTGTTATTTACTTGACTTGTGTAGTCGTGCACTGTGATAGCAAACAGTTTATGTACCCGGTTGTTTGAAGGACTTCAAGACTTTTACATTGTTTGCACTTGGAGTCCTTTTTTAATGTTCTTGTCGACGCTTTTGCTTCATAAATTTTTTTTGTGTGAAAAACTTAATTTACAAGTTCTCCGTACATTTTTGTAATTTTTAGTTATTAAAGTTTGTTATTTTTATTTGTGTTTGCTGTCAATTAAAATTTTTATGTAAGCATAATTAGTAAATTAAAGTGAGACTGTTACACTTGTTTAAGGGAGAGCAATAAGTATTATTTTTTTCATCCTTCAGCTATAAAAACGTTAAGAAAGAAAATAATGTTAATGTATAAATGTGTGGCTTAATATTAATGGAATTGTTTGAAAATAATCTAGACTTGGATCAAACTCATTCAATCGGTCTTTTTTTGACACAAACCTATGATCAAACCCATATCATTTAGAAGCGTTTGATCATAGGTTTGTGTCAAAAACCTACGACATAAGTCTGTTTTCATTTAAAGTTTCATCATTTTATAAAAATTACTCCCTCTAAGATAATATCTCATTCAGACCATAAATTATTGCATTGGATCAACAAAATTTCCAATAAAAAGTTAGCTAACGAAGCGCTTTATGGGATCGATTGAAAAAGTTTCATTTATTCTTCTTTATGAACGTTGCGTAATAAATGTAAAACTCTTTTATGTAAAACTTGTTACTATTTCATTGATTTAAGGATTAAATATTTAAGAGATGTTTTTCATATTTTCAACGCTTTGTCCCTTTATTCAACGCTTGTTGTATCAAATCTCTTCCTTTTCTTTATGATTTTAATAAATATCTTTGATAATAAAACTATACTTCTTCCAATGATAATTAACAGCAATTACAGTTTTAGAAAATACTCCCCATAATTTAAAAAAATCGATTTTTTAACCCTACACATCTAACCCTCGAACTTATCCATCTAAACCTAAGCATTCGTCGTTTCGACGAGCACATTTTGGGGCGTATAATATCGGTTCTAAACATATATATTTTTTACTTTTAACACATACTATATAAAACTATATATTTCTATTCTGTTACATGGATATTTCTGTGGCAAAAAGGAAAAAGTGCTTAGGTCGAGATAAGCTGTTTTTGAGTTAATGGTACCTCCGCAATCTGCATATTTGAAAGTACCCCTGGTCAAAATCTCAATCAATTTGTGTGATTTTTCAGGAAGTTATAGCACTATGACTTTCGACTTATCTTTTTTGGACTTCTAATCTCATTTGGAATAATAGCATAATTTAGGTTATACTTTGGTATATTTCAACTTAAACGTATTACTTATAGTGTGTAGAACGATGTTTGGTTACATAACTAAAGGTTACCAGGGAATTATCCAATTAAGCTGTAAAAGAAATAAATTTCTAAAAATCCACTTGAACGCTTAAAAGTTCTCTCCTGCAAAACAGTAAAATATAACTTAGGCACTTTTTCCTTATTTACACAGATTTATTACAATCCATTTTTTTAAAAAGCACTATTTTTTTGAGATCATATTGAGATTACATAGTTATAAAATTTATATAAAAAACAACACAAAAAAAAGGAAAACTCAACTATAACACTATTTCTCGAAACGACGAACAAGTTTGTAATATCTCCAGAAATTACGTGCTTACGCGCCATGTTCGGTTGCCTCTTGTAAAAGCTCAGCAAAAACTAAGTTGGCAAGAAATTTAGCGGCGATAGGTGCATGTGTTAAAAATAAATAACTATTTTTTCGTTCGGTGTTCGTCGTTTCGACGAAGGTTATGTGTCTAGGGTTAAAGAAATTTATGAATTAAGTTTGGACTAAGATTTAAAAATTATTTACTTAAATCAAAACACGGTTTCGCTTTTAGATTCTTATAAAAAAAAATGTAAAAATAGGTAAGTTTTTACCATTTAGCCTAGATGAAAAGAATATGTTAAAACTCCAAAAACGGAAATATTTCTTAAAATCCCTTCCAGTTCGGTGACTAGGCATCGGAAAAGGGAACTTCTTGCAATGACAACCCTGTGCAAAAATCATTAGAAATTATCCAAATTTGTACTACTCGTACTTCCGGATCGCAAACTCTACATTTGTATGACTTTATTGGAGTGTCTTTTTTACTGGGTATGTGTGGATGTTATTTGAGCTATTAATTGCCTACTAGATATACCAACCGGACGACACACTCGTCCGTAATCTAGAATCAAAATGTAAATAATTTAAAATTGAAAAAAAATTTACCTATCTAAACGTCATAAAAAAATTCATTAAAACACAGCCACACACAAACTTACATATGTACATATGCAATCATAATTAAATAATACATGAAATTAAAAAAAAACATAAACAAAATCCCTTCAACCAAGCTAATTCACTTTATTCAATTCTCTTCCTTTAAGTATTATAGCTTTCATACAACAACAAATAAGAGAAAAAAAATTGTTAGATCAAGAGAAATACTACAAACACACACACACACACACTCAAGTTTTGTTTCTTTTTTACTTGAAAGCTAATAAATGCCTGTATAATATGTGTGCATGTAGTAGTAGCAACTTTAAACGCTTATAGCTCCAAAAATACTAAACCGATTTCAATAAAATATAGATTCTGCACATCTGTACAGAAAATCCTTTAAAACCATGTAAATCTTTTTAAAATCGGTGTAGTGGTACCAGCGTAAAAGGGATTACAAAAAACATGTTCGCCTATTAATTATATAGAAGATTGTTATTTTCCTTTATTGAAAAATCAATCAGCA
This sequence comes from Tachina grossa, assembly GCA_949987645.1. NCBI lineage: Eukaryota > Metazoa > Arthropoda > Insecta > Diptera > Tachinidae > Tachina > Tachina grossa. Next base: position 107,980,829 of record OX465278.1, read on the forward strand.
GCAGTAAGCATCACAGAGACCATACAAGCTTTTTACCTATTGGTTTTCAAACATTATGAATTATTTTGCAAAACGCTCCATTGTGCAATGTAGAGTTAAGTATTACATACAGCAACAATAAACTATTGAAAAAGTTTATGTTTCCTTACAAAACTTTTAGTTAGAAATTGTTTTGAAAATGTATCAAATAAATTGCTGCACACCACACTTTTGAATTTTGCTAACTTCATAAGAAACATTTTGATGGCAAAAGTAAAGTTAAAACGCTGTTACTAATAACTATTTATATATTAAAGTTTATTTTAGTTTTGCACTTAAATATAGGAAATTTCCATACAAGTTGATACAGTAGGCTGGATCATTGTTACAATAAACTCACAAATTAGTAAGAGTTGCCTTTACTATGCAGCTCAACTAAAAATGCATTAATATACACAAGGTTCCTATGGTAGTTGCTTAAATCTTTGAATCATTAAAAAAAAACCTTACATCATTAAAAATTGTTCAGCATGTTTTGTCTCCATAATAAGAATGTCAGCATTTTATTTATTTTAATCGAAAACAATTAGAATTTTTATTTCTTTAATTAAGCATAAATTTATTAAGAACTGCCAGACAAAAAACAAACAGCGAATTTTTTTTTTCTAATGAAATTTAATAAATTTAAACTTAAAAATATTTGCCCCTTTTTTAGTTAATGTTAGGTTTCTTATGAGGATCAATGCGGATCAATTTAATTTTTTGCTTATCACTATATTAAACTTCTGGTTTCGATTTATATAATTTTCTTGATTTAGTTTTTAGAATAGTTCGTTTGCTATGATTTTATTTTTCTTTATATATATACAACCAACAATATTACTCGAGTTTAGTGCATTCTATGAATTTCCATGTTGACCATCCTTAATCTTCTATTAGACGTGCCATAACCATAATCAAAACAAAAAATTTATTTGATTATAGGTGATATGCCATAACGCTTAAGTCATAACCATAAACGTTGATATAAATAGAATTCTTGTTTTTTGCAGAACCAAAATAAGCTAATAGCTGCATAAATAAGACGGTGCGACAGTCCAAAAAATCTGGGACCCGGATATTATTTTCTTGTACGGCTTGTCGAGTAAAACAAGATTCCAATAGTGAAGTATGCCGAACACCACCAAAATCCGGTTTTACAGTTAAAAAAAAGGGTTTTTGACCTTTGCGCACTTATAAACCTGTAACTTTGTTGATAATGATCCGATTTTCAATTTCCTACTAGATTTGGAAAGAGGAAACTGAGATCTTTTGAATGACATAATCACTCAATCACATAATCTTAAATAAACGTACTTTTTTAATAAGTTCAATAGTATTATAGTTTCTTAATAAAATAATGTATAAAAACGTCACCGAAGTTGAAATATTTTTGAAAAATCTACAAAATTTGTGTTTGCTGGACAGTAACACCCAAATTTCTCAAGTTTTCTTAAATAATTTATATATCATTCGAAAGATCTCAGTTTCTCCTTTCCAAATCTAGTAAGAAATCGGATCATTATTAACAAAGTTACCGGCTTACAAGTGCGCAAAGGTAAAAACCCCGGTTTTTTAACCGTAAATCCGGATTTTGGAGGTGTCCGGCATATTTCACTATTGGATTCTTCTTTAACTCGACAATTATTTCATTCAATTTTTTACCACTGTGTATAGCAATGCAAGCAAGCGACTTGTCTAAAAAAATATAAAAATAACACTAAAATTTTCGAGTGATTCCTATACAAAATTTCTAGACAAGTCACTTGCTTGCTTGCATTGTGGAAACTACACATTAGATTAGAACTATCTAGTTATTTATAAATAGTATAATATTAGCATTGTCGCTATATTCGTGAAATAAATCGTACTCTTTGGGAAACCCGTCTAAAGCAATTCTGGGCTCTGCTTTATTCAAACAACTACTGATTCTGCTGTTACTTCTAAGCATTAGCAAATGTGCATCATGTAAGCAACTGATCTGGGATCTGGCCTGTAAATAAATGATATTCGAAAATCGCTAAGGAGGATCTTTACAAAATTTTACAGAAACTTTAAAATTTTCTTCGAAAGGAAATGAATATAAATACTAGTATGTAAAGAAAAAATTAAAATTATTTTATAGTTGCTAGTAACTATTAATTAAAAATAATTTTTCTCTAAAAGTCTACTTCTGTTTACTGATAATGTTACCTAAACAAAATATAATAAGATACATAATAATGACTGATATTTCTCTGAGAGCTCCCACTGTGTATTTGCAATTGAGTAAAGGCTCAGTTAGCCAACTGTAATGTAATGTAACTTTAACGTAGAAAACAGCTGATCGATACTTTTATATGAAAAGTAGGTTACGTTACATTATATCTCTATAACCATTTTCATTACTTTTCACATAACAAAATCGATCAGCTGTTTCTTACTGTTGCAGTTACATTACATTACAGTCGGCTAACTGAGCCTTTAACTACAGGGAAGTAAGTAGTAAACGTTTTTTGTTGTAGCATTTTTAACTGACTTATTTTTAGTAGAAAACAAACGGCACATCCTGCAGCCGTATTCTGTAACGCGCTAAAGCTTAATCTCTATCGCTAAAAATCTATAAAGTTGATTTAGCGATTTTTGGCTACGATTGCAATTCTATAACATGCGTTGCTAAATTTGGCAATGCAATAAAAATTGAATTCGCCGCAATTTTAGCATTTAATGAAATCGCCAAAATGTTTAAATTTTGTATTCTCTAAAGCTTAATAAATAGTTGTTGGTCTCGAAAACACAAAATTTTTAGCAACGAAAATTTTAAGGTGCTAAAAAGTATGTAAAATACAAATGTTTTTTAATTTGATGTTTCTTGTAAAAAAAAATCATTTTAACAATATAATGAAAAAAAAAACTAACTTAAAAGGAGATAAAAATATTATCTTCAACCCTGTCAAGTAATAAGTAATAATTCACTTTTTTTAGATTTGTGAATTCCGCCGGAGCTAAAAGCCGTACTGTGCAATGGGACGCCTTAGCAGAGAATATGAATATGAACGTCGCCGATAAAAGCCACTCATATTTTCTTCGATATTTTAAATAATAATAATTTTTTCAATAATATTTGTTATTATAATTTATTTAAAAATTTTCAAAATACTATTTGCTTGTTTACATAAAGTAAACAAACATAAATAAACAAAGGGATGCCATATTCGGAAAATTTTCCTATAATTTCCGCATTTGGTGGTGTCAAGAAAAAATGTGCGTGTAAATTATCCACTTAAGTGTTACTCAAATACATATTTGGCAAAAACTAAATAAATTTAGAGTAGAGCTAATGAAATAATTTTTTAAAATTAAGATTTTAGAACATATTTTAAAAACTCATTGAAGAAAAGTGTTAATAATTTTTAGGGAAAACAAACTATAAAGCAAGGTAACACTATATTGAATTGGTAAAAAAGCAACGCATTATGTTTGTCTCTTTTTTGCAGCAGCTCACCAAAGCAGAAAGAAAGAAATAGTATAAAGATAGCAAATTAGCTGCGGCGAAAATAGTAAATTTTAGCTAAGCAATTAGACTTATAGAACACAGATTTAGCGCCATCGCTAAAATATTTGCCCTAAATTTTTTTTAGCATTTTAGCGATGGAGATTAAGCTTTAGCTAAGCGAGTTACAGAATACGGCTGCTGGTATCTCCCTTATTATTTTTTGCTTGCTATCAAACGGCTTTTAATTGTTGCGAATAATAATATTATAATTTGCAAATAACCTATTTAAAAACTACCTCGCCTGGAAAAAGTACTAAAACACTTTGGGACATTTTATTTAACCGATTTACAACAAGAGGATTTTTTCCATTTTATCTACTAGTAGTTTTATGTGCTCTTCTCGGAACTTAATTTAGAATACCTTTAAAAGGTTATAGTTGTTGTTTGGAAACATTACAAAACAATTGAGTGGGGCACGCCCGCAAAATTAACCATTAAATTTTTTATAATCCTACCCAATAAATTCCTACGAAGTTTGGCGCATACAACGACATAAACTAACGTTTGGAGTAGGGGAAGAAGCATCGACCTTGATGATTTCATTTTCATTTCTTAAGCACTTAAATTTATAATTATACTTCACGTACTTTTACTCAACAAATTCTTACAAAACTTTGCACCAACCTAAAATGCTTGTAATGACACTACCTTGCGTTTCGTTTCAAAGAGTGGTCAACTTGAATGCATTTTATTGTGTATTTTGGACTGCAACTCGTTTTTTAAGCGATTAATATATCTTCAAACATACATATCGCACTGTGCAAATGAGTAGGCAAAATGTTGTAATATTTTTAAAGCGGATAGATATGACCACTATACATCGCCTTCTTGCAAAAAGTGAAAATTCTAAATTTTGAGTTGATGCTCTTTACAGGAACATGTGCTACGAGTATATGTACATATGGCTAATTCTAGAAAAAGGTAAACCATAACACTCCAATTTGTTGGTAAGGGAGGCAAAGAGAGTGGTTTTGTGGTTGGCATAATTTTTCAACCAGGCACAACCCCGCATCAGCAGCACAAAACCAATACAAACAACTTAAAAAACATCAAATCCCTGTCGGAAATTACGTTAACTTTAAACTATCTTTAAGCTAACTATTTCGCAACTAATACTGACTGACACTTGGATTACTTTTAATGGACGCAAAGAAAAGATATAGTTGTAGCATGGTTGCGAAAACAATATTATGTTCTCTGGGCTTGTGCCAAACGGTAGAAAAGTACTATGGTAAAAAAATATTTGCCTGTGGGGAAAAAATTTAATTTTTCCGCTGTGCCAAATGATATCTTTTTTGACAATGTAAAATTTTGACAAATTCGCTGGAGCATAGAAAGAAGCTGATGAAACAATTGCTGCGGCGGCGGTTTTGCTTCGCCTGACTACAAGCCGCCAGCTACCAACAAATTTTTAAGTGGACATTTTTATATAAAACAATAATCTTGTAGCAATAAATTATATAATATTATATATATGATGCAACATTTTTCGCAAACTAAAATAAACAATGATTTTTTCACAGTCTAATTAAACTTTGTATTGGGCGACGGCTCGAAGCGACGGCGGTGAATTTAAATTTTATGATACCATGCTTTTTATTGCAGCTTGTCAAAAATTTACCTGTTGTGTCAAAATTTCTACTAGCCCCCAGGGCTAGTGAAATTTTATTCACCTCAGAAGTGTCAAAAATTTACTTACATTAGTACTTTGCTACCGTTTGGCACAGGCCCTCTGAAACAAATCTGTGGTCGTTGAAAACTAGTTATTGTTATTTAAAACATTAATTTCGTTAGTTCCCTTGGAAAAAACAAATTGTTGCGTCCAACTTGTCGCCTCCGTATTTGTACTTTCTTTTTTTGTGCTCAGTCGCCTGGGAATAGTCCACATGTAAGTCTGTAAGAGGACAGATGGTGAGGATGGTAGTATTAAGTTTAATCCAAAAAACTGTGCCTCTGTTATAATGACATTAAACTGTCCAGCCATATCATTAATTATTTTACTTCCCCGATAATTCATTGCTTCAAATATTGATGAAGAACGGCGCGTGATATCCATAAGCATAAACACTAATGAATGTCAGAAAAATTTATAAATTAATATGATTGGATCTTGCCTGGGAGGGAAGTCATTTGCACTGAACTCACTAACTACTTCAGCCGACAGTATTGCAAGCGAATATGTTTCAACAAGTAAATATGGTAATTAATAATAATGTGCACCAGTAAATATTTGGTATGAATGCGGACCTATAAATAAATTTGTAGATTATGACAACAATTGTTTAAAAATTTAATTATTACAGTGTTTGGATTAAAGAATTTGTTATATAATTGTGTTGTTGTTGATCTTGTTTGCTGATTCACACAACACACTGTTGTGCTCTTAGAGCCAATTTCACCAACTTATTTAAATATCAGTTCATATTTAAAAGTCATTTTTTCATACAAAAATCGACATTTAAATATGAATTGATATTTAAATAGAGTTGGTGAAATTGGCCCTTATTGTTGTTTATTTTTATTGATCGTTTTGTGTGCATATAAATGCCGACAAGTAACCAACAAACGATAGATAAAATTGGAACAAACCATTTACTGGACGATTTAAAAATATTTACTGAAACAAAATTTTATTTCAAATAAACATTTGTTTGAAAATTTGTTGGGCATAATTTTTTCTGTGTGGTAGTGCGCCAGGCAAAAATCCGGCCTTAGCATAAAGTGTGCACATTTACACGAACTCATTAGATCTGTTATACCTCTCATAATTTTGTTCACATAAATCATAAAATTATCATTATATGCCATATTTTAGAATTTATTAAAATTAATTCATGCAACCTCACATGCAAATTCTGAACATTTTAAAATGAAAACTTTCTGATATATGGAGGTGCAAAAGGTGCATATTTTACCCTTTCGCGGACAGTGACATGTACATATAGCCGTCATAACAAAGGCCTCTGGTGGGACATGACGTTCATACACGTCAAAAACATTTTTGCTGCTAAGACTTTTAATATTTAAGCTTTTCAACAATGAATCAGCAACTGCGTTTGATACATTGCTTCATCATGACGGAAATAAACGTCAAAAATCAAAATGTTCTTTTTATACTTTAGATAGATTATCAGGATGTGATGGAAATCGCTTCGATTTAAAATGAAATCGCGAACTCAAAACGTAGAAAATTGTTTTTGGTGTGACAGAAAACGCATCGATTTCATGTTTCAACTTTGTTTCATTTTCAGTTGGTTACAAAAAAATCTATTTGTTCCTTTTATATTTTTTGCTGCTAACTGAAATTGAAGCCAATAATGCTGAAGCCGGCTGCAGGTTGCCAAAGATATTTTCAACGACAGCGAAACGAAAATCGTTGGAGCGTGATTTGCTGAAGCAATTGTTGTAAGGAATGGCATATTTTTTCTTCATTTCAAACACCGTGTTTTATAATGAAAAACTTTTATTTTAAAACCATGGAAAAGTCTTGGAAGAAAATGGTCACATCGACGGCGGCTAAGTGTTTTCAATACATGTCGGCGGCAGATTTTTGCTGATCGGTTTCAACATATGTACATACAATTAAATTGTTTCAAACAAAAATAAATTTAAATAAAAAATTCCTTTTATTGTAATATCATCTGCCTTTAATTATTTTAAAGCATTTTACTTACATTTTCACACAAGTTATTGCAGGAAAATTTTGTTTAGATATAAAATAATTTCTAAATCATCAACTCATGCTTGCTCGATTTAATAACGCAAAAACAACACAAATTTCGTTTTCCATCACATCTTTTTTTTACTAATATTTTCATAGAACAAGATGGGAAATGAAATCGATTTCGATTTAAAACATAACCAGAATGAAATCGAAATAAATGTGTGCATCACAACTTTTTACGTTTTTCAGTCGATTTTAAATCGAAAACGATTTCTGTCACATACCTGTATATTTTTAATTTTGAGCAGTTTGGTGTTTTCGGAATTTCGCTATCTAGAAAAATGATGTAGATATAGCAAAATGCCTACGGGAAACCCTTCGTTAAAAGGGGTATCCACGAAAGGGTTTAAGACATACTCGCTGACACGCTACAGAGCTGAAATTTGAAACACAAATAAATCTAGATTAGAGATCACTTAGAAAAATCTAAAACCCCTAAGACTAATGAACCGGAAGAGGCCCTTTAAAGTCAAAAGAAGGAATTTAAGTTAAAGCATTAAAACTCGATCGATTTTATTGAAACCTTTCATACACACATCATAGTTGCTCTTTCCCGAAACAGAAATTTCATGAATATAAATGTGAGCGTGACTATATCAATAAAATCTTAACCTTCTAATCCATCTACTTCGTCTTGGCAGATTTTGATCTATCACTTATGTATTTCTCATAAGCCTTTTCCTACAAAAGTTTATATGAACCATAAGTAGTAGGGTTTTTATTAACTATTATCCATTACATTGTTAATAAAAATGGGAATTGGCAATTCAAAATTCTTAATTAGAGTAAGATACAAATATAAAGGGTATTTGTATAGAGTGACACAAGTTTAAATCATAATAAAGCCAGGAAATATGTTTTTAATATCAATGAAACAGGCTTTATTCAAAAGAAAGTTTCGTGAAATTAATGTCTAATATGATTTTTGTCATGTGGCAGCCATGGCTGCCGTGTAGTAGATGCAATATGGAACACCAATTTTCAACAACTTTTCGCATTCTGACCATCAACGTTTTTGAAGACATATGGGCCAATGACTCCACCAGCCCATAAAGCGCACCAAATAGCAATTTTCTGTGGATATAATGGTGTTTCGACAAAAGCTTTTAGACCCTCCTCACTCTATTTGAGACAACTCAGATTATCTACAAACCCATTAAACCAGAAATTGGCTTTATCAATTATGTATGCCATAAAATGGAAGAAGTGCACAATGAGTTTGACGAATATAACAATTTTTGTTATGTACATATATGTATGATATAAGTCGATTCATAATTAAATTTCAAAGCAAACTAAACGAAAAGCAACTATCACCTGTTAAATGGGTCCTCAAATAAGGCAGTGATGCCAACCTAAACCTGTGACATTCTATATGTATATAAAAAACACCCTATAAAAATGTTAAAATTAAGATGAGTTTAAAAAAGCTTGTTTCTTGTTGGTTCAGTATGTCTAGATGCATTTCGGTTCTGCTTAAGCAACTAGTTTGAAAAAGGTTACAAGACTCCAATGCTTATAGATAATTTCCCCATAAATAACTGAGAATTACAAAACTGAACAAAATTCGTTAAAAATAAACGCTTTTAAAACCAAATAAGCAGCAAACAAAAATTTTTAAATAGTAAATGAGCCTACTTGGAAATGTGCAGTAAAAAATTTAACCAGTTTCAAAACTAGACACTAGGAAGTTAAAAAAAAATTATCTTCCTACAGTGTGTTCTACGAATTCGGTTCCAGTTTAACACTTATATATTCTCGTTATCAATTACTTTGATCAGCATTGCATTCAAAGATACTCATATTTAATATGCATCCTAGAAAATTTTCAACGTTTACTAAAATTGCATAATGTTTCTTGGGGTGTATGTATGTGCATTAGTGTCCTGCACAAGACATCTTATAAGAACTTTTAAGACATGAGGGATTTTTCAAATGCTTTACTACAGCGAAATCTTATAAAACAAACGTTAACAATACTGTTTGCAAGAAATTTGTTTCAGTATTGCAGGTATAGGAGTAAAGAAGAAAACACTTCGTGACGGAAGAATTTGTGATACTTGCTTCTTTCTACGCATTAGAGCATGTACAAACGTCATGCATGTATGTGTGTACGATCTTCTATTTTTCTGCGCATATGTAAACGCACACATATGCATTAACAATAGTTGTATGCGGTTAATCACATAATAGCTTACCATCTACATCTCACACACATACTCAAACGTACAGTATGCAAAATAACAAGCATACACAAATCAACACTACTTCTTTTGAGTGTTTGTTACAAACAAGCAGTCTTGGCGACATCGCTTGTTAATACTGATATACACGTACACCAATATATCCATCGTGCTTCGCTTATAGTACGACAGCATTTATTATTGGTTTAGTATAATACATGAGACGTGAATGCATTTAAAAAACATGACGTATTTACATTTCAAGACTGTTTATGCATGTCTCTAATGTGCATGTATCTATGAGTGCATGAAGAGCCAAAACCAAAAAAACTTAAGACACATCAAAAAGAACCACTTTTAAGTAAGTTGCTTAGTTATAAAAAATTAAAAACTTTGATTATTAAATTAAAAATCGTTGGAAAACATGAAAACGTGAAAACTACTTAAGAAAACATACAAAATAAGTTGCTTGTGCAATAAACTTGAAATTATATTAGAAACATTATTATAAGAAAAATATGTACATTAACATGTGCAATACACTTTTGCGAAATTTGCAAAAAAAAATGCTTATTCGGTATATAAATACAAATTGAAATTTGAAACAATTTTTTAACTTACAGGAAAATAATTGTGTGGCCTGCTACATAAAGTTGGATATATGCATATTTAATAAATAAATCTTGAAAACCCTTTTGCAATTGCTTGGTTATTAAAATGATAATGTTATTAGATCTCTACTTTAATTTTTGAAATTATTAATGATTAAGATACGAGTATGTACTTAGTAGTCGTACTTATATACATAGTGTTTAGTATATGTGATTTATATATATATATTTTTTAATTTACTAATTAATTAATTAATTTACTTTATATTACCTTAGTTAACATGAACTCAGTTAAAATAAATTCAGTAAAGTGCGACTTTGACTTGCATACGAAGGGTTCCGTGCTGACACTAGATATGTTATGGTATACGAATTTGATACTAAATAATATGTATTTAAAGCATTTTATTAATTTTTGAGATTTTTGCAGTTTGTGGCGTTTTTTAGTTTTGGTTTTTTTATTTTGATGTTTATGCAAGAATTCAATATTATGATCCGGGCCATTATTTTCTCTAAAAAATATCTTGCAATTATTTCTTCTGCAAAAGTACTCAGCTGATAGCCTATAAAATCTATTATTATATCTGTTATTCAAAATATCTCATTCTTCCACAAAAATGAAAATCTTTTTATCTTCATTTATTATTAAATTGTCAAAAATACATACACTTGTTAAGAGAACTTAAACTAAACAAAATTTTGATTGTTTTAAGCAAAAATCTTATTTGTCATACCACGATCAACATTTTTAATTATAATGTTAATTTTTTCCTCCAGTAAATTTCTTGTTAGTTGTGAAACTTGACATTATAGTGGCAGTTTTAAATCATCACACAAATTCTATTTTTTTTTCAGTGAAAAATAGTACTAAAGTTGATTATCATTTGATTTTATTTGTTTAATTTCAGCACTTGGACCTCTTTGGTTTTCAGTCCATCAATTAATATTAGTGTTGTAAAAGTATTGAGTATTTGAGTACTGAGTACTCAATACCGGCAGTTTTTCCCGGTACTCAATACACAAAAGTAACTACTCAATACTTTCAGGGTTGCATTTTGTAGTATTCAAGTGAAAGTCTTCCTTTAAAATGGATCAGAATTATTCAACTCTGTGAGCTTGATACAAATAAATATGACTCGGAACCTCATGGAGTTAGTGTAACAAATACCAATTCTGTTAGGAATTATTTTGATACGAAAACAGCGACTAAAAAGGTACTAAAAAATGCGTTATTAAACTACTTCAGTCATTAACAAACACTATTGATAAAAAACAGTCACCCTTTAGAATAGTGGAAGGAAGGCACGTGATACAATATAACCAGCAAGTCAGGTCCTCACAAACAAGAAAAATATTTAAAATTCTTTCGATGTCGGTAAAATTTTATTTCTACATTTAAACAATGACTAAGTAATAACATCAATTGTGAGAAAAAAATGTTTATTAAAAAATATTTAGAAGATAATTTAAGCGATTAATGCACTAGAAGTTTTAAGAGTACGTTAAAAAAAATTATGTACAAAAACTAAACTTCAAACATATTTATTTTCCTTTGATGTAAATTAATTTAAATATACTTGCATTTAATCTTTGTTTTTCCATATTCCATTGTCAATAAAATAATAACTTTTAACTTCCTATATACATACATACATATATAAAGTATTGAGTAGTATCGAGTACCCAATTGAAAAAGTAGCAAGTAGTACTGAGTATTCAAAAGTAGCCGCTTTTTACAACACTAATTAACATACAGCTAATAATATCACAATTCAATAAATAAATTATGCTGCCTGATATCAAGAAAATATATTGGAAATAAAATTGAGAACTTCCGTTTTGATTATATTGATGCAAATTGTATTAATCAAATGACACCTTTCTAAAACTTAATATTTTACAATTCGTAGTTTCATTAATGTTAAGAAATAATATCCATTCGGTTAATCAAAAGCTTAAATACATGCTTCTATAAAGAATTCGCACAAAAAAATATTTTAAATTGATTAGGTGAAATAAGAGAGGATCAATTATGGAAATTATAGTTTTGTTGCATTTTTAATGAAATATTTTCGTAACAACAATGAAGAAATTGTTCTTAATTAATTGTTTTATAATATAGCTAAGAGTTCAATTAATAAATCTTATTAACATTTTGTGCCTAAAAAAATTATTTCTCCGAATACTTTATTTGCAAAAGTAAAGGATAATTTGTTTTTCAATTGTTTCAGAATAACATCCAGGGACTCTTGATTTTTTGCTTCCAATATTTGGCAAAGTTTTAGCTATGAAAAGTTTGAATAACTTTTGTAAGCATACCAATACATGAATTGGATACTTGAATTTTTTTATAATTTTGAATTATTGATAACAAATCGTTATTGTTTGTACCCGATAAAGTCTTTAAAGTGATCTTATATATGAATATTTTGTTTATGAAATGCCTTTTTATCAACTTTTTAGGAAAAACTTATTATTACTAAAATCGGTTGGTGATATGATTATACGTAATTTGATTATGACAAAAGCCATGTTTGGTTATTTTTTATCAGAGTTTTACCACTAATATTTTCTGTTTCTTTTTGAAAGGCCTCATGTCATTTCATAAATATATCAAGCTAACCATTCTAGGCAATCCAACATTTTTCTATCAACAAAAAAAGTTTACGAAACAAAAGTACCCATACGTACCGAAAAAATAAATGACGTGAAGTAATTTGTTCAGTACGTCCCAAAAAGACCACATGTGGTTCTACAATGAACTTATTAAATGGCTTACAGTAAACAGCAATGAAAGAAATTTTACTAAATCTCTTGTGTAAAAACAAATTTCAATAAAATTATACAAATAAGATCCACAAACCAATATTAATTATTAATTATTAATTTATTTAATAAAAAAAATTTTCAAGCACCAGCCCCTTTTGTTTCTGAAAAGACTCTTGTCAGCCACTTTGAACAGGCGCTTTAACAAAGAAACTAATAAATTAAAAATATGTATATCATTATCATTATCATATCATATCATCTAGTTGTTCTAACAAACTTTGGGTAGAGGTTCCCTGATTATCTGCATTAGCAACAGTGAAATGCGCATAGGATCCAGCTAAAACCCTCAATTATCAATTTCAATGTATTTCTAATAAAAAAATATTTTAGTTAATAAGTAAAATATTAATTTGGGATTATTGTGCGTTTAAAAAATTTTAAACTTAAATTTTAACAATTCCCATAAAAAACACTAATTATTAAATTGACTGCACCTGGTCAAAAAAATACTTGTGTGGCAACACTCTATACTTAAATAGCTGTTGTTGTTATTTATATTTCTTTTCTTTTTACATACTCTTACAAATACAATTTGAAGCTGGAAAAAAGTCAGCCAATGTATTAATGGTAAAGAAAGAAAATAAAAAAACATGTTCATTATTTAGTTCTTGTTTCAACTTTGTTATTTGTTGTTGAGCTTCTCATTTATTTAAATGAAAGTTTATAACATAATAAATCTAGTTGTTCTAACAAACTTTGGGTAAAAGTTCCCTGATGATCTGCATTAGCAACAGTGGAATGCGCATAGGATCCAGCTAAACCCCTCAATAATCAATTTCAATGTATTTTTAATAAAAAATATTTTACTTAATAAGTAAAATATTAATTTGGAATTATTATTAGTGTGTTTAAAAAATTTTAAACAAAAATATATCAATTATTAAATATTTTCAGCTCCAGAAGCCTAAACTTTGTCAAAAAATTGAAGCGACAAAAAGTTCATAAGGTAAAATAATTAGTTTTCTTGTATTTTCCTAAAGTTTATTTTTGTGACAAGAGGGTTTTCATACTCGTAAATAGTCGATTCTTATATGCTTTCTAGCTAAGCTGATAATGTGGAAAATAAATGTTAAAAGTTTTTAGTTTTAACTACATTTTTCTGTAACAAAAATTCCTTTATCTATACCTTATTCCGTTATTTATTTAATTTCTCAAACAAAAAAATGTTTTATTCAGTCAAAGTGTAAATACTTGCGTCTTTAGAATATAGAAACTTGTTCGAAGTCTATTAAGTAGAGTTTTTGTTCTGACATTTTAATATATTTCGGATGACAGAATGAAATAAGTCCCCAAAAACCAATTTTTGGGGTCTTATTTCATATGAAATAAGGCCCCGATTTTAAAAACGAAAAGAATCCCCAAAGAAATGAAACAACGCCCTAATTTTTAGAGACTTATTTCATATGAAATAAAACCTCAATTTTAAAAATGAAATAAGCCCCCAAAAATATTCAACATAATGAAACAAACTAACTCACTTTTATTTACAATATGAGTAAGACTTAAATAAACACTGGCATAGGTTCATTAATTGTTTTGCGGCAAAAAAGGAGCTGTATTTCTGCAAACCATTCGAAATTGATTTTATCGTTAATTTTACGTCACGTGAGTATCCAAGCATATTTTTAGATGCTTGCATTAAAAAACAACAATATTTGTAGGTTTGTTCTTACAAATCACACACAAGTTTTTGACTAAAACCTCGGGATCAAAAATGTTATCTGTCCATTCGTCTTCAGTAGATTCTTCTTTAAAAATGTTCTCACTAGGCACCATATTTACAAAAATTCAGATATAGTACACAACATATAGCTATATATGTCTACATAGATATATGTATGTATATCGTCGAGTGTTTATTGGTAATGATATGTATATGGCGATAAAGAAATAAAACTATTATTATATATCTCTTTACCTTATGGATTTCTGTCAAATTGTAGGAGAATTTAAAATTCGCGCGAATTTATAATTTACTGTCAATTTACGCTAAAAAAATTTAAAAACATCTTCATTCGGTAAAGAAAATTTTAATGATAGTTTAATTTCCTTATCCCTAAATGTATCTGGGCCGAAATTCGATACAGAACTAGGTCTAGGTGAGAAATAAAATAAAAAAATCTGAAAACCCGGGAATTTTGGCCAGGAGGGTGGGGCTACGCCCATAAAAGTTAGAATTAAGAAGGCAAATCGAAGGCACTTAATGAAAGCTATTTTATTGAAATTTGACATATATACTGCGATAATGCAAGGCTATAAGTTTTTCATTAAAAAAGTGGACGTTGAAACGCCCATACAATTTAAATCTCATTTTTATGTACTACGGCTCAACATATTTAGATATACTATTTATGTATGTATTATTATACGTTTGCAACGAAACTTGACACGTATAATAAGCACTGGCTTAAAAAGTTCTTGAATTTAGACAAGTGGGCAGGGTTACGCCCATAAAAATTAAAAACTAAAAGTTGCGCTAATGAGCTGAAATTTGATACACAAGTAGGTCTAGGTAAGAAACCAACTAGAAAGATCTGAAAACCCAAAAAAAAATTATCGCTAATATTGTTTGAAACTGAAAACTTTTAAGAAAAATTTTGTAAGAAAATATGCGTGTTCACACCGAATGAAACTTACGCTGTAATGGCACAATATTGCATTTTTAAGATGTACAATCCAACACCCATCACACTCCTTTTTAACTGGCACAGTGATCATGAATGGAAATAAAATACACTACAAATTTTAAGTTTAAAAAGTGTTATCATAGAAAACTTTTCAAAAAGTAGTCAGATCCTCACAAAAACATAAATGTGAAAAAAGGCCAAGTGTCTATCAAAAACTTCGGCCATCAAAAGCAGTGAGATATAAATTTTGACCAAGTTCTTGTTTGGTACAGTACCTTTCACTGACATATGGTATGCATTATATAAATTTGTAATCGTAAGGGTATCATAATTTCTGTATAATCTGCTAACTTGACAACATTTTTATAGATATAAAGAAATCAACAAATTTGCATTATGCTCTCCTTTTTTAGAAAGGTAAAAATATTGCCAAGTTAGCAGATTATCTAGAAATTATATGACACCCTTACGATTACAAATTTATATAATGCATAGCATATTTCAGTGAAAGAAGTTGCTTTTGATGGCCGAAATTTTTGATAGAAACTTGGCCTTTTTTCACATAAATGTTTTTTTCCAACTGACTTTTCCGTTGAAAAAATGTAAATACTTTTTCTAATAGCTTGTTCATATTCTGTTATGACTACAAGTGTATCAAAATCAAAGATGTTGTTTTTATATATTACAAAAGTCTTTTTTTATCCATAAGAATAAAAAAACACGGCAAAATTCTAAAAAATACATGATATTTAAGTAAAGTAAAATTTTTGTATTGTATTTAACTTCTTATGTCTTCAAACTATTCAATGTCTACAACATTACAATTTTTAAATAAATTTGAAAATGAAATAATTCCCTAAAAATATTTTATGGATTTATTTCATTACAGACTTTTGGGGAGTTATTTCATATGAGCTATTTTGCCTGGCTAAAAAAATTATTAACGGATTAAAATTTTCTTTAAATCCTTTTGGTGGTAAAAGTCTCTTTTTTAATTTAATGAAAAAATAATTAAGCGCCAATAATTTCAAAAGAAATTTAAAATATGATTATATTCATTGTTTAAAGACTTTTAAAATTTCCCGCGTTTTATGGTGTCTTTGTCTTTGTGTACTCCAAGTGCATTCGTAAGCATAAATTCCGTTAGCACATACATATGCATACATACATATGTATGTATGTATGAGATATACAAACATATCATTCAAGCTTTATTTCTGAAGATTGAATCCTTTAATACACAAATTTTTAATATACACACACTTGTTACAGCCACAATAATACCTAAACATTCTTTCGTACTGACAACCATTTTAAGAATGTTTTTGCGTATGTTTTTCATGACAAACAAAACAAAAACAAACATAAGAAAAAAAGTTAAAAATTGCTCTCTTTTGATACTCACTTAAGTCAATATGTATTAACAGAAAATATATACATACATACATATGTATAACCAAATATTGAAAACTTTATATTTTGTTTTATTTGCACATATCGAATAAAAAATACACACTAACAAGAATAATTTTGTTGTTGAAAAAAAAAAACACATAAACACATGAAAATCACAAATTCCAACTACGCGCCATTATTGCAAACAATTCATTTTTGGAATCTTAAATAAAATTCAACAAGAGGAGTTAATTGTGTGCGAGTAACCGTTAGCATTCAGCTATCACGAGTAACTGATTCAACAGCACAAGGTGTTGTCGCCATGTAAACGTAAATGAACACACACTTTACTCTTCTTCTGTTTCATTACTACTACGAGTTGTGATGATTGTGTTATTATACATATATTTGCACATACCTACATACACATTCACACAAACTATGTAACAACACGAAGCTGTTGTTGTTGTCTATCAGGTTGGTGATGTTGTGATGATGAGAACTACTTCATACAACAATGATAATGATGATGATAATAACTAAGATACAGTGTCGTTTTTTTGTTGTTAGCTCATTTATAAATGAATTTACATATGTATGTGTGTATTTCTTGTTTTTCACAAATCAAGCCAAACATCATTCGTAAAAAAATTCCGAGCACGCTTGTCTTGATGAAAGAGAGTTAATTGCCCTAAGCAAACAAAAACAGTTAGATAGTATTCTCTTTGGTCCTGCGCAAGTCCTTTCGCTCTTTAGTACAGTACTTGTGAAAAGTATTCGTTTTTATAATACCGCACGATATTAATGAATGAATATGAATTTTTACGTTCTCATAGTAAAAACTATTAAGTTTTTTCCTCTCTCCCTCTCCCACTTCTTAATGTGTTTGTATAAGGATGCAAGTGAGTGGGTGTTTGTTATTTTGAAAATTTTGTTTCAACATGGAAATGAATGAGCTTTTCAAGGATTATTTAGAGTAAATGATGTTCATCTTAGTTGAAATACGTAAAATATAGTATGTTTAACATGTAAAGCTAAAGGATTCCATTAACTATACAATGAGTATTAATTTAGTATAAGGGTATTCATATTCATTCAGAATGGGTTTTGTTTATCAAATAGTAAAACTTAACAAAGTTTTAGTGAAGTTTAATAATAAAATTAATAATTTTAGTCACGTTCCAAATTGAACTTTTTCAATAGCTTATTGCTAATATAAAATGTTTGAGGAACCTTAGACAAATTTAATCGTGAATATAGAAATATGTGAGTCGGAAAATCTTTAGAAATGTATTATTTTCTTAGCTACCATCGTTTATCTTGAGTACAAAAACCAGGCCCCGTAATAAAAACTCCTCCACTTCTACTGATAATAATACAATCCGAATGTAAGACTTCACTTTTATAAGAATTATTTAATTGATGCAATTGCTTTATATCATTCTTTGTCAGTTTTATGCCCTTCTTTTAGCTTTTGTAATAAATCAAACCAAAAGGCAATGGTAGAACACTCTTCAACATACCAAAACAAGTTCCAATCTTATACGGGAAACGCTTAACAAAAGGTGGTAAAATTTTAAGGGCCGATGTTGGTTTTGAATAAAACACAAATTATTTAGGAAATTATTGTCATTTTATTATTATGATAAAATGGCATGGTTCATCGGCCAAATATCCGCCGTCACCTTGGCGGCACACATCTATCCGATGGTCCAAATTGTCGATGACGCTGAGGCATAATTGAGGTTATATGCCGTTAATGGGCCGAATTATCTCATCATTTAGCTCTTGAATTGTTGCCGACTTATTAATGTATACCTTTTTTTTTCAAATAACCCCAAAGAGAAAATTCCAACGTTGTCAAATAACATGATCTTGGCGGCCAATTGACATCGCCACCACGTGAGATAACACGGTCATTGAATTTTGTCGCGCAAAACATCCATTGTTTCGTTAGCTGTGTGGCAAGTGGCACCGTCCTGTTGAAACCACATATCGTCCTCATCCATATCTTCCAATTCGGGCCATAAAAAGTTCGTTATCATCTCACGATAGCGAATACCATTCACAGTAACTGCCTGATCGGCCTTATTTTGGAAAAAAAATATGGCCCGATTATGCCGCCAGCCTATAAACTGCACTAAACAGTCACTCTTTTGTTTTTCGACAATCACTCTTGAATTATTATTCGCCCAAATGCGGCGGCAATTCCGCTTATTGACGAATTTACTGATGTGAAAATGTTCCTCGTCATTGAAGATGAAGTGCACAATATGCATTTTGATTTGAACGCCCATTTGCATAATAAGCCTGAATAACTTTAACGCGTTGGTCGATTGTGTATCTTTCCATGGCTCCAATTGAGTTAGTCTGAAATTGAGAAATGTCAAATGAAATGCAGAATAAAACTTAACGTTTAGATGTGGTTGACAATCAACATCGGCCCTTAAAATTTAACCACCCCTTAGCTGTTGTGTTTATAAGAGCAACACAAAAATTCATGTTATAAAAAATCAAATAAAATAGCAAAATATTGATATAGTTTGATTAAATTTATTTAAATAAGTAATACATATTAAAATTAATTGAACTAGAGTGAATTTCAATCAGGATTAATTTCTTAATGGAGCCTTAGTTTATTTTCAGAAAATAAGAAAAATTAAACTAGAATTTTTAGCCTGATGGAAAAGGTGGGGGAGGGGGGAACGCATTTTTCTGTGCAGCCACGCACTTATCAGCATCCATCTCTATCTACTTGGGCAGAGATTGTTAATAGCAACATCTATTTGACGTGAATATTTAATGAAATGAATTATTGGTTGCATTATTGGTTGGTATACTAATACGAGTAATTCCCAATGGACTCAAATATTTTCAAACGACGCATTTTTAAAGAAGGCAAATTACGTTAGTGTGCTTACTTAAGTACTATAAGCTG
Source organism: Tachina grossa (assembly GCA_949987645.1). Classification (NCBI taxonomy): domain Eukaryota; kingdom Metazoa; phylum Arthropoda; class Insecta; order Diptera; family Tachinidae; genus Tachina; species Tachina grossa. The sequence goes on from OX465278.1 coordinate 108,000,689, forward strand.
GAGTTTCCTCGGGAGATTATCACTTGGGCATGTGATAATACTCATTGGAATGGTTTGTGTTAATGAACCAATAGCTCGTTTCTGTTTTGCCTACAGAGAAATTCTCGTGTGGCAGTTAAATTAGTCCCAATTCATACGAGGATTTAAATATCTTGTTTTATTCCAATTCTCTTCAAAAGTTGCTGCTAAAAACATTTTACATTCATACGATGATTTTTTCAGCGTTTCTAGTTTTGATTTTTTTTTTCTTCCAAAAAATATATCAGTGTTACCAGTAGACTTTTAAAAAATCAGTTTTTCTCCAGATGTTAAAAAATTTCCCCATACGAAAATCTATAAATTTTACTAATTTAATTTAAAGAACTATAAATTAAAAACATTTAAGGCCTTATTCAGAAAAATATAACGTTTGCTTACAAAATGTTTATCACCTAAGGGTCCATAAAAAATTTGTTTTGTAAACCTTTTGAAACCAAAATTATTTCTTCTGAATACAACAGCAGTTTTTATTTTATGGGAGCTATAGTAGGTTACATAAAACTTGACAAATGTAGTTCTTTTGTTTTAAATTATTTAATGTGAGTACTTCTATATACATTCGAAATTACTACACACTTTTCTACAATTTTTCAGAAATTATCATATAAAACACATTTAACGCACAGCTGTATTCAGGTTTATTCCACTCATGGAGTAATTACTTCATGAATGGAGACTTCATGAATTAAATAGTTTTAAGTAATATCCTTAATTATTAAATCATTATTTTTTGCTTGCCATTAGAAGAATAGTGGGAAGATCTGGTCCAAAGACCGGCACTACAGTAGTTATATAATTAGATAAAAGTCTATGTACTTTCGAACAAAAACAAATTTTAAAACGGTTTATGAGCAAAATCTGAGAATCTGGGAATAAAAAATACCTACATTTTGGCCAAAATAAAATAGTTGTCCGATATTCCCTATACTCCTATATTAGTGGAAAAAATACCTCCAGGTAACACTGTTTTATATTGAAAAAAACTGTTGTCGCATTGAATGAAAAAAAAAATAAACATTAAAAAGTCAACGTGTGAATTACGTGTTACAATCAGCATAGCCACGACCAAAAAAATTTTGTAACGAAAATACAAAAAAAAAGTAACCAAATGCAAAAAAAAGTAACCAAAATTTTTATGTATTTAAAATACTGTTTTATTTGTACTTCAGTTGAAAAATATACATACATATCCCAATAAGCAATTTTGCTTGAAATCAAGTATAAAACAAGTGTTATTCAAGCCAAACAATCAATTGTCAAGGGTTGAATTATGCTTGATTTACACTTTAAATCAATAGAATTCTCCACTGAAAAGGGAACTTGAACTCAATGCCAACAATTCAGTTGTAGTACAGTGTACTTCAAGCCTTGAATTATACTGCAATTAAGCCTTGTGTTACAATTGAATTCAAGTGTATTTCAAGCTGCAAAAGCAAGGATTTTAAAATAGAAAGCAAAATGCAATTCCTTTGCTTTCTAATAATTATTTTCTGCAGATCTGCCTTCGCTATTATTTTTACATTGTACTCACCTTTGTTTTCCAAATTCACTTTTATTTATTTGTGTTTGATATTTTCACCACAATTTCATTTTAATAATAAATTAATTACGTATTTGACAAGGTTTGAACATATATGTGTGTTGTTTGATTTTTTATTTAAAAAATATATTCAAACTTGAAAATTACTTGAAAAAATGGTTGAACTCAACTCTCTTTCCAGTTCAATTTCAAGTGCTTGAATTTAAATTTTTTGAGTGCTTATTGGGAAACCTCTCAATTTTGCAGGCCTCCTTTAAGTTCACATAATAGGTAAATTGAAGATTTGTTTCCTTCTAATATTATGAAGACCGATAAGAAAAACTTTATAAAATTTGCAATTTCCTTTGTACACACAGTCCTTCGGAATTTAATCAATTTGCATCTGCACCTGGCTCAGTTTTCACTCCACTTTCTCAGCACAAAGTTATTCCGCATGCCTGTGAATGGTTATTGTTAGTGGTTTATATAATTTTTATTTAAGCATAAACAAATATTTATATTAACACACAATCTTATTGGCAACGAAAACATAAAATTTTTATTAAACTTCTATTGCCTAACTCTTGCGTTAATGCAAAAAATATGTAAACATTAAACAGCTGATGCAGATTTTACTCTCTCCCATATTTTCTTATTCCCCGGGAACAAATGGTAAGGAAGGGAGAAAACTCCCCGGGAATATTCATAATTGGGCGGATAGTGTTTGACGTTTAAAAATTTTGCAATCATGAATGCATCTATTTTTGAAACCAGGCTTGTTATGGTCAGAGACAGACATGTATTTTTTAAGCGCTGTGTTGATTAACCAGTGTTATATTTACAACGTATTAAAAACGCCTAAATTGTGATCTTTTATCAAGATAATTAGTTATGTGCAAATTTAACATACTACATATGTACATATATGTATAAAAAATTTTTATTTTTGTGTTGAAAAAAAGCAACCAAAATGGAAAAAAAGTACACAAGTACACATTGGAAAAAAAGTAACCAATTTTGGTTACAAGTAACCAAAACGGCAACGCTGGTTACAATACAATGAGTTCAAAAGCGTATGTGCGATATTAATACAAGTAGTGTCTAATATTAATCATACGCCACCATTTATTTCTATGAAAAACAAAACCAGTCTCAAATATTTAAAAATAAAGGGGCATACTCATAGTCAAAACAAAGTATACTTTAAGAATTTAAAACAAGTATTTTGTATGGTAATACTGGTTTTAAGTACATAAAAGTATACTTTGTTTTGACTATGAGTATGCGCCAAATTGTTTTTCATTTTTCACACAAATTTAAAAAATTATGAAACGTAAACCAACGCCTACACTTTCTGTAAATTTCTTTGGGGAACAATTTGTATGAAAAACAAAAACAATGTTTTTGGAACTTGATTTTCGCCTTCCGCAGAATTTATTACTTGGTGATAAATACAATTAGGTACTAAAGGTATATGTTTTGCTGAATTCTGTGCTTGGACCGAAGGTCTAATATTTTTTAACCATGATATGATTATTTGAGTTTTACAATGCACGGTTCCGGAGATATGGAGGTGCAAAAAGTGCATATTTTAAGACATACTCACTGACCACTGACATACTCATCAAATTGATGAAGCACTGCCACTATAGCTGAAGAGCTGCAATTTGTTACACGAGTAGACCTAGGTGACCATAGAAAAATTTAAAAACACGAAAATTTTAACCAGGGGGCGGGGCTATGCCCATAAAAAATTAAAATTTGTGCTAGTGAGCTGAAATTCGATACAGAACTAGGTCTAGGTGAGGAATAAACTTAAAAATTCTGAAAACTCGGAAATTTTAGCCAGGAGGGCGGGGCTACGCCAATAAATCTAAAAATTAAAAAAGCAAATTAAAGGCGCTAAATGGAAGCTATTTTATAGAAATTTGGCATATATACTGCGACAATGTAATAATTTTTTTTATTAAAAATGTGGGAGTTAACACGCCCATGCAATTTGAACCTCATTTTCATCTACTACGGCTCAGCACATTTAGATATACTATTTATGTATGTATTATTATCCGTCTGCAACGAAACTTGACAACAATAATAAGGACTGGCGAAAAAATCTTGAGTTTGGAAAAGCGGACAGGGTTACGCCCATAAAAATTAAAAATTTTAAAGTTGCGCTTATGAGCCGAAATTTGATATTAAAATAGGTCTAGGTGTGAAACCAACTTGAAAAATCTGAAAACTCTAAAATTTTTACCAATTGGGCGGGGCTACGCCCATAAAGCATAGAATTGAAAAACCTTATCCCCAACAAATTAATAAACACGCTAATAAACCAAACGTTTGATAAAATTAAAAATAGTGGTGAAAGCAGTGAAAGCAGAAACTCAAAAAACGCCAACGATAAAATTTTTTGCAGTATACGTTACATCCCTGGACTCACAGACTACAAAAACCTCAGAAACACAATTGAAAACAGTAACATAAACTTCGACTGCAAACCAAATATCACACTTAACACAATATTCTCAAAAATAAAAACACCTATTGAAAAAGAACAACAAAACAATGCAGTATACGAAATAAAGTGTAAGGGAAATAACAACATCACATGCGATCTTTCTTACATTGGCACAACAAAGCGCGCTTTAGAAACAATAATAAAATAACATAAAAATGACATTGAAAAACAGAAAAAATCAACAGCTTTAGCACAACATTTATTAGAGACGGGTCAACAGCTGACTTTGATAATGTAAATATTTTAGATAAAGAGAAAGTTGAAAAGAAGAGTTACACTATAGAAAGCCTGCGAATTCAACAAAAGAAAGAAAAAACGATGAACTTAAAAGAAGATACTGACAACATCAGTGCAAGTTATAGAGTTGCAATAAAATAAAATAAAACCTGTGATAATAGCTTTAAGTTTTGAAGTAAATATTTGTATGTATGTATGTATGTATAGGTAACCAAAATTGTTTTCTTTTGTGTTAAGTGTATCTACATATAATTAAATGTAAACGAAAAACAATATAAGTGTGAGTCAACAAAAATATTATTATTTAAAATCAATTAAAATAATGTAATGTTTTTATTCAAAAATAGGTATATAACCCTTGTAAAAGTCAACAAAACATCGACGAAACGTCGGGGAAAAATGTAATTAAAAATACTTGTTTTCATTACATTGAAGAAGTCAGGCCTAATTAGCTTATTTGAAAAAATTTAATAAACAATCGACTCTGGCCAAAAATACGTAAAGTATACACTTATGTAATGCGTTCAACTTAAGCAATTTTATTGAAATTTAACACGCATATTGCAATAATGCAAGCCTTTAAATTTTCGTTGAAAGAAGTGGACATTAATACGTGCATAATGTTTAAACCTCTGGCTCAGCAATTTAAATATAATATTTATATATTTAATATTATATGTATATATATTTCATTTCCAACGAAACTTGATACGAATGATAAGTACCGGCAAAAAAAATTTTAAGTGGGCGGCAATACGCCTACAAAAATAAAACAGTTAAACCTGCGTTAGAGAGCTGAAAGTTAATACGCAAGTAGGTCAAGGTGAGAAACCAACTAGAAAAATCTAAAAAAAAAATTCAGTAAAGTGCGACTCTGACTCGTGCACGAAGGGTTCCGTACGAACACTAGATATGTAATTTAATACAAACTTCATCCTATATAATAATTATATAGGGCCAAAACCACGATATCGACAACGTTCGACTTGTCGCAGACTTACATTCAAAACAATAACAAATTTTAATATTTTGTTGTTGTTTCAAATGTAAATGTGCGACAAGTCGAACATTGACAATATCGTGGGTCAGGGTGTAGTTTTGGCATTTTTTTTTTTTTTTGTTTTTGGGATCTTTTCGGTTTTTTTTGTTTTGGCGGCTCTTGCGTTTTTTCGGTTTTGGCGATTTTTTTAAGTTTTGGCTCCTTTTTTAGTTTTAACACTTTATTTTCTTGTTTTTCGGCGATTTTTTTCGGTTTTTGGCGTTTTTCATTTTGCCGATTTTTTTATTTTTGGCGAATTTTTTAATTTTTGCGATTTTTTTATTTAAATTTTTTTATTTTTGGCGACATTTTCGCGTTTTGGCGATTTTTTTTAGATTTTTGGCCTTTTTTTTCATTTTGGCGTTTTTTTTTTCATTTTGGCGATTTTTTCTAATTTGGCGATTTATTTTTGTGTTAGAAATTTATATTTTATTTTTGGCGATTTTTTTTCTTTTTTGCGATTTTTTTTTTGGTTTGGCGATTTAATAATTTTCGGTTTTTTTAGTTTTACCGTTTTTGAAAATTTCAAGTGTTTGCCTCTTACGGTTTCCAAGATATAGCAAATTGTCAAAATTACACAGTCAAAATTGCATTAACTGATGGACCACCCTTTAATTTAAATTTTTTAAATTTTAGTGTTAATTGTTGTAGTCTGTATAAAAATACACTAATTTTACAAATTTCACGTTTCAATATTCAATTGTATGTATATTACATGGGATTTTAACATTTTTCGTTGCTCGTTTTCGAACACCCTTTAATTTTTTATTCTCATGTATTTGTTGTTGTAGTGGCCAAAGTTCTACATACTTTGTCCAAATTTCAGGTAACGGACAGACGGACAGCGTAGCGAAAACAATAGGGTCCTTTTCACCTTTGGTGTACGGAACCCTAAAAGCCCAAATATTTTAACCAGGAGTGGTGGGGCCACGCCAATATTGCTCTGAATTGAAAATTAAATATATGTATACATTTTAACTGAAGCCGTTCTATTGAAACTTGTATGCACGTTAGTTAGGTTAGGTTAGGTTACCCAGCAAAAATTTTTGCTTGCTGGAAGCATTCTTGTAAGGGATCCATGGTCTCACTTGCAATTGCGCTTTTATAATGCATGATTTTTGTTCGCGATGAGCCACTTAGCAGCAATAGCAATAAGTCATCCACCAAACGTGTACCTGTACTATCGGGTGTTTTTTTTAGAGGTATAGAACTTTAAATTGAAATAAAACACAAGAAAATCGTTTTAATGTCCATGAATTTGGCTTTTTTGGAAGGATAATTTTATGCCATTAATGTTTTAATATGATTTTGGGCATGTGGCCGCCGCGCCTGGCTCGAATAAAGCCAATTCTACAGGTCCGATTTTCAACCACTTTTTCGAGCATATGGGGCCGTATGTTGGCAATAACGCCACGAATGTTGGCTTCCAAGTCCCCTAACGTTTCTGGTTTGTTGGCGTAGACGAGCGACTTCACATATCCCCAAAGAAAATAATCCAATGGTGTCAAATCACACGATCTTGGTGGCCAATTGACAGGTCCATTCCGCGAAATTATGCGCTCATCGAATGTTTCCTTCAATAAATCGATTGTGACGTGCGCTCTGTGGCATGTAGCGCCGTCTTGTTGGAACCACAACTCATTCATGCCATCCAATTCGGGAACAAAATAGTCGGTTAGTCGGCTCCAATTGCTGTGCACGGTGGCGAATCGATTCATTCGGGTCCTCTTCAACACTTTGCTCTACAGCGGCAATTGTTTCTTCGGTGCGCACTGTTCGACGTCTCTGCGGATGCGTATTATCACATAGAGTAAACGTAGTGCGAAAACGATCCATGGTTAACCGAATTAATTGCTCTGATGGACGATTATGTCGACCATAAAATGGACGGAGCTTGCGGTAAACTTCGCGAACTGAACCATTATTTTCGAAATAAATTTGCACGATTTGCAAGCGTTGTTCTTTTGTCAACCTGTTCATGATAAAATGACAAACCAAACTAAATATTAATCACTTGACAGCTGACAAAATGGCCGCCAGTTAAAAAAGTGATACCAACTTAAAGTTCTATACCTCAATAAAAAACACCCTTTATATACATCCATATATGATTCTGTACTCGTTCAGTTCGCGTACAATCGTAGAGTATATTTTAATGGTCTCGCTTACGTTAGTGCTTTTAAAGATGCAATGTATTTATTACTTCTAACAGCAATAGTTCTTCTAAGGGCCAATTTCAAAAACTTATTTAAATATCAATTAATATTTAAAAATAATTTTTCCATACAAAAATAATCAAAATCACCCTTAATATTTAAAGCTAGACTTTTCACCAGAGATAGGTGATTGCCAAGAAAAATCTAAAATCCGGAAGGTTTCAATCGGGGTCATGGGCACTCACTTTGAACTCGAAATTAAGAATATAAGTTAAGAAGTGAGTTACGAACTGGAAAAATCCGAAAGCACCGATTGTTCTATTAGGCAGGCAGGGCCATGTTCACAAAACCTTAACGTAATATTATACGATAGAGAACTGAAATTTCGCAAACAAATAGGATTAGGTAAGTTACCAACTAGAAAAAATTCAAACACAATCTACTCTATTGAATCTTTGCATGTACATTGTACTTATGCTAGCTGTGGCCGCACTTATGTATAATAATAAAATGCAGACGTATTAATGATGCAAAGTTGTTTATTGATTTAAAAGTAAGTTTTGTTTTGTTTTAATAGAAATTTAAGCACGACCAAATTTTACGTAGCGTGGCGGGTTTTTTCTAGTGTCTTCTGCGGGCTACTCTTCTTATTAAAAAAGGACGCGTGGCGTCAGTCAAGTGTTGTATTTGATTAAAGTGTTGTATTTGATCAAAGTGTTGTATTTGATCAAAGTGTTGTATTTAAGCAAAGCGTTGCATTTGAGGGCAGTGTTGTATTTCGAGGAATAACGCCAACATTCCCCCCAACGTGAATCCTTTCTATGAGGAGGATTTGCTTGATTCCATACGAGCTAATTTCACGGCGGGGGTCGGCGTACCACTCCATGTTGTGTTTTGACTTCAGCCGAACGTATCTGTCCATCTTTTGCACCGAAGACTTTAATAATTCTTCCCAGCTTCCATTGACTCCTGGGTTGGTTGGAGTCCAGGACAAGAACCACGTCACCTGGCTTTAGTGGATCAACCTTTTCTCTCCATTTTGGGTGTTTAATAAATTGCGGTAAGTATTCGACCACCCATCTTTTCCATAGCCGGTCCTTAAAGTTCTGGGCGATTCGCCATTGTTTCCGTAAACATATATTCTCGTCATCATCAGGGCTGGGGTTTTGAGTAGAATTTAAACCACCTAGCAGAAAATGGTTAGGCGTCAAGGGTTCTTCAGAGTCAGGATCGATTGGCACTTCCGTCAACGGCTGGTTATTAATGATACATTCCGCCTCTATTACGGCACTACGAAATGTTTCCAAGCGTGGAGTGTCTTCTTTAAAAATCTTGTACAACAATTGCTTAATACACCTTACCAATCTTTCCCAACATCCTCCCGCATGGGGGTTGGACGGACAATTGGAAACCCATTCGATGTTGTCTTTCGCCAGACGGCGTGTTATTTCATCATAATCAAAAAACCTGTTCTCCTTTGTCATCTCCTTCTGTGCTCCGATAAAGTTTGTACCGTTATCACACCTGACACGAATGGGAGTACCTCTACGATTCACGAAGTTTCTTAAACAGACTAAAAATGAATCGGTCGACATGTCGGTAGAAATTTCAACATGTACAGCCATCGTGCTCAGACATGTAAATAGGGCAATCCATCTTTTCTCCCGCCTTCGTCCAATTGCAACGTAGAAAGGCCCACAATAATCCAGCCCAACGTAACTGAATGGACGAACATACGGTGTCAAACGGTCGATAGGTAATTGCCCCATGAGCGGCGGGGCAGGAATGACACGATCGCGAATGCAAACAGAACAATCCTTCTTTACGGATCTCAGCGCAGAACGAATATATAGTATCCAGAATTTCTGTCTTACCTCATTTATGACTATGTGATCATTTTGATGATGTGCTTTCTGGTGATGGTAGGCAATGATCATCACTGTAACTGGATGTTTTCTAGGCATAATAAGGGGGTTTCGAGCCGTAACAGGTAAGTAATCAGCGTTGTTGATTCTCCCATTGACCCTAAGCAAATTATCATCATCTATGTATGGTGTTAACTGGTAAATATTATATGTTTTTGGTATTATCGCTAAAGGCTTCCATCTGAACCTGACGGCAAATAAGCTTTTCACCAGCTTCCAGTTCTGCGGCCGTTAACTCACTTGATACCAGAATAGCTTTTCGTAGTTTGATGTTAATAAAACGTAAGACCCATGCTGCACAGCGTTTCAGTCGCAAATACTGTGAAAATTTCTGAAATTCTAAAATTGGGTCTTTGCGAATGTGCAAAACCATCACCTTGTTAACTTTTTCTTCTTCGTGAATTTGATTACCGTCATAAACAGGTTGTTCAGTTGGCCAAAACTGCTCATTGTACCTCAAAAAATCAGGACCATTCAGCCATCTTGAGTCGGGATCAAACTGTATAGATGATCTGGCTCTTGTAGCCTCGTCAGCAACATTCAAGTTCGTTGGCAACCACCTCCATTGCCTAGGCCTATGACGGTTTTTGAATCAGACCAAAGGGTTGTACGACTGATTTTGAATTCGTGGCTTCCTTGTATGGTTGTTTTCAGACGACACCCTAGCACAGCGGCTTGTAATTCCAGGCGTGATATAGTCATTCCTCCCTGGGGGCGCAACGAGACTTGGCGGTGACGAAGGAGATATGAAGTTCATTTTGATGTTGTATCCGAAAATATGCGACCGCAGCATAAGCACTAGCGCTGGCGTCAATAAATATGTGGAGCTGTATATCATCGGCAATATTCAACAATTCTGAATAGCAACGACGAATGGAGAATTGTTTAATCTTATCAAATTCTTTCCACCATTCATTCCATTGTGTCAGTATCTGTTGAGGAAGATGATCGTCCCATTGTAAACACAATTTCCATGTTTTTTGTATGAGCAATTTAGAAAATATAGTGAAGTTTGCCAGGAATCCAAACGGATCGAAAACTGCCATTACTATTCCCAATATTTCTCTCTTGGTAGGTGGGCGTTTCCCTTCCAGTACATCGGGGCAAATCTTGTGGAACTTTATGTGAAATTCAAGGCAGTCTGTATTTTTATTCCAATACAGACCCAATATCTTACCTGTTGGACTCTGTCGTTCTATTTTCAAGACATTTGAACTACCATCGTCGGCACCGTTAAATCGTGATTCCACTTCTAGTGAGTTGGATGAAAAGTTTCGTAAGTTGAACCCGGCAGCTGCGTTTATTCGTATTACCTCCGTTGTGACTTCTAACGCCTCCTCCGTACTATCGAAACTAATAACCAGATCATCGACGTACATGTTGTTGATTACCGCTCTGACACCTCTAGGCGCCGCTGATTCAAATCCCCGATCATTTACATTTTTGACGTACTCGGCACAGCACGGTGAGCAAACTGCTCCAAAAATCATAGACTCCATTACATATGTCTGTATCTCGCTGTCTGTTTTACCATTACGCCACAGAAACCGTTGAGAATTCCGATCCGAATCTATTATCGACACCCGAGAGAACATTTCCTGTATGTCAGCTGCTACAGCAATTTTCCCCTGCCGAAATTGATACAAAATTATTTGCAGTGGCCTTGCATGTTCTGGTCCCTTCAGTAAGTTCGAGTTCAAAGATGTATTCAACGTCATGGCAGCAGCATCAAAAACTATTCGTAGCTGGCTTATGCGGGTTTGTTACACCAAAATGCGGCAAATACCATAGTCTATCGTAGTTGTCGGCTTGCATCTCAACTGGTGACAATAATTTGCAATAACCCTTTTCAATATACTTATTCATCTCCGCTTTATATTTGGCAGCGTATGCTGGGTCCCACTTCATTTTGTTTTCGACCCTAAGCAAGCGTTGTTTTGCCATATTATAAACAAAAACTGGCATGAAGTTAGCATAAGTGGCAAAATTGAACATGATCTAAAAGAGTTTCTCCATGAAACTTCACATTTAAAATCGCACTAGGACTTAGTAGTGGGTTAAAACTATGTATTGTGATCATTTTTAATGTCAGATTGTATATAGGAACTCGTTAAGACTTAATTGAAATTCGTCACTTATGCTAACTTCATGCCAACTTTCTCTTATACATTATGCCGTTAATGATTGAACTAAGAAAACACGGTTTTTAATATCCTTGCAATAACAGTAAGATATCCTGGTACACTCATCAAATTGATCCAAGTGAAAACAATTGTTGTGTATATTAATAATCCTGAATGTATTTTTAATTTTGGAGGACCACTCGTGTTACATTAAGCGAATAATACAATTGTGTATGTGTACTTATTTTTTTAAACGAATGGTAGAATAAATTAAAACTATTCATAAAATTTTAAACTACTTTTAACTAGATATATATATTTATTGTGTCTGCCTCGTTTCATGGTTATTCTTATTGTTGTTATTTCCCTGTCTACATAGTAATTTCCGGCCATACAAATCAAGATTTGAATTGTAAATTATTTCTTTGTCTTTCCTGTTAATTTTCTACTCACAGACTCGTTGGTTTTAACCAATTGGAAATATTCATTGAATTTGTGGTACGCTTAAATTTAATTTATTTGTATTAGAATATATTTTGTGAATTTCTTGGAGGAATAAAAAGTATTACTTACAGTTAGATTTAGTTTCTGGTCAGATACTGGCCGCCGTTATTGAAAGCTAACTGCTGTTTCTTTCTTTTGCTGGAGAAAGTGCTCTTTGATATCTAAAGAAAAATTATTGTTTTAAGTTATTTCGTTTTGTTATACTGCCAAACATACCACGTTGACGTGATAAGAGAAGCATTTCTAGAAAATATGAATGTTTTTAAGAATACTTTTCGTTTTTATCTTTATTAAATCTTGTAATATTATCTACAGTTGTTCTAAGAAACTATTGAGTAAACTTTTTCTGATGATCTGCATAAGCAACAGTGAAATTCGCAAATAGTTCATTTGATATGCTAATCTAAAATCAGTTGCAACATATTTGTGGTAAAAACAATTTTTACTTAATGTCAAATTAATAATTATGCGGAACATAATGCAACAAACAATCTTAAACTTTATTTTAACATATCTTAAACAAATACCAATTAGAAACAATTTTTTATTTATGGCAATTTAAGTTCTACAATCGCAACTTTCACGCAGAAGTAAGCGGAGCTGAACATAATTCACTCCATAAACAAATATTTGCATACCCCGTCATACAAAGATGATAATTTTACTAATTGTTTTTATATAAACATACCTTTGAAGGAGATCTGGCGCTATTTAATCTCTTGCCAGACTTAGTACTCAATCCTTCAAAATTTGTCATCAAATACAGCTCAGTGCATTGGTAGTACCACTCGAGGTGAACCATTAAATTTATTATTTAGTATCAGCGGGTGTCATTGATATATGATTTCTCAATTCAGAAGTTCTACCGCAGTGGCTTGTTCCAAAATGGAAGATACAGTTCATATATTTGTTTTTTAATTTGGAAAATGGGGTTTGACTTCTCTGTATGAGTTTACTTGCTTGTTTATTGAGAATCCACATTGATTTTTTTTATGATGGACAACAGAATATTTGTTATATTTTTCTAATGGACGTTTTGAACTCTTAAGATTTAAGTAAATTACAATTTTATTAAATTTTTGTTTCCAAAAAAATATACATGAATAATCGTATATAGAAATGGGTGTTGATTAGGAAATCAAATAACATGCATATCGTTACCTTAATAATGTACAAACGACCTAACTCATTATTTATTTTGTAATCAAGTTGTTTGTATATTTCGATAGAAGAACATCTTATGTATTGAAAATTGCAAAAATCTCGATTTCAAAAAAATTATGAGTCAGAGCCTTTCTATATTATGATAACGATATGAATGTATATATGCATTATGTATGTAGTATGTATGTATGTATACGTATGTATATGTATGCACAAGAACCCTTAAAATATACTAACTACAAAGCTGTTGCTTATAAATATTGTATAAAAACTTCAAATCACCAGACAGACATCCTTAAGCACCCTGTTTGGTTACGAACTTTATTATTTTGTAATTAAATTTTACTTCATAAAATTTGTGGTAAAAAATTCTTCTTCTTCGTTGTTTTTTTTTTCTCTGAAATATGTTATTAAATATGAGTTTGTGTATGTATTTATTTGCAGATTTGCAGTTTTGTTTATGTGTGTATGGTTGTACAAGTGCGTACGTACAACTGGTTGTTTATATTTATTAAACTTAAAAACTGAAACAATTTTTGTGTTAGTGCTTGTTATAAATACTTTTTATTATACTTCAATTCATTTAAATTTGTGTGAATGTGGATTTCGAGATATTTGTGTGATTTTGTTCATCTGGCTGTATTTTAGTACAGATGCTGCTTGCATGGTAAAAACGTGGTAAAAACAATACAAATACACACACATCAGTCTGCTTACACTCATGTTTGTATATATATATATATATATATATATATATATATATATATATATATATATATATATATATATATATATATATATATATATATATATATATATATATATATATATATATATAAGTAGTAGTTATATGTAACTTTTGTATGTATATTCAATTATATACATATAAGCAGCAATTATATGTAACTCCTCTACCCTTTGTTAAAAAATTCTCCTGAATTTAATTATTTATTCTTCTATTTCATATTTTTTTTCAGTTTCTTTTATTTTAGGAGAGGGTTCATTTATATTAATTTTTACTTGATTTTTCTTCCGAAAACAAGTTAGTACAATAATTATAATAATAATTGTGATTATTATTGAAAAACTTATTCCATAGCTTATATTTTTATGTAACTTCAATTCTTTTATTTCTTTTATATTTCGACAATTGTTTTCATATGGTATATTCTGAAACGATATATTGAAATCTTCCGTAAAGGCATTTATATTAGTTTCATAGTTAAATTTGTCAAATGTCATTTCATTTTTGTTAAGATATACATAATTATCAATTTGGATTTCACAATTCATTCCATTCAAAATAAATTCCCTATCGTCACAATTTTGAATTAATTTTTTGCTTATGGCATTTTTTATTATCATTGTTTCATCATCAACATTTATTATTTGAAATTTTTTGTTTTGTCTTAGCTTGCAGTTTCCCATTAGTATACAGCTTGAACTTTTGTCCATGTATTTTAATGGGGTGTTTTCTTTGAATTTGTATGTTGCGTTATCATCATTTACAAAATATTCTATATTATCATCTATTTCATAAAAGTCTGAGTTTGACATTGGGAATATTGCCCTTAAATCAGTGGTATAAGAATTTAAAGGTATTTTTAGGGCAATCACTAATAAATCGTCTTTGTAGTACATAAGGTCTAGTTTTATAAGTTGAAGCATGATACAATAATATAAAGGTAAAACCGTTCTCTCTTTTCATCGCCATATTAACCTTCTGACGTTTGTCCCGATTATTTTTTACTCTCAAAATTAATGCTACCTTATTAATTTATGAAATCCGAGTTTTTTTTAGTTATTTTTTTTACGTTCTTGTTTATTAAATTAAAAATAATGGAAAATATTTTAATTATTTCATAAATTTATAAAAAATAAACAGCAAAAAAGTTACAGCAGCATCAACAACGGCTGCAAGCAAGATACAACAGGAAGGAAATTTCCAAATGAATCAAGGCGGAACTTTGTCTTTATACTCTCTGGTGTGTTGCCTTACATCAACTGCGTCCAAGCTGTACGTACTATGTGCAAAGTTTTACAAAAGACCTTTTGTGTTTTCACACTGACGAGAGCACAACATCCAAGGAGGGGGCAAATTAAGTAATTACGAAATATTTCAATAGAATTTATATGGAAATATTTCGTAATTCGGTACCGAGTGCCGCGATTCGCCCCCAGATCTCGGCGACATCTTTGGTCTTTGCAAAGAAACAATAACAAAGCTGTTTAACTAAAATACATATATTAGAGTATGTGTGCTTAGACGTAGCTGCCTTACATTATTCGGATGAAATTGTTAACGGGTTGTAGCATCCTTACGGATATTATTAGACCACTTGGCCCATTTTAAGGAGAAATGTGATAATTACATGTTCCTAGTCCAATCATAGGTCATGTCCTTAGTAAACAAAAAAGAAGAACAGTGTTTGTTGTATATATCAACAAAGCATTAACTCTTGTTCAGCTACGTCCAAGCCATATGCACAATGTGTAAACTTTTATAAAGAGCTTTTTGCATTTTCACACCGACGAGAGCAGAACAGCCAACCAGATCTCGGCGACAACAATGCTTGCTGTTACTTTGCAAAGAAACAAGAACAAATTTAAGAGCTTTGAAAGGTGTTTACCTTAAATGCAAATGTCACAGTGTGTGTTGTGCTTGATGTAAACCAGCAATAAATTTGCACACGAAGTATATGCGAATGTGTATTATGTGTATGAAACAACTGTGAATTCCTCTAATAAAACATCGATCTAAGAAACGCCGTATCTTTATATCGATGTTATTAAGACGAAGTAGCATCCCAAGCCGTGAGGTTTTTTTTGTTATCTATTGAATTAAATAATTAATCAAATATTTGCTTTTGTAGGTATTATTACACACAGATTTCGTTATTCTCATGTTCAATTAACATTCAAAAAAATACGTGCTTAACTACAATTTCTAAACTCAAATTACACATTTCAAGAAGCATTCCTAAATAAAAGTTGCCATTATATGTGTGTGGCAACGCTTTCCTCTCTGTTTACAAAAAAAAAAAAAAAAAACAGTAATCAAATAATTGGGGCAAAAGTCAGAATTAATTTTATACGTCAAATGTGATTGTACCTTTATATTATTGTATCATGAGTTGAAGTTTGTAAAAGTCAATGTTATAAGTCATGATTTCGTCAGATGTAAGTATATTTGGGTGTAATATGTGGTTCTTAGCTGAAGCAATGCTGTTCTGTATTTGATTAACTTTAACTTCAATGTAATTTAGTTTTAGCATAATGTCTGCATATAGTACTTGGACTGCTATATGATTATTTTTCGTTTTTAAATCTTCGAAGGCAGTATTGATTGTATTGCGATCTGATTGCATAGTAGATTGAAGCAAATTGATACTTTTCTGAAAGTGATCATTTATTATGATTTGTTTGTTGATGTTTTCTATAGCATAGTGATTATTTTCGGATACTAAATTTAAATGGGTTAAAATGTCATTTCTATCTTCGTTATCCATGGTACCAAACAATAATATTTAGTAATCCTCTCTTTTTCCTGGAGTTTCGGGGGCTAATTGATTTAATTTTAGTTTTTAGTATTTGTATTTAACTTTCGATAAGACCATTTGGGGGTTTATTAGTTAATTTTGTTACTTTTAATTCTATATCTTCTATTATTTTATAATATTGATTGGTGTCTATTAAATGAAGTACAGTAATGGTTTGATTAATTATTTCCACTAGTCTAATTCTAATTATCTCAAATCCTTTGTTCTGACGAAGTGTGTTCACTTGAGTGTACATTTAGTCGTTGGGATGATTGTCAGGGCAATTATTATCCATATGAATTTCTGAAAATTTAAAAGGACGCTTGATATTAGTTGGATGTATATTATCTAGTGTTTGTTTTCTATACTTTGGTACTTCCTTATGTCTTAAGCTTCTATAGTTTTTTATATAACCCTCTCTTCTGTTTTCAGTATATTCTTCTCTTTTTTCGTTTTGTTTTTTTAGTACTCTTTTTTTGTTTGCATCAATTCTTTCTTTTATTATATTGTGATCTATTTTATGTTGTTCGACTTCAAAGGGAGTACATTTAATTCATGAATGGTAAGTATCATTATAGAATTTAATTGCCTTTGCCATTTGTGATATAATTGGTATATTGTCTTCTAGGTTTAATACCCTAATTTTTTTCGGTTATGGTATTATTAAGTCGTTCTCTGTCCGAATTACCTGTGTGACTATTTGATTTTGTTGTATGATATAATATATAGTTATCATATAGGAATTTTCGAACATTGACTGTGTTGAACTCGTTGTCGAATACGAATTTTTTTATATTGCCTTTAATAGCTAAAAATTCTCTCAGTTTTTGAATTATGGTTTGATTGTTTTTGTCAGGAAGGTGGAAATGAATTGCGAACTTTGAGAATTTATCTATGAAAATAATGAACGATTGTTTCGTGTTTACGTATGTATCGCCATGTACTATTTCATTAGTGGCGGGGGACTTTCGGTAAGGTGCAATTTCGGTTTTATTGGGTTTCTATCATATTTCGCGGATGTGCATAATCGCAGTTATTTATTACTTCGTGAATCGTCAATTTTAACTTGGGGTTATAAATTTTGTGTTTTATTCCTTCGTATGATGGGTTGATTCCGGAGTGACCTGTTTCATTTTTATGATATAACGATATTTGTTTTTTTCAGTTCACCAATATCTTCAATATCTTTAGCAAAATACGAACATTTAAAGAATTTTACATCGGTTCTATTCTGGTATAAATTTTCTATAACTTTTTGAAATTGATAATATTTTCTTTCATTTATATTTGAAAACACTGCAACCTGTCCCTTAAGTTGAAATTGTTTGAGATAATCACCTATTCCCGGGGAATTTAGATCATCGTTATCTAGAAAGATTCTGATTTTGTCAAATATACACATGGAGTCCATAGTCTTTCTTTCAGTTATTACTATTTGAAATTTAAAGCGATTAACAACTGTGGTTAAAATTGGGAAACTGTCGTTTACATTTTCCTCTTGAAAATGCATTATTTTCACTTCTAATGATGATGTAGACCTATTTTCTATAAAATTTTCACCTACATTTATATTTACTGCTGAATCTCTCTCTTCGATACAACTAAGAAAATCCGCAATATGATGTATTAAATTTTGGCATTATAGTCCATAAGGAGAACAAGCCATCTTTGTAATCTCGGGTTAATATTTTTGCCATTATTTTTGGCTTGTAGCCACTTAAGTGGTTTATGGTCTGTACTGAGATCAAATTCTACTCCGTATAAATAAGGTCTAAAATACTGAGTGCCCCAGACTATAGCTAAGAGCTCTTTTTCGATGGTTGAATAATTTTTTTTATGGTCGTTAAGTGTTCTGGATGCATAACAGATTGGATGGCCATCTTGTGTTAAAACAGCCCCTAGTTCATAATTGCTAGCATCTGTTATTAATCTAAATTTTTTATTGAAATTTGGGTACCTTAATGTGGGAGGGTTTATAAGCATGTATTTTAATTTTTGAAAAGCTACAATGAAATTGGGATCATTAACATTAACTTTTTGATTTTTCTTTAAAAATTTTGTCAGTGGAAATGAAATTTTGGCATAATCCTTTATAAATTTCCGATAAAACCCAGTCATCCCTAGGAAAGACTTAATTTTCTTTTGAGTGTTTGAAATTGTCAAATTTTGGATAATTTCAACTTTTTTATACCCTTTACCAAAAAATGGTAAAAGGGTATATATAGGTTTGTCATTCCGTTTGTAATTTCTAGAATATTAATAAGCGAGCCATAAAGTATATATATTCTGGATCTTTATGCATAGGGAAGACGAATAAGCGATGTCCGTCTGTCCGTCTGTCTGTACGTGAAATCGGTTTTCCGAAGCTCCCAGAAAAGCTAGAGACTTCGTTCTTGGACTGGTGTATTAGAAATGGTCGAAATAAGATTGGTATTGAAAATCAGAAAAATCGAGCAGTTGGTTTCAGAGCTGGGAAGCTTAAACTTCATTTTGCCATACAAAATAACTACCGAAAACTAGTTTTTAATAATTCTTTATTAAATAAACTTATTTTATACTTCAGTATGAATAAAATTAATATTTTTAACTAAAAAAAATTTAAAAAAAAATTAAAAAGGTTAAAAAGAGGTTTCCAGGGTTGGAAAACCTTAACTTTTTTTGTTATGCAAAAGTAACTTACTAAAACAAATTTTTCCTTTTTTTCTATAAACTAAACACATGTAATGACTTTAAAAGAAGGAGATTGATGTAATAAATCAGAAAAACAAAGAGGATGGTTCCATGGTTGGAAAACCTACGATTTTTGCGATATATAAAATTAACTACCATAAACTAATTTTGTATTTATTTTTATTAAATAAACTTATTTTATACTTCACCACGAATAAAATTGGTATTTCAAATAAAAAAAATTAAAAAATTTAAAAAGACGTTTCCAGGGTTGAAAAACTTTAACTTTTTTATACAAAAGTAACTTACTAAAGCAAATTTTTCCTTTTTCTCTATAAATTAAAGATATCTAATGTTCTTAAAAGAAATAGATTGGTATCAGAAAAAACAAAAAGGATGATGACAGGGTTGGGAAACTTACACTTTTTGTGATATATAAAAGTAACTAAGTCTAATTAATTTTTATCTTTTCCTTTATAAATTATATATATTTTACGTCTTGCAAAGAAAAGTTTGGTATAGAAAATTATAAAAATAAAAACCACAGCTCCAGAGTTTGAACTTTTTTTCTGGATATTAAAGTAAGTAAATTAAATTTTTTTTTTTGAATTTCCTTTTTTCTTTTTTCACTTAACGAACTTTTTATATTTTTTTAGGAACTACTAGATTGGTATAAGGAATCAGAAAAATCGAAAATGATGATTCTAGATTTTGAAAATTAATTTTTTTTGTACATAAAATAATTAGGTCAAATATTTTTTTCTTTTTGTTTATACAGGGTGGGCCAAAAGAAACCAAGGGGTGCAAAAGTTTAATAACTTTTTTGTTTATTAATTTTATTTATTTTTTCTTTCAGATTATATAGACAACACTTGGAGAATTTATAATGAATGAAAATAATAAATGAAAATCAGAAAATAAGAAATGAATAAATGAAATCAACTTTATTGAAAATTTGATTATGAGTGATGAAGCTCATTTTCATTTGAATGGCTTTGTTAATAAGCAGAACTGTAGGTTCTGGGGTTCTCAAAATCCAAGAGCCATTCATCAACGCCAATTGCACCCCATCAGGTGTACAGTATGGTGTGGGATCACATCTGAAAATGTCATTGGGCCCTACTTCTTCGCGAATGAAGATGGAAGTGCTGTAACCGTAAATGGAGAGCGGTATCGGTTTATGATAGAAAATTTTTTACGTCCTGCTCTTGAAAACAGACCTGGTATGTAGTTTCAGCAGGACGGAGCCACTGCCCATACTGCCCGAGACACAATGGCACTTTTAAGTCAAATTTTTGGAGAGCGAATAATTTCTCGAAATTCGGAAATTATTTGGCCAGCGCGATCGCCAGATTTGACAGCACCCGACTATTTTCTTTGGGGTTTTTTGAAGGAGCGAGTGTATGTGAACAAGCCAGAGACAATCCTTGAACTCAAGGCAAACATTGTTGCAGAAATTCGAACGCTAAACCAACAAGTTTTGAAAGATGTTATGGAAAATGCTCTAAAAAGAGCCCATCAGTGCGAAGCTGAAAACGGTGGTCATTTAAGAGACATCATTTTTCATACTTAGTGTAAAAAAATTTCCATTTTGTATATTATATAATCTGAAAGAAAAAATAAAAAAAAGTTAATAAACAAAAAAGTTATTAAACTTTTACACCCCTTGGTTTCTTTTGGCCCACCCTGTACTTTATGTATGTGCTTATGTACGTATCTCTATACTACATAAACGCACTTTGGTAAAGGGTATATTAGATTCGGCATAGCCGAATATAGCACTCTTACTTGTTTGGATTAGGTTTTACACCTTGAGGAGTGATAATATGACCTACAAACTCAGTTTGGTGTTGTAGAAAACTACATTTATCAATTTCTATTTTTAATTTAGTTTCTCGGAGCCGATTGAAAATTTTTTTGAGGTTAAGTAAATGCTCATCTAAAGGTGTGCTAAATATTAGAATATCGTCTAAATATACGACGTAAATTTTATTTATATAGTCTTTCAACAAAGATTTCATGAGCCTTTGGAAGGTTGATGGTGAATTCTTCAACCCAAACGGCATTCTTATGAATTCATAGTGACCGAATGGAGTAGAAAAGGCGGTTTTCTCACTATCTTCCGGTTTTACTAAAATTTGGTGGAAACCTTTTGCGAGGTCGAGGGTCGAAAAATACTGTGCTCTACCCAATTTATCGAGTATAGCTTCCATATGCGGAATAGGGAATTTGTCTGTTTTTGTAAACTCGTTGAGTTTTCTATAATCCACAACGAGTCTCCACTTTTTGATACCAGAATTGTCAATTTTTTTTTTTTGGAACTATCCATAGAGGACTGTTGTAAGGAGAACTACTTTCCTGAATGATATTTTGAGAAAGCATCTCTTGTATTTGATTTTGGATTTCCTTTTCGTGAATTTGAGGGTATCTATATATTTTTGAATAAAGAGGTGTAGTAATAGTTGTTGGGATTACATGTTGTACTTCTTCTGTATAAGTTAAAATATCGCCATCTTTATAGAATAAGTTTAATAGTTTTTTTATTTTTAAGTATTCTTCTTTATTTAAATTACTTATATTTAATTCGTTGATATTTTGAAATTTAGTATCGTTAATAGTTTGGATACTGTTTATATGGTATGGAGATTCTTCATCAAATAGGATTTTCTTTCCGAATATCTCAATATATTTTGTTTCTAGATCTATTTTGGCTTTCAATGGAATAATAAAATTTTGGCCAATAATGGCATCATATTTTCTACCTGTAAAGTTAATTATTTTCCACGAAAGTGTACCAGGAATATTAAACTATTTAGGCATTGTAGTTATTATGCCTTTTAATGTTGAGTTGATTCCATTTAATGTTCGGAACATGAAAGGCTTATTTAGTTGTGTTTCAAGAAATTCATTTGGGAATAGATTTGGTTTTATAATACTAGTTTCTGCGCCGGTATCAATTAAGCAAATAACTCTCTTATTACCTATTGTGACCGTTATTAGGGGTAACAGTCGTTTTGTAGACTTAAAAGAAAATTTACTTCATTGTCTTCATTGTCTTCTAAATTTCCTATATACATGGGTATGGGACTATTTCTATATTGTTGAGACTGAGGGTTACCGGCATATTTGTTTTGAACGTTGTTGGTTTTGATAATTATTTGAAGATTGCTTATTAAAATGTTGTTTATTATTAAAGTTCCTACCAGTTTCTTTCTTTTCACTATGGCTGTTTGTGTTGTTTTGTGTATTAGTTTTTTTTTTTTTATTTAAAATTTATATCCCTTTTATCATACAGTAATTTTAATTGAGAAAATCTTTTATAAAGTGAATCCAGTGTTGGTTTTTCGTCTATAATGCAAGATATAAATTGTCCGTCTATTTTATCTATTAATATTTCCGTTAAGTCTCTGTCAACGTCTTAAGTTTATACTTAGATTCTATAAATACTTTAAATAATTCATTTAAATTACTTATCTTTATACTTCTACAATAATTAATTACCGAAGAGTAAGATGTTAATTGAATTGTAAAAGGTTAATTGAATCTGCCACCTTTCCAAAGAATTTTTGGTTTTTTATAACTTTTATTCCAAAATTTTGAAGTTCATAGTTATTGCCACATAATGCAATCAGATTTTCGACGGTTTTAATAAAAGAGGATAGGTTGTTTTTTGGACCAAATGGTTTTATTTGGTTAAATTGATTTATTATTTGATTGGCATCCAAGCCAAATGTTGTGTTGTGTTGTGACTGAGACTGTGACTGAGAATGTGACTGATATTGTTGTTGATACTGTTGTAAAATAGCTTCGGCTTGTTGCATTTTCATATCATACTCCGTTTTCTGTTGTTGCATAATTTGCAAGTGAGTTTCAATTTGGTTTTGGAGGGCAGCATTTTGTTGTTGCTGCTCTTTTATTCTGGTATCCTGTTTTAGGATGAGACATTCTAATTGTTCGATCCTTTGCTGTATCACTTCAGGATTCATTTTAATTTTTTTTTTATTGTTTTAATTTATTATTTAATTATTAATTTTTCTTTTAAGTAAAAGAGTTTATTCCGTTTTGCTTATAAGTTTTTATGTTCTTTGGAACACTTTTTATATTTATGGTTCGATTTAACTCTATCTTTAGATAAAATCACCGCGACCGCGCCAGTTACAAAATTAAACAACTTCAGTTGTTTATGCTTATTTAAAAACTAAACTTTTATTTCAAAAATTTTCAAACTTAAAGATATGAATTGTCGCTATTCTTCAATTCAGTTTAACTTAAAGCTAAGCTTAAGATTAAGAGTCAGTCATGGGATTGTGGTTTTACACAAAAACAAAACTATCAGATTGCAGTGCAGTACAAAATATGTTTATATGTTTTATATATGTATGTATGTATATTCAATTATATATATATATATAAGCAGCAATTATATGTAACTCGCGCGAACGCCAGGACCACCTATCCTTTTTTGTTTTGCCTATTATTGTCTAGAGAAGAATGATATTAAAGAAAACATTGAGAAAGTAGTGCGGAACAGAATAAATCGCGAAAATTTTCACGGTTGGTATTTTGTCTGTTTTAGATAATATTGGCCTAGATACAATTTAAAGCCTTCTCAGTTTCTTTCTTAGTGCGAACAAAGTCGCGAGAAAAAATATAATTAAAAAGGTAAAATCTAGGAGCACAGCTTGCTCTTCGATTGTTTGTGGAAATTGTAAATCACTTCCAAAATGAGCTATCAGCATAAATGTACATATTATGTGTATCCCTTCTGCAATTTCTTAATTATTTTCTCTTTTTTAATATTTTATAATAATTATTTTAGTTAAACTAATGCCTGCCATAATTCCTATGATTGTCTACATTCACGCAAAGAAAAGATATGGTTGTAGAATGGTTGAGAAAACAATATTATGTTCTCTGAAACAAATTTGTGGTCGTCGAAAACTAGTTATTGTTATTTTAAACATTTATTTTGTTACGATAAACAGAGTAATGTTTGAATTAAATAATTACATTATCACATCCATATAAAAGTGTGATATGGTTAAAGTTTAAAAATATAGTTTTGTTAAAAATTTATGACTACAACATAATTTGTATTATTATTTAAAAATAATATGATGTAAATAACAATATAATGTTTTCCAAAACCATACTATGTTAAGTTTAAAAAAAAATCTTTTTCAGAATCACCTGTCAGTTCAGTATTTCGTTTGTAAGCTATCGGTAGTGTTAAATAAATGAATAAATAAATAAAGTATAAACAAAATTGTAGATCAATAAAAATATATAAGCATTTGTGTATCTTTTTATACAGACATGCCTGTATGTCGTGTAAGTATACATTTCTATATATACAATTTATTTCAACAATAATAATTTGTTTTTATTTCGAATTTAACGCACAGCTGTTTCTACAATAAATATATGATTAATAAATAAAATAATATTATTATATTAAATAATACTGTGGTCGTATTTAACAATATTAATATAATATTAGAACATGGTGTGGTGAGTCTCAATTATATTTTAGTCACATCTAATAATAGTGTTGTCATATTTACAATACTAAGATTCCTAGTCTTTTTTTTAAAAATGTATGTTGATAGAATTTTGTTTTGAGAATCGGAAATTTTAGTCTTTAGTTACAATGTTAAAGTTATGACTATTTTTCAGTCGCAATACATTCTGTGAATAGGCATGTAAGTTTCGACTTTTCTTGTAATTTGTACAGTTTTTATTTTCTTTATTTAATACAATTTTACTTTCTTAAATTTTGTATTGTTAATAACATTATCTTTCACTAACTATGATAATTTTATATATAATTTGTAAACGGTAAACAAATACAAATTAACTACACAGTTGCTTACACGATTTGTAAACTAGTTTGATATTTACAGTTTATATAAAAATTGTATTAAATTGTGAAAGAAAGTGTTCCTACAGGGGCTTAGTAATTGCATAAAATAGGGTAGTTAAAGCGAATAATAATTCTTGATTATGAACAAAAAAAATTATTCATACTGACTAAATTCATTACTTCATTTGAACAAAAATTCAAATTAAATACATTAATATATGGCACTTGAGGTTGGCGTTGGCGGAAGTAGTTAGCACGTTTACTACAAAACTGAAGGTCCTAAGCTTGAGCCCGGTGTCCCACAGTTATTAAAAAAATAATAATAGCAAGCATTTTTCTAATGTGCGTTAGTATCCCCTTGTATCAGTTGTTGTAGGAAAAATTCTAGTCATGCAGGCATAAGGCACTGGATACTGTAATATACCGACTTCAGCAGATACTAATCCTAATATAACATCAGAGTACCCTCCTTCGTTGTGTAGCAGAATCATCGGCGAAGTAAAATAACCAATAAAATGGCTACTAAACACAGCTTCGAAATTTAATACGCTTCATTTGATACTAGAAGGCACTGCAACACTGCATTATTAAAAAGCATGCAAAAAGCAGAGTTGTAAAAAGAATGAAGCTTTCCTCTATCTCTTGCTTTTTCTCTATCACTATCCCTTCCCTATCACCCTCTGTCACTATCTTCTCCTCAACACACAGGTAGCACAAAGTGCTCATTATATTGGAGACAAGTGGGCTGGACTCTAAATTTTGCCCTTCTTTACCAGCAGCCTGCTAACCTAACCTTACCTAACCTAACTACATTAATTAGTTATTATAAGTAAGAATTCTGACTTAATTCGACTAAAATTTAGTAATATATAGCACCCAATAAATAACGAAACAATAACAGTCAAAATGAAGAAATTTCTTCTATTTAACTATTTCCAAAAATTATTTTCTTTAACGAATTTGTTAGCTGTATAATAACCTACATTTTTTAATTTCTACACCTCATTTGCAGTATTTAGGTAAATTGTTGGTTCAGTGTGGAAAGTTATTTAGAAAAATAAGAAATAAAGTTGGTGAAAGAACGGAACCTTGCCGTACCCCTGAATTTACCTTGAACTCATTTGATGAGATCACATCTATAGCAACTCTTATAGTGCAATCCCTGAGGAAGCTCAATAAAAATCGACGGAAGCTATCCCCGACACCAAGTGCAAAATATTTTGAAAATCGTGCACCATGCTATACTCTATCAAACGTCTTGGAGATATCTAGAGCAACCACCTTACTATCGCAAAAATGGTGGATTAAATTACAATATTTCTCCGAGAGGAGGGCAAGTTGGTCTCGTCTAGAGCTGCCTCTACGAAAGTCATAGTGCTGGTCGTTGAGTAAGCTTTTGGTTAAAAATTTTACCCACTTCATAGATAATATTAAGTACATACTGACAATGAGAAACTGCGCAATAAATCAAAAATTTTATCTTGATTTTTTTATTATTTTTTGCATTCTAGGCGATGATATACAGGGTGGCGCAGAACGAGCTATATGGTTTAAATGGTTTATAACTTTTTTATTCATGCGCTTTTTATAGTTTTTTTTTCAAATATATTTGGGGAGTTTCTTGCAATTAGGTTTGAAATATGATATCCTGTAAGTGATTTCCATTTTCTGCTTCGCACATACGTGCTCTTTTTAGCGAAAGAGAATATACGTCTCACATTTTCCATAACTTTTCGAAAAATTTCGAGTATAATGGCCATGATTTAATTTCGAATGTTGGTTTTTAGTTGGAGTATGGTTCTTGGTTTGTTAACGTACACTCTTTCTTGCAAATATCCCCAAAGAAAACTGTGGGTGCAATGCACACATTAAAATGACGACGATATACACGCTGTGTCAACACCATCGACTTTTGGTTTGAAAAATAAAATTCAATTATTTTTATTCGATCGTGCAATGATTCATAAAATAATTTCCCAAGTTTTCTTCACAAAATGCTGAAAAAACAAAGAAAGAATAATAATTAAAAAAGTTATAAATAATTCAAACCATATAGCTCATTTTGCGCCACCCTGTATAAACATAAGCACACAAAAAGTAATATGAATAATTTTGTAATGTCAATTAAAATTTTGGTAATATGAATTAAAAAATTAATTATATTTTTACCTATAAACAATTTGATAATATTTATTAAGCTTTTAAACGTATGTATTTATATTTTCCCGAAGATCGTATTTTGAACATAGGTCCGTAATGAATAGAATTATATTTCCAATATAATGTCGATTCATACACACAATATATTAGTGCTCTTGCCTCGTGGTTACATTCTTTTAGAAAAATTAAATTGGTACAAGAAGTGCACATTTGTTTGTTTTTTTTTTTTGTGGCCAAGATTAGAACAAAATGTTTGCTCAGAAATATTTTAAAACATCTATTGATATAAAAATTTTTATAATAAAAAGAAAATATGTTTCCATTTTTAATTTTGGCAAACCAAAAATAAAAATACATACAATAACACTTGGAAACAAAGTATGTACATATTTATGCACGTCTAGCTTTTACTTCCTTTGAAATGTTTTCTTTTCTTTTACTCGCATCATTTCTTTAGCAGCTGGATTTTCGCTAAAATACTGCTGTTGCTTTCAATATAATAAAATACCATTAGAAAATAACTTTTGTTGGAAATTTCTAATTGCTTTACGTTTTAATATCCTTAAACCAATACCTGGCATGCAATAACAACAACAATAACAACATTCACAAGAAAAATTCTTCACCAAAAAAAGTAACAAATTACAAATGCGGGAGAAAAAAAAATATATTTTGTACTTGAGTCCGACAAAGTAAAGGAAATTGTAGAATAGAAAACCTTTGGAAAATCTCAACGATTTCAGCTTAACAACTGTAAGGAAAAACAAAAACAATAACAACAACAATAATATCAAAAAAAAATTAAATAAAATGAAATGAACGAACGAAATATTAAAGACAAACACTGTGGAAAAAGCATTAAAAAATCACTTCTTAACTAGAAATTGTTGTTAAGCTTCTTCGGCTTCTTAAGTACCTTGTGTTCTTGCAACTGCAACAACCATTAAACGACACAGTGTTGCAGGAAAACAATTTTCCACCTTTTAGCTGCCATCAACTTGTGTTGTGTTTCAGGTGGATTTAAAATAAGATGCAGGACGCAATAAAACACCGTAATGCCAGAGTGGGGCAAACAAGTCATTCAGTCGTTATAAGAAAACAGCAACAAATACTCGTTTAGCGTGTGCCATGCAACAAAAACAAAACATAACAAGACAACTCAAGCCAAACAGCCAAGTGGCAGCCATACTTCACCTCTATTTATTCATTGTATTTATGCTTTTCGGATTTTCTTTCTTTAACAGATTATAAAACTTTGACTCCAGCATGCTGGAGGGAAAATATTAAGAAAAGCAGAAGAGCAATGAAAAAAAATGGAAATGGGATGACAGCATGCCCTTTAGCTTGTTGAGGAAAAGTCTCTGTGACGTATGTATACAGCATCACTTGTTTCTGCCTGAACTTTTACCTGAAAAAAGAAAAATACAATTTAGAAAAGAGATAAAATAAGGGATATTCAATATATTTCTTTAGAAGAGATTTTAGAGGATCTAAATTAGTGAATATAAATAATTGTGCTACAAAGAAGACCGAAAGCTATTTCACACGAGTCTTATCTTATACATGTGTAATATATATACATTGTGTATATTAAAAGAAACTTATTTGAAGTTCAAACGGGAGATTCCTGAGCAGTTTAAATTAGTGGGAAAAGTCTGTGATGCTCTTGATGAGGTAAGATGCCTTTCGAAAAGTGGTCTGCGGTCGAATCAAAATTTAACATTTTGAAACAAGAAAACAAACACCAAATTCAGACATCATTAAAAGAACGAATGAGCTTACGAGTGGATACTGTAAAAAAAGGATCTGGATTTTTTAACGATGCGCAGTGGGTGATTTTGTTTAAAAAAGTGAAATAATTCTGCAGTTTCTAAACGAGTTGTGCGATTTTTTTGTCATTTCGTACCGTATTTGAAAAAATGTAACAGAGATTACTTCTGGAATTTGGGCTTTATTAACTTTAAGGGGACGAAGCCAAAAAGATCTAAAGTGGGAAACCTCGAGTTGATAAAAAGTTTAAACCGTTTCCAAGCTGAGGTTTTTGATCTTATAAAAAAGATTTTTTGCAAGTAGAGTTTTCTATCTAAGGGCTGAAAAAAATCTTCCACATTTAAGGGGTTACGCTTAAAGTTTAGGAAATATTCGAGAAAAAAATTAAAATGCTGGCTTTTTCTTGTTCGATTTACAAAAAACAACTTTTAACGAGTTATAAACAAAATTTAAACAAGTAAGAGTGCTATATTCGGCTATGCCGAATCTTATATACCCTTTACCAAAGTGCGTTTATGTAGTATAGAGATACGTACATAAGCACATACATAAAGTATAAACAAAAGAAAAAAAAAAATAATTTGACCTAGTTACTTTTACGTACAAAAAAAAAATTAACTTTCAAACCATAAAATCAAAATTTTAGATTTTTCTAAATCCTTATACCAATCTAGTAGTTCTTAAAAAAATAAAGAAAGAAAGTTTTAAGTGAAAAAAGAAAAAAAGGAAATTAAAAACAAGTAAGAGTGCTATATTCTGTTGTGCCGAATCTTATATACCCTTTACCAAAGTGAGTTTATATAGTAGAGAGATACATACATAAGCACATACATAAAGTATAAACACAAAGAAAAACAATAATTTGACCTAGTTACAAGTATGTACAAAAAAAAAAGATAATTTTCGAACCCTGGAATCATCATATTAGATTTTTCTGGTTCCTTTTATCAATATAGTAGTTCTTAAAAATATATAGAAGGTATTTTAAATAAAAAAAGAAAAAAGATATTAAAAAAAATGTTTTATTTAGTTACTTTAATATCCAGAAAGAAAGTTCAAAGTTTCAAGCTCTGGAGCTGTGGTTTTCATTTTTATAATTTTCTACACCAAACTTATCTTTCCAAAAAGTAAAATATATATAATTTATAAGTGAAAAGATAAAAATTAATTAGACTTAGCTACTTTTATATATCACAAAAAGTGTAAGTTTTCCAACCCTGAAATCATCCTTTTTGATTTTTCTGATTTCTTACACCAATCCCTTTCTTTTAAGAATTTAAGATATGTTTAATATATAGAAAAAAGGAAAAATTGGTTTTAGTAACTTATTTTTGTACAAAAAAGTTAATGTTTTCCAACCCTGGAATTGTCTTTTTAATTTTTTTAATTGTTTTTTTTTTATTTTACATACCAATTTTATTGGTGCTCAAGCACAAAATAAGTTTATTTATTAAATTAAGTTTATTTAATAAAAAAAAATAAAAAATTAAAATTAAATTTCGGTAGTTAATTTTTTATATCACAAAGAGTGTAAGTTTCCCAACCCTGGAATTCCCCTTCTTGATTTTTCTGTACTCATGAAAACAATCTGTTTTTAAGAATGTAAGATATGTTTAATTTATATTAAAAAAAGGAAAATTTTTTTTAGTAATTTATTTTTATCCAGCCCTGGAAACGTTGTTTTAATTTTTTTTAATTTGAAATACCAAATTCATTCGTACTGAAGTATAAAATAAGTTTATTTAAAAGAAATAATAAAAATTATTTTTCCGTAGTTAATTTTATATATCAAAAAATGTGTAAGTTTTCCAGCCCTGGAACCGTTTTTTTTTTTGATTTTTCAGATTTCGTGCACCAATCTCTTTCGTTTTAAGAATATAATATATGTTTAATATATAGAGAAAAAGAAAAAATTTGTTTAAGTAAGTTACTTTTGTATAAGAAAAAAGTTAAAGTTTTCCAACACTGGAAACGTCTTTTTAATGTATTAACCTTTTTTTTAATTTATAATATCAATTTAATTTGCAGTACAAATGCAGCATAAAATAAGTTAATTCAATAAAAACATAAAAAAATTAGTATTATTATTAAATTATATATTACAAAAAGTGTAAGTTTTCCAACCCTGGAATCATTTTTTTGTATTTTCTGATTTGTTTTACCAATCTCTTTCTCTTAAGAATCTAAGATATGTTTAATTTATAGAGAAAAAGAAAAAAATTTGTTTTAGTAAGCTACTTTTGTATAAGAAAAAAATTAAAGTTTTTCAACCCTGGAAATGTCTTTTTAATTTTTTTAACTTTTTTTTTTAATTTGAAATACCAATTTCATTTGTACTGAAGTATAAAATAAGCTAATTTAATAAAAAATATATAAAAATTAGTTTACGGTAGTTAATATTTTATATCACAAAAATTTTAAGTTTCCCAACCCTGGAATTATCCTTTTTGATATTTCTGATTTTTTAACCCAATCTCTTTCTTCTTAGAATATAAAATAGATTAAATTTATAGAAAAGAGGAAAAATTTCTTTTAGTAAATTAATTTTGTATAAAAAAGTTAACCTGGAAACGTCTGTTTAATTTTTTAAATATTTTTTTCATATTTTTTTTATTAAGAAATATTAATTTTATTCATACTGAAGTATAAAATAAGTTTATTTAATGAAAAAATAATAATAACTAGTTTTCGGTAGTTATTTTGTATGGCAAAATGAAGTTTAAGTTTCCCTGCTCTGAAACCATCTGCTCGATTTCGCTGATTTTCAATACCAATCTAACTTAACCATTTCTGACACACCAGTCCAAGAACCAAGTCTCTAGCTTCTCTGGAAGCTTCGGAAAACCGATTTCACGTACAGACAGACGGACAGACGGACATCGCTTAGTCGCGTTCCCTATGCATAAGGATCCAGAATATATATACTTTATGGCTCGCTTATTAAATATCTAGAGATTACAAACGGAATGACAAACCGATATATACCCTTTTACCATTTTTTGGTAAAGGGTATAAAAAATGTTTTATTTAGTTACTTTAATATCCAGAAAAAAGTTCAAAGTTTCCAGCTCTGGAGCTGTGGTTTTTATTTTTATAATTTTCTATACAAAACTTTTCTTTCCAAAACGTAATATATATATATATATATATATATATATAATTTATAAAGGAAAAGATAAAAATTAATTAGACTTAGGCCCAATAATTGACTTTTCAATTATGTGTCAGTTATTTTTAAGTGCCTCTTAAGCACCGAATTCATTTTTTCAGTATAAAGTTGAGAGCCATTTAAATGCCCAACCTTGTCTTTTTAAATCACACTTAAGTCTTACGAGCATACCATATGTAATTGTGCTTGTGTGTGTTTATTGAAAACATATACATAAACATCATGTGGTCGTATTAAAAAGAATTTCGTTTAATTTTCATAAATATATAACATATACAATGCATAGTATCATATCATGGAATAAATAAATAGAAAAATTCGTTCTGATGCTCTTTTGGTTTCATAAAAGGTGTTTTTATGCAATTTTAATTTTCCACATGTTGATAACCTAACTTTCTTATTTACATTAAGCATCTGTTTTCTTTTAGAACTATCAATCATATCAATGATCATTTAATTTTACGACTGAAAAAATGAAACCGCAATTAAGTGCAACTTAAAATTAAGTGGCTATTAGCTAAATGACACTTAATTGAGAAGTCGATTATTGGGCCTTAGCTACTTTTATATATCACAAAAAGTGTAAGTTTCGTCCTTTTTGATTTTTCTAATTTCTTTCACCAATCTGTTTCTTTTAGGGGCTGTCCATATATTACTTAACGCTGTTTTCCCCGATTTTTGACCCCCCCTCCCCCTAGTAACAGATCGTAACAAAACTGTGAACACAACCTCCCCCCCCCCCCCAAGGAATAACGTAACAATGAGATAAAAAATAAATTAAATAGTTAAAAGTTTTTATTAAAAAAAATTTAATTTAATTTATTGCTTTATTAAATTCATTTGTTAGGATGAGTTTACATCTGGCATTTCTTGTGTGTCATTTGCCCAAAAAAAAACGTAACCAACTAATTACTAATGAAAAACTGTTTGATTCAGACATATATTTATTGATTTAAAAAGTTTCCAATCATGTTGGATTCTATAAAATTGTCTATTATTTATGTATGAAACTGTTTAACTTAATAAATACGTGTCCGAATCAAACTGTTTTTCATTAGTAATTAGTGGTTACGTTTTTTTTACGCTTGTGTGGCACATGGCACATAGATGGAAACCCGGCCTTAGACTAGCACAGTACGTAGACAAAAATTAAATAAGCTTACATATGAACGTCTCCATATATTGGCGAAACTATTTTTAAATTTCTTCCCAAGTATCATCAAACTCCAAAAATTATGGCGCTCTATAAAGACCTTATTCCTAAACTGTATGTATGCATTAGTGATGTGTTTTGGAATTCCAAAACATTCGGCCGTTTCTAGATATTCGTATTCGTTTAAAAAAATATATAAAGAAATTCATAAATCCAAAACGAAATTTAAATGAATGGTAATAACTAAAAAGGCAATTCTTTTTTATTTTTTGCTATGCGTTGTTTGCCAAATAATCTGCTATAGTTTTCCGTATTGATGACTGAGCAGTATTTGAAACACCAAGAAGAGAATTGGCATTAGCCTTGCGGCCGCTTTCACTAGTTTCGTTAAGTGAAGTCGTCGTGTATTTCAGAGCTTAAAGATGACTCCGTTTGGTTATCTTCAAATCAATGTAAAATATGCGTGAAACAAACAAAAAATTATATCTTGGATCAATAAAGGTTGCCATGGTGAATTATATTTCATTTTCTAAAAGAGAACATTTTTAACTCGCTTTAAACACACAGATTGTTGGGATATCAAATGAATCAAAATGATGTAAATTACGAAGGATGTGCAATTTTTCTTTTCTTGATTTTTGTCCCTTCTACAACATTACATTTTCAACAGATATTTGCCCATTAAAAAAATATACCTTAAAAATACCTTAAAATTAGGGGCACAAAATCTAGTTCCTAAAGGCATTTCAATGTTGTTTTCAAAATATTTTTTTTAAGTTCTGTTGCATAAAAAACTAAAATAATATCCTTATAAACATACGTCTATGTATGCAAGTTTCCATTAACACATCTGCCAAAACTTAAACATTGTAGCCTCAAGTTGACCAACGAAAATGTTAAAACTAAATAATTTGATATTGTCATGTAAGAATATATTTTTTGAAAGGACACTTTTTTGTCCATGAGAATTGCAAGAAACCTTTTCCTAAACTTCTGCAAATACCATTTCCTTCTATGTATTTGATGGATTTAATGTTAATATATGATGCTATTTAATATGGAAAGAAGTTTTTATGTACATACGAGTACATATATTAAGAATATTTAAAAATGTAAATGGATAAAGATGAGGAATTCAGAACCATGTATGTTGAGTTTGACTATAATTTATTTAATTTATTATAAAAACTTTGTATAATTTTCAAATGTTATTTAAATTTTTGGATAGTTCTCATAAACTTTAATGTACGCGGACAGAATTATGAAGTGCTTTTCCATACACATTTTTTTAATATAATTTTGCAGAATAAAATAGACCTCCAATTAAATGTCCATAAATTTCACATACAATAGATATTCGTATTCGCGAATATCGTTTTAAATATTCGAATTCGCGGATATCGTTTTAAATATTCGAATTCGAATTCGCGAATATCAAAAGTTGGCATTCGGAAGATGTATGTAGTATACATACCCGTACATAATATATGCAGGCAACACGTATGATCAATTAAATAAATAAATGAGAAAAACATATGTATTTTTGTACAAAATTAGTAATTTTTTCTGTTACGTAACATTTTCAAAGACCCCCCCCCCCCCAACATAACAAATCGTAACAAAACTCGAACCCACCCCCCCCCCCCTCCCCCATAGAGCGTTACGTAATATATGGACAGGCCCTTAAGAATTTAAGATATGTTTAATTTATAGTAAAAAAGAAAAATTTGTTTTAGTAAAATGCTTTTGTATCAAAAATAAGGTTTTCCAACCCTGGAGACGTCGTTTTAATTTTTTTATTTTTTTTTTATTTTGAAATACCAAATTCATTCGTACTGAAGTAAAATAAGTTTCTTTTATAAAAAAAATAAAAATTAGTTTTCGGTAGCTAATTTTTTATATCACAAAAGTGTGGGTTTTCCAACCCTGAAATCATACTTTTTGATTTTTCTAATTTCTTATACTAATCTCTTTCTTTTAAGAATATAAGATATCTTTAATTTATAGAGAAAAAGGAAAAATTTGCTTTAGAAAATTACTTTTGTATAAAAAAAAAAAATTAAAGTTTTCCAACCCTGGAAACATGTTTTAAATTTTTCCAATTGAAATACCAATTTTATTCGTACTATAGCATTAAATAAGTTTATTTATTTAAAAAAATTTAAAACTAGTTGTCGGTAGTTAATATTTTATATCACAAAAAGAGTAAGTTTCCCAACCCTGGCATCATCCTTTTTGATTTTCTGATTTCTTACACCAATCTCTTTCTTTTAAGAATAAAAGATATGTTTAATTTATAGAAAAAAAGGATTACTAATTTTTTTTATTTTTTTTTTTTAATTAGAAATATTAATTTTATTCATACTGAAGTATAAATAAAATAAGTTTATTTAATAAAGAATTATTAAAAACTAGTTTTCGGTAGTTATTTTGTATGGCAAAATGAAGTTTAATTTTCCGAGCACTGAAACCGTCTGCTCGATTTAGCTGATTTTCAATACCAATCTTAGTTCGACTATTTCTGACACACCAGTCCAAAAACGAAGTCTCTAGCTTTCTGGGAGCTTTGGAAAACCGTACAAAAAGACGGACAGACGGACATCGCTTATTCGTCTTCTTTATGCATAACGATCCAGAATATATATACTTTATGGCTAGCTTATTAATATTCTGGAAATTACAAACGGAATGACAAGCCTATATATACCCTTTTACCATTTTTTGGTAAAGGGTGCATCCTCACAAAAACATAAATGTGAAAGAAGGCCAAGTTCCTGTTCAAAATTTCGGCCATTAAAAGTAGTGAGATACAAATTTTGACCAAGTTCTTGTTTGGCACAATACCTAATAAAGAAATATGCTATGCGTTATATAAATTTGTAATCGTAAGGGTGTCATATTAATTCTAGGTAGTCTACTTACTTGGCAACATTTTTACCTATATAAATAAACGAACAAATATACATTAGTGTCATGCACAAGACTGTTTGTAAGACCTTTCAAGACATGAGAGATTTTTTCAAATGCTTTACTACAGCGAAATATTCTAAAAGAATCGCTAAGCCACACTGTTGGCAAGACAAACAACCGAAAAAAATTACTTGCCAACAGTGTTGCTTAGCGATTCTTTTAGAATATTTCGCTGTAGTAAAGCATTTGAAAAAATCTCTCATGTCTTGAAAGGTCTTATAAATAGTCTTGTGCAGGACACTAATATATGTACATTATTCTCTCCCTTTCTAGAAACTTAAAAACATTGCGTGAGAAACCAACTAGAAAAACCTGAAAACCCAAAAAATTTTATCAGAATGGGCGGAGCCACGGTAATATTATTTTAAACTGAAAACTTTCAAGAAAAATTTTGTATGAAAATTTGTCTTAAAACACCTCTATGAAGTCTTAACAAGTTATACAAATAAGGCTGTTAATATACAGTTTAAGGCATTTTAGTGAAACTTTGCATACACGTTGCACGTGTACAATACTTTAAACTATCACCTAAAAAAGTGGGCATAATCACTCCCATAAAATTTTAGTCTTGTATTTAATCTATTTCGGTCTTTCATATTTGAGAAGAAAATTCGCATGAAATATAAGCGCTGCTCGCAACAAAATTGTGAGTTTAAAATAGTGGGAGGGGTAAGACTCGTAAAATTTAAAGGTATAATTCGCGCTAGAGAGCTGAAATTGTATGCACAAGTGTAGATGAGTAAGCCAATGGGAAAATCTAAAAACCAAGAATTTTTATCCGTTAATACTCCAATTTGTACTAGAAAGCTGAAACTTGATACTTAAATAAATCTAAATCAGAGATCACTATGGGAACAAGCAATGTAAACTCAAAATTAAGTTCAGTTTTATTGAAGCTTTTAATACACATTGCACTTGTCCAAAGTAAAAATTTCCTGTCTTGAAAAGTGGTGGTGACTTCACCCATAAATCTTAGCTTTTTCTTTCGTGTACTTCGGCTTATCAGTTTTTACTCTATTACTCATGTATTTCTCATTAGGTTTTTCCTACTTTACATGAACCATAAGCACTAGTAGAAATAAAAGTCGGCGAGGCCAGCCCCTTAAAAATTTTACCTAATATTATACTGTGGAGAGCTGACATTTTGTAGACAAATAGTCCTTGTTGATTTACTCAATCGGAAAATCCAAAAATTAAAGCACCAGCTACCGTATTGAAACTTTGCACACACATTGGGCATATCCTTTTGGTTTATGTGTTTCTGCTAAAGGTACCAACACAGGACATGTTTTTCACATTGTGTGTGCCAAAATTTACATATGTAAACGAAAACATGTCGTGTGTTACCTTTAAAACATTGCTTGTGTAAAAAACATGACAAAAAACATAAGACATTATTTGAAATAGAGCGTGCTCTATTTTCTTATGTTAAACATACAGCTCCAAATGTCTATGTCATGCGAACAAATTTGTCGGCGGTTGATTATGTGCACTATCATTAGCCGTCTGAATGAAGTATTTTGCAAGACAAATAAATAATATATTTTTTTTTTAATTTAACGTTGTCGTTTTATTAAAATAAGTCCAAAAATTTATAGATTTTTAGATACAACCTCAACGTCTTGTTTAAAAAATTAAAAAAACACATTTACGTCTCCAGTACTACAGCGACGGAACCAAAAATATTTCGACGGCTGCAAGCCATTTATAAAACAAGCAACGTGGATATTTATGTACTGAAAAAGAAGAAGTGATACTACATGTACGTTTGTGACAAAAAATTATAAACCTTATGTAAGTTAACCAGTATTGACAAGCATAAAGAAAAACATACGAGTCAAAAACTTAAAAAACACATGTAAAAAACATGTCGTCTGTTGGTACCTTAAGCAGACTTTGATATGGAAATATATTAAAAAAATAGGCGTGTTCACACCCACTGAAACTTACGCTGTAATGGCAAAATAGTGAATTTTTAAGATGTACAATCCAACACCCATCACACTCATTTTTAACTGGCACAGTGATCATTAATGGAAATAAAACATACTACAAATTTTAAGTTTAAAAAGTGTTATCATAGAAAACTTTTCAAAAAGTAGTCAGATCCTCACAAAAACATAAATGTGAAAAAAGACCAAGTTTCTATCAAAAACTTCGGCCATTAAAAGTAGTGATATATAAATTTTGACCAAGTTTTTGTTTGGTACAATACCTAATACAGAAATATGCTATGCATTATATAAATTTGTAATCGTAAGAGTGTCATATAATTTCTAGATAATCTGCTTACTAGACAACATTTTTATCGATATAAAGAAATGAACAAATATGCATTATTCTCTCCTTTTTTAGAAAGGTAAACATTTCAGTTTCAATCTATTAAATATCTCGAAACAAGAAACATATGACTTACAACATTTTCATAATTATTAGCACAAATAAGTAATTTCATTCAACACACTGAAGAATACAACAATGTGAAATCAATATACTAAATTAATAATTCTAAATTCAAAGTAAACGTTGTTCAATACAATTTAATGTGCAGTACAGTGTCAAAAATTCATAGCATCTTCAAAAACAGAAGTAATTGCGAACACATAAAAAAATGTGTGTAAATTACCATAAACTTTTTTTTTTTTTTAAATAGAATAAAAGTTTTCATGGTTTTAGCACTGAACTTTTTTAAGTTTTTTAACGTTACAATATATCAACTTGAATTCAAAATACTTGTCATTTCAAGTGTGAAAATGTTTCAATATTTTATGAATACATTAATCTTTCCAATTCAATAATAAATTAACAATATTAAAATGTAGCAAATGCTTAACAACATTAAAGACATAATAAATTATTTACTTTTTCTCCTTTTTTCTCTGTCAATATTTGCCTTTAAATACTTCAAGATTGACAAACTATTGACACAACAATCAATTTAAATTTCGTTCTCTTTTTTAGGTTTTTCTTTTTTGAACGAGGTTTGAAATAAATATAAAATTCCAACGGATTGAAATGAACATTCAATGAATTCACTCAACTTAGCTCGACTCTGTGTTTTTATTTAGTTTAAACAGTCATTCATTCAATCATTTATCTTAAAAATATTTTAAGCAATTTTTTACTTCGTATTTTTTTTTTTTTTTTTTGCTCCTTTTAGTTGTTATAAATTTTTAGTAGCATGTAAATGAGTTTCCATGAGATTATGTTTTTTTTTCATTATAATCCAAAAGTAAGAAATGAATGAGCGATAAAATAGTTTTTCCTTTTCGTTCGTGTAAGTAAAACAAACAAAATTTTAGACTCGCATCCAACTTCCTTCGGAAATTTCCGTTTCCTTTATTTAAACAATCAACTGAAGCAAAATAACGGGGGAAACAGAGAGGGGTGCCATGAAAAGTAAATGAGTTTTTGCATTTTATTTTATCCATCATTGCCAACAGATTCAAAGTTTTATTGACGAAAAATTCTATAATAAATGAGTTTGCATTAGGAAAACTAATGAATCTCTGGGTAAGTGCTCAACAGCAAAAAAAAAATGTCATACAGTAAATTACTCCTTTTTTGCTGGCACCTCAAACCTCATTTAAGAAATCTACGAATCCAAAAAATAATCTGATGCGGGGTGGAAACCGTATTTACAATCAGTGTTGCCAGTATCTGCAGATAAAAGAATTTAAATCAAGTTTTATACAAAAAAAAAAACCTATCAAAGCCTTATACAAATAGGACAACTGGAAAAACATTAAATACCCAAAAGTTGTTACCAGTTTTGCTTAATCGAAGCCTTTCTTTCATATTACATCTAAATTTGTTTAAGTTATTAATGATTTATGTATTTATTCAATTGAAAAAAGATTAAATAGTTTATACAAATTAATTTTCTAATCAACTTAAATGTTAATTGATTCAAACATTCAATACGTTTAAAAATTAATTACGGACGTGATACACTATCATACAAAGTCGTGCGATCTACGAAAATATACAACCCTGGTGTGATGAATTGTTATTGTGTTTTGAAAATTTTCATAAACCCCATCATACCAGCGTTGTATTTTTTCGTAGATCGCACGACTTTGTATGATAGTGTATCACATACTTTAGAAACAGACATTTTCTGATTTTTATTTAAGAACTTTGGCATCCTGAAACAAAATAGAGCTACCAAGTGGGACATTTCGAACAAAATTCTTTTGTCATGGAAGCGCGTTTTAAAGGCCCAGGCACATAAAATCCATCATACGTTAAAATTCCCCTTTTCTCTTATTTTATTTTTCCTGCCACGAAACACAAAATCCTAAATCAGAACATACCAAACAAACCAACCAATAATTAAGGCCGGGCCACAATGAATCCGTCATGCATTAAACTTCGTCTTTTTCAACTGACAGCTAAGTTGAAATACATGGTTTCTTATAAGGTCTGTTACATTCAGTAGATGTATATCAACGCAAAGTACAAAATTTGGCCAACTTTTAACTTTTTGCGTGCGTTGAGTAGTTTGACAGATATTGGTTGGTTTTCTTTTTTTGGTATGTTTTTTGTGTTTTGTCGGAGTAAAAGTAAAATTAAACAAAAGAAATAAACGAAATAAATACAAAAAGTTGAATTTAATAAATAAAATGGAGAATCGACCTTTTGAAGCTGTTAGAATGCTTCCGTCAATAAAGTATTCATTGTGCCAACCTTATCCGTCGTTGCGTTAATGTCAGTTAAAAAAGGCGAAGTTTAACGTATGACGGATTCATTGTGCCCCGGCCTTTAAAAGTTTATCAATATTTGTACTTTGCGTTGTCGGACACGCACTGAATATAACAGATCTCATAAAATCATGTATTTCAACTTAGCTGTCAGTTGAAAAAGACGAAGTTTAACGTATAACGGATTCTATGTGCTTAGGCCGTAAGATGCAATCTACACTGTGCCTTTTCTGCTTGCCTGTGCAGTAAGGCTTTTTTAGTACATCGGTGAGAGGGAGTGAGAAGCTTGCGGGGTAAAACAAAAGGCACAAAATGAAAATTCGAGGGGATTTATGACATTTCTCTTTGCATTTTTCGTGCTTTCAGCATTAAACGTGTGTATGAATGACAAAAAGGCATGAATAAAAAAGGCTTAATGTAAATGTGTGTGACTTTTCGTAGGGAGTTTAAAAGAAAATTGTCACTACAAGGCAGGCTAAAAAGGCATAGTGTGAAACGGCTCTAAGCAGGTGACCACGCAACTTTTACGCTTCAGCGAAGCAGCAGCTTTGTTGTGATTTTATGTTTAAATGTATATGTGTGTAAATATATTCACATGTATTTAGAAATTCTCTGATGAGCACCAACGAAATTCAGCATATGGAGAAACTTAACCAACAGCAATAAAAACCTGTGCTGTGAAATTGTTAAATTTGAAGTGCTCTCTATAAAGGACTGAAACATTTTTTAAAAATATGGACGTGTGTAAATAATTTTCTTTTAAAACAACAACACAACATCTGCCTTTTATTTAAATAAGCTTCAAAAAGAAAGTGTTTAGTTTTTGGACAAGAAAACCATAGTGTTCATCTGCAGGACTTAATTAATTCCCAGTAAAAAAAATGGAAGTCATTCTGAAGGAACTACATTTTCATTCAAAATGGATATTTTTAATTTGCTGATAGTTAGCAGAAAATTAAGTAGAAGTTTTTTAAGTCATACAAGACCTTTTAATTCCTCCATAATTTTGGAAAATACTCATCAGAATGTTTAAAAATTCGATTTTTTTAAAGAAATTTATTTACTAATTTTGGTATAAAATTTTAAAGTTATTTAATTAAATTTACATGAAAACACTGTTTCGCATTTAAATTCGTATAAAAAGAAACGAATTGTTAAAAAAGATAATTTTTTTACCATTTTTTTTAGATGGAAATATTATCATAGAACAGCAACAAGTAGTAATGAACAAAAACCTTTTTTAAAAACAAGCTTTTAACGTATTTTACTTAACAGTTTTT
Organism: Tachina grossa; assembly: GCA_949987645.1. NCBI lineage: Eukaryota > Metazoa > Arthropoda > Insecta > Diptera > Tachinidae > Tachina > Tachina grossa. The sequence goes on from OX465278.1 coordinate 108,043,190, forward strand.
TTATGATATTAAAATTTACAAAAAAATAAAAATAAAAAAAAATCTGCCATCATCAGATTGTCATCCGATCTACATAATCGGAAACCGAAAAGTGTATCAAATTTAATTTGCAAAATTTGATTACAGACAGACAACGGGACAGGTGAAACCAAATGAAAGCTAGTAAAAATGAAATTTTTCTTAAAATCGTTTCCGATTCGGTAACTGGGCATCGAAAAAGAGAACTTTTTTCAATGACAGCCCTATGTAAAAATCATTAAAAATGATCAAAATACGCACTACTTCGAGATCGCAAGCTCTGAATTTCATGACTTCTTTTTACTGGGTTACTCTACTTGATGAGCAGCCAGTTTATGTAAGACGTTGACGATGAAAATTTTGACGTTTCTGTAATAGATTAAAAACAACTTGTATATATTTTCTTTAATCTATTTCAAAAACGCCAAATTTATACCGACAATGTCTTACACAAACAGAATGGAAACTAATCAGAATTTTGGTTGACGTAAAATGAAATTTCTTTTCATATTTTGATATATATATTGTCACTTACTTTATTTATTGAGTTCCAATTAACGAGCTTAATTTATTTAATGCAATTTTGAATTTATTCTGGTCTTAGTTGTTTATTTAATTCAATTATCATTGAGGCTGCTATCATATTCAATTCATCTCTGGATTGATTCTATAAAATATTTTAATTGAAATTAAACATATTTGCAACTTTATTTTTGGTTTAAAATATAAAAGTCATTAATTTAAAATAATTCATATTTCAAAGTTGTAGTTGATATCATCACTTTGGCAAGAGAGCGTAAAAACAATATTGTGACAATCGCTCATGGAATACATATGTATATATTTTAATGATGATGCTAAAGCAGCAAACAAATTTTTAACAAGTGCCGAATCTTATATACCCTTTACCAAAGTGTTTTTATGTAGTATAGAGATACATACATAAGCACATACATAAAGTATAAACAAAATAAAAAAAATAATTTGACCTAGTTACTTTTATGTACAAAAAAATAAATTTACAAACCCTAGAATCATTATATTAGAATTTTCTGATTCATTATATCAATCTAGTAGTTCTTAAAAAAATATAGAAATTATGTTAAGTAAAAAAAGAAAAAAAGGAAATTAAAAAAAATGTTTTATTTAGTTACTTTAATATCCAGAAAAAAGGTCAAAGTTTGCAGCTCTGGAGCTTTGGTTTTTATTTTTATATTTTTTTACACCAAACTTTTCTTTTCAAAACGTAAAATATGTATAATCTATAAAGGAAAAGATAAAAATTAATTAGATTATTACAATATCTATAAAACTACATTAATTAGACTTAGTTACTGTAATATATCACAAAAAGTGTAAGTTTCCCAACCCTGAGATCATTCTTTTTGATTTATTACACCAATCTCTTTCTTTTAAGAATTTAAGATATGTTTAATATATAGAAAAAAGGAAAAATTTGTTTAAGTAAGTTATTTTTGTACAAAAAAAGTTAAAGTTTTCCTACCCTGGAATCGTCTTTTTATTTTTTTTAATTGTTTTTTTTTTATTTTAAATACCAACTTTTTTCGTACTCAAGCATAAAATAAGTTTATTTAATAAAAAAAATAAAAATTAATTTTCGGTAGTTAATTTTTTATATCACAAAGAGTGTAACTTTCCCAACCCTGGAATCCACCATTTTGATTCTTCTGTATTCTTAAAAACAATCTTTTTTTTAAGAATGTAAGATATGTTTAATTTATATTAAAAAATGGAAAAATTTGTTTTACTAAGTTACTTTTGTATCAAAAATAAGTTTTTCCAACCCTGGAAACTTCGTTTTAATTTTTTTTAATTTGAAATATCAAATTCATTCGTACTGAAGTACAAAATAAGTTTATTTTATAAAAAAAATAAAAATAATTTTTCGGTAGTTAATTTTATATATCACAAAAAGTGTAAGTTTTCGAGCCCTGGAACCGTTCCTTTTGATTTTTCAGATTTCGTACACCAATATGTTTCTTTAAAGAATATAAGATATGTTTAATATATAGAGAAAAAGAAAAAATTTGTTTTAGTAAGTTACTTTTGTATATGAAAAAAAATATAAGTTTTCCAACCCTGGAAACGTCTTTTTAATTTTTTTAACTTTCTTTTTTAATTTAAAACACCAATTTAGTTTGTACTGAAGTATAAAATAAGTTAATTTAATAAAAAAAAAATATAAAAATTAGTTTACGGTAGTTAATTTTTTATATCACAAAAATTTTAAGTTTTCCAACTCTGGAATTATCCTTTTTGATTTTTCTGATTTTTTAACCCAATCTCTTTCTTCTTAGAATATAAGATATAATTAATTTATAGAAAAAAGGAAAAATTTCTTTTAGTAAATTAAGGTTGTTTAATTTTGTATAAAAAAGTTAAAGTTTTCCAACCCTGGAAACGTCTATTTAATTTTTTTTTTTTTAATTTTTTTATATATCTTTTTTATTAAGAAATATTAATTTTATTCATACTGAAGTATAAAATAAGTTTATTTAATAAAAAAATAATAATAACTAGTTTTCGGTAGTTAGTTTGTATGTCAAAATGAAGTTTAAGTTTCCCAGCTCTGAAACCGTCCGCTCGATTTTGCTGATTTTCAATACCAATCTTATTTCGACCATTTCTGACACACCAGTCTAAGAACGAAGTCTCTGGCTTTTCTGGAAACTTCGGAAAACCGATTTCACGTACAGACAGACGGACAGACGGACAGACGGACATCGCTTATTCGTCTTCCCTATGCATAAGGATCCAGAATATATATACTTTATGGCTCGCTTATTAATATTCTAGAAATTACAAACGGAATGACAAACCTATATATACCCTTTTACCATTTTTTGGTAAAGGGTATAAAAAATCCAAAATAAATCAAAATTTAGTTTCTAAAAACTTAAACTGGCAACACCGTTTGTTACACAAGAAAAGGCACCAAGAAAAATTAAAATGGAAAAAAAGGGTTTTAATCATTAGTTTTGCATAACTGCTTCAATAAATCAAGCCTTTGGCATAACAGTTCCTCTTATTTATTTACGCTCCCTTTGCAACGTTTATTCGTTCTTTCTTTGATTTAAATTACTTGACAATTATTATAATAGTGACAAGGATACATCGAGCACTGTAAGTATGATGTACATATTTAGTAGCAAGTGCCACTACGTGGGACATAAATAACTCAAGTTTTATTTTCATTCACTTTTTCATATTTTCTGGTGCTCTTTGTTGATATATTAACTTGCCACTTGTCAGCAAAAAAAGGAAAATGGTAAATTTAAAAAAAAACGCAAGGTTTAATTTCATCGTACCATGAAATTAATAATGTTCAAATTATTATTTCTTGCATCCCTTCCATATTTTCATAAATTTCTTGAGACGAAGCATTTTTTATTTCAGCAGAAACTCAGCTAACCAATGCTAGTCAAACAACAGCGAGCAGGCAGGCAACCAACTAACCGAAAACTAGTTTTTGATGGTAAAATTAAGTTTTTTTTTAGTCTTGTAAGCACTTTGCATGTTGAGTTATTATGACAATTGAGTTATAAAATTTATAATTTTTTTATTAAAATTAACACATGTACAGTGTACATAAATATATATATATTAGCTTTAATTTATTTATTTTCCAAGAGCGCACTTAAGTGAACACTTAACAAAAGTCCACGAACCTCTTTGGTCCGTTTCGATCACAAAAAGGGTCAGCCGAAAAACAATTTTTTTAAATTCATTTTACTTAATTTTGTACACAGTATTCACCAGTTACAGTTTTCAATTGAGAATTCAATTGATTCAATTAAATTTTTAACTGTATTGAGTAATTTTAGTGGAAAAACTTAATTGATATTATCAAATTGTTTATGAGTGAAAATTTAATTTATTTTTTAATTGATATTACAAATATTTTAATTGATATAACAAAATCATTCACATTACTTTTTTGTGTGTACATGTATATGTATATGTATATAAAGGGTGTCCCAACAAGAACGCAGGATTTAAATTTTAAATAAAACACAGATATTTAAAAAAAATCGTGAAGTATCGTAAAGTAGACAAAATGAGGTTATGTGTGGAACAACAAATCGGGCAGATGGACGCCGCGGCTTTGCTGGCACACACGCGATCTTTTAATGAAATTTTCAATGGCCGTTTTGCATAAATGCTGCGGTATTTTATTAATGCAGCGTCCAATTTCCTCTTTTAAGGCTTGAGTCGTCGTCGACTTATTCGCGTAAAACATCGACTTCAAAAAACCCCAAAGAAAAAAGTCTAATGGTGTTAAATCGCACAATCTAGGTGGCCAATTCTGGTCTCCAAAACGCGAAACAACACGACCGGGAAATGACTGATGTAGCAATTGAATTGTTTCTCTGGCTGTATGATATGTGGCGCCGTCTTGTTGAAACCACATGCCCTCCACATTCATTTCTTCAATTCTAGGCACGAAAAAACTGGTTATCATTTCACTATACCGAGCACCATTGACCGTTTGCGCTTGACCTGCGTTTGAGCGACATCATAACGTACAGCTGCGACATTTTCGGTCGATGGACCTGGTCGAAGGCGCGTTGTTGTCTTTACATCACTAACAGACCCAGTTCCGGCAAATTTATCCATTAATGTCTTTACAGTTGACTCTTTTGGAGCATTATTGTGACCCCAAATTGATCGCAAATTTGCGAACTGTAGCCTTTCACCATTTGGGTAAAACAATTTCACAATGAGAATGCGTTGTTCATTCGTGTAGCTCTTCATTTTTACTAGAGATGTGCACGTGAGTTTTTTCAGACTCACGACACGCACGCTCACGCAGAAAAATATTTTACTCACGCACTTTGACGCACGAATGATTTTGAACATTTTCACGATCGCGCACGCTCACGAATAAAATATTTTTAATCACGCACGAGTTGTTTACAACTTATCACGATCACGCACGCTCACGAAAAAGTATATTTATAATATAATTTGCATGTTTTTTGGGTTGAAAAATAGGTTCTTACATATACATATGTACATATCTATGTATATATATATATGTATGCTCGTGTTTTTGTAAAATTTACAATGTAATTAAAATAAAGCAAAGTTAATTTAATATCGTTTGAAATATTCGTATTCGCGGATATCATTTTAAATATTCGAATTCGAGTTCTCGTATATCAAAAATTGACATTCCGCATATGTATTTATGTATACATACATAATATAAATGTGAAAGTAAGACGTATGATCAATTAAATAAATGATAATCAAATAAATGAGAAAAGCATATTTATTATATGAGAAAACACAAATGACTAAAATTTTTCTGTTACATAACATTTTCAAAGATTCCCCCACCCCCGCCATAACAAATCATAACAAAACTCGAAACCCCACTCCTCCCCCTACAGCGTTACGTACTATAGAGACGGCCCCTAAAGCAAAAAACATTTTCTGCGGTACAATTCGTCAGTAGTATTGTTGACAAAGGCACTGTTGAATCAGTAGTGTTTCTCAATTGATACTTCCTACAGGGTATCTAAGAAACATACATACATACATACAAACTTACTTACAGACTTTTACTTATGTACTTAAAAATCAAAGTTTTAATGTTTAAAAAAAATTGTTCAGAGAAACTACCGAAATGTCTTAACGAATTTGGTACGACAAGTCTGACTTCAGAAAAAGTCGAAACATTTTGTTTTGGGGGTATTCGTTATGTTTGTAAGCTGATACTACCATACATATTACTATACAAATATGTATTTATTATTATAAAAATATATATTATAAAAAATAATAATAAATGCAGGAATGGGCCTTACAAAGCTGTATGTACCCATCAAACAAAATGCTCCGAATTCGTAACGATTGGTTGACAAAATCTTCCGATTTCGGCACCGAAATATTACCGAAATCGTAGCAATATTTGTATGAAATGGTTGACACGACTTAGTAACGATATGTCGGTACGAATTCATTACGATAAGTCGGTACGAATTCGTAACGACATGTAGGTACGATTTTTTTTTTTGCCATTATAGCAGAGTACCGCTTCTCCGTTATCTTGCTGCTATTGTCGAAATTATTTGCACATACTCACGTTTTTTAATATTTGTTACAATCCTTTTTTTTTTGTCAACATATACATATTTATTTAAAAAAAATTGTCACAGACTTTTAATTATGTACTCAAAAATCTAAGTTTTAATGTTTAAAAAAATTGTTCAGAGAAACCACCGAAATGTCCTAACGAATTCGGTATGACAAGTCTGACTTCAGAAAAATTCGAAACATTTTGGGGGGGGGAGGTATTTATTATGTTTGTAAGCTAATACTACCATACATATTACTATACATAAGTATATGCATTTATTATTATAAAATAATAAGAAATGCAGGAATGTTATCTCGTGAGAGCGTGAGAATTCGTGCGTGATTATTAAAAAAAAGCTCACGCACGAGTAAATTTTTTTCAGTCACGCTCACGCACTCATGCGTGATTAGTTATAATGTTTGATCACGAATCACGTGAATCATGCGTGACTCACGCGTGACACGATAAAATCACGACATTTGCACATCTCTAGTAAATGCCTTAAGTACAAATAATTAATATTGGCTTATGGTAACTAAAACAAGATATATAAATTTTTGGCTCTACTGTATAAAAAATTTATGGAAAACTGCATCTATAGTGGTGGAATTATTAGTTAAGGGGGTTTGTGGAGAATTGCTCATATGCAAGTCGAAAACGTCAAATAAAAATTTTGATAAAGCTTGTGACTGTGGGTTTGCAAAATTTGTATTAAAATCTCCACGCATAATAATTGACATGAGATGGAGATTGATACCCAATTGTCGTACACCAGCTTCAGTGTAAGGCAACATTACGTAATGAAGATATGTTATAATATAATATCATAAATTCTTTATAAAGACTGCTATATATCTTTTCAACAAATATTTGGCATTTAAAACGCTTTTTTATTTAAAAGTTTATATATATTTTATTTATTTTATATTTTTCAACTTTTTAACAAAATTATCCCCACTGGCAACACTATCACACTTCACAAGCAATTTCTATTAAAATTAACTCCTGAAGGTATACTTTAAAATTCGGATGAGTTATTTCTATGCAGTTGTTAAGTTTCTTCGTACTTCTTGTTCGTATGATTACACTAATCCAATCATTCAAAGCTCACACCGATTTCATAACGCGGTCTGATCTTACTCAAAATTTGTGATTGTATTGTGAAAAAGATTTTTACCCCCTAGCGTATAGATGTTTACACATCAAAAATAAATATTTGCAACAAATTCAGTTCAGTGAAGCAGCTCAAAATATATGAAAATGAGTCTATATGATAGAAAACTAAAAAATAAGAAATAAAAATTAAATAAAAAATTTGGGGTCGGCCTATATTTTCCGAGTTACGGGGCTGTGAACTTTTCATAGGAAACTGTGAAGAATTTCTTAAAATAGATTCTTGAATATCTTATCTGATAGAAACTTGAAAAATAAGAAGAAAGAATTAAAATTGGCTGCAACCAATATTTCCCGAGTTATTAGTCTTTTAAGTTTTGATTTTAAATACAGTTTATTGAAGCTGCTCCAAAAAAAAATCAAAATGTTTTTTAATATATATTCATTTCTTTCCTTAAAAGTTCTCTAACATAAAATACATTGAATGTGTCAAAAATCATTACTGGTCATAGCATATTTTTCGCATACCACTTTTTTTCTTTCACTGGATCTATACAGAATTTAATACATCCGCTGCGCATGTGTTATCGTGGCTGTTTCATTGGCGACTAAATGGAAGAGAATAAGAATGTATGTGATTTTATTTAGCACAATTGTGCCATAAAACTGACATCATTGTTGTAGAATGTCAAAAACTTCGTTTTGTTTTGGTTTTAGTACAATTATTTTCATGCTTTTGACATTCTTCGGTTCTTTACACAGCTATGGTTGCCGTATTATTGTATAAGAAATCCTTACGAAGTCATGTGCTACATCATGCATGTGCTATTGTTGTTGTCTATTTTGATTGTTGGTGTTGTATACGTGTGATTTCCGACAAGAAGCCAAAAAACGTAGTGGCTTGTTTTTTTTAATCAAAAAGTTTATTTTTAGATTATATCACCGCAATGCGCCATGCAGAAGAAACATAAGAAATCATCTTTTGCGTGTATTCATTATTTGCGCACTCATTGCGACTTGCTCTTTAGCTGAGTGATAAGTACGTTAGTCTATTTGTCAAGAGGTTGCCGGTTTGACTCATCCCAAACATGATTAAATTTAACAAAAAACCAAATTGTAAAAAAAAAACAAAAGCAAAAAAAGAAACAACATATTTGAATTTGAAAAAAAATTCATTAAAAATTTTTGTTTTCTTTTAACAAATCAATTGTGAATAACACAATCATTTTAATTGAAAATAATTGAGTTGATTTTGTTTTCTTATATTCCAAATGTGTGTTTGTACCTTTTTAAATAATTTTTTTTTTGTTGAATTGATGAATTTTATTGAGACTTAAAAAAATCATTACAGTTTTTTTATGTTTAAACAATGAATGAGAGAACTTAAAACTATGAAGTATTATTTTAATTATAAATTAACATCGATTAATGCAACGTGCATAAACAGCAAAAGGAAATATTATTAAATTAAAATAAAGTCTTACAAAAAGAATTTACAATGCTTGCTCCCGACATCTACAATTTCTAATAAAGTGATTTATTCAGAATAAACCTAGAACTAAAAAAATAAAAAACAAATAAACTTATAACTAAACTTAAAACTAAATTTAAAAAAAAAACTATATGTTAACTTCTGTGGGTACCAGAAGTTACTACCTTGTAAAAGTTTTGTCCAGAAATATTTTCTAGGGGCTCCCGTAAAATACCTATTGCAGAAAGATAATTTGTATTTGACCAACTAAATTCAGATTCGTTAGAAATCATAACTTGCATTATATCGCCCTCAAAATAAAATAATTTTTCAATAAATCGATTTAGTAAATTTAAAGCATATGCGGAAATTGGTAAAATAGAACCCTTATTATAAATATAATTATTTGAATATCTTTTTAAACGTGTTTTATAATTTCTTTCTACACACTTTCGTAAAATATGTCTTTCAAATACCTCCATTTTTTCATAAAAGATGGTGAAATACGGAACCAAATTGGAAACGCATATAATAATATAGGTCTTATACTAACTTTGTATAATAGTAATTTAGATTGTTCAGGCAAAGATTTATTATTGAATAATTTTGATAAAGCACCTTTTACTTTACTAGCTCTTCCTAAATTGTATAAAACATGCTTGTTGAATTTAAGAAGCTTATTGAAATAGATGCCAAGATATTTAAAATTGTCTTCGAATAAAATTTCGCTACCATTCAAAGATAATTTTAAACGTTTGCCTTCTGGACCAAATTTGTAATTGCATTTTCCTGATGTGTTCCTTAAGCACATTGCATGACTTTTTGATACATTTATTTTTATGCCCCAAAACGAATAAAAATCATTTACATGATGAAGATGTGAATATACACGCTGAAGTGCCATCTGAGGAGATTCATCATGAGCATATAAAAGGGAATCGTCCGCATATAGAATGCCTAAAGAACTATTAAACTCATGCGGGAAATCTGATATAAATATATTATATAGATGTGGAGCCAGAATTGAACCTTGTGGAACACCACAAGATACAATTCCCTGCTGTGAAAGAGCATTATCAACTTCGATACAAAATTTTCTATTTTCAAAAAAGCTTCCAAAAAGTTTTATAATAGGTTTCGTAAAACCTAATGAAACCATTTTATATAAGATTCCGTTATGATATGCTCTATCAAAAGCTTTTTCTATATCAAGAGAAATCGCAACCGTGCATTGACGCATTCTAAGATGTTGAATTACATCATTTTGAAATTTTGGAAGTGCATGTGTAGTAGAGCTTCCTTTTTTTAAACCCAAACTGATATGGAGAGATGTATGGAACTGATAATTCTACATCCATTTCTTACGAATAATTTTTTCGAAAAACTTTCCTAAACTAGATAATAGAGAAATTGGTCTTAAGTTTGTAATATCAACATTATTTTTCTGTTTCTGAATAGGAATAATTTTAGCAACCTTCCAGTCGTTAGGAAAGTAACAATTGCTAATACAGTTGTTAAAAATTGTAAGATACTTAAATGCATTTTTTGGAAATTTTTTAATTAAATAATTTGATATATTATCTTATCCACACGATTTTTTGTTGTTAATTAAATAGGAAATTTCAACTACATCTATAAGTGAAATAAGATTTACATTTCCTAGAATATTTAACGAAGAAAGATCTGCATTAAAAGCAACAATATTATTCGGTATTTGAGAAAAAGTATCAATAATTGTTCTTTCAATATTAGATGTATCTCGACTGAGAGCAGAAAATTGGTAAACAGAAGAGAAATGATCCAATAAAGCATTTAATTTTTCATCTGTATTTTTAATGATTGAACCATTAACTGAAATATCTTTAGCAACTTTTTAAAAATTTCTTTATAAGCAAATGGACCAGGAGTTATATATTTAAGCTTATCTCCAAAAATTTTTGTTTATAATTTTGATTAATTCAATTTGTTTTGAAATGAGTATATAATCAGGATTTCTTCTGTCTATAGTTTGATAAAATAATCTCTTAAGGTCTTTTTGCAAATTGTATTTTATTCTTAGTAATTTTTTGACTTTTTCTGATATAACAAACTTATTATCTAACCTTCTCGAAATCGTAGAATGAATTATAGTAATAAAATTCACTGTGGCCACAAATTCATCAATATAATAATCGATTTCATTGTTTGATAAGTTTCTGTTTTAAGGTGGAAAATGATTTAGTAATGTACAATTGATATCGAATTTGAATTTACGGATTGGAGCGTATTTTTAAACAATACAAATTTTTCAGGAATTTTAAAAAGAAAATTAAAATTTGGAAATAGTATTTGTAATTTTAGAGGAATATGATCCGAAAAAGTTGGAAGAGTGAAATTTCTGTAATTATTATTAACCGAGCCAATAATATTGTTACTTATTATAAAATGATCTAGATGAGAAGAGCCACCTGGAAATATGATTCATTTTGGAGCCAGTTAAATAAAATTTCACCATTGAAATTGTTTACTGAATCTCCCCATGAAACATTTTTTGCATTTAAATCACCTCCTAGGATTAATCCATCATATACTTGAGAAAAATTTAATATATTTGTAAGACCTGCACAAATGGTCTGACGGCCGCAATTACTTGGAAAATATACCGAACCAAAATAATATTTTTATACCCTTTACCAAAAAATGGTAAAAGGGTATATATAGGTTTGTCATTCCGTTTGTAATTTCTAGAATATTAATAAGCGAGCCATAAAGTATATATATTCTGGATCCTTATTCATAGGGAAGACGAATAAGCGATGTCCGTCTGTCCGTCTGTCTGTACGTGAAATCGGTTTTCCGAAGCTCCCACAAAAGCTAGAGACTTCGTTCTTGAACTGGTGTGTCAGAAATGGTCGAACTAAGATTTGTATTTAAAATCAGCAAAATCGAGCAGACGGTTTCAAGGCTGGGAAGCTTAAACTTCATTTTGCCATACAAAATAACTACCGAAAACTAGTTTTTAATAATTTTTTATTAAATAAACTTATTTTATACTTCAGTATGAATAAAATTAATACTTCTTAATAAAAAAAATATAAAAAAAATTAAAAAAATTAAATAGACGTTTCCAGGGTTGGAAAACATTAACTTTTTTATACAAAATTATACAAAATTAATTTACTAAAAGAAATTTTTCCTTTTTTCTATAAATTAAATATATCTTATATTCTAAGAAGAAAGAGATTGGGTTAAAAAATCAGAAAAGTCAAAAAGGATAATTCCAGGGTTGGAAAACTTAAAATTTTTGTGATATAAAAAATTAACTACCGTAAACTAATTTTTATATTTGTTATTAAATAAACTTATTTTATGCTTGAGTACGAAAAAAATTGGTATTTAAAATAAAAAAAATACAATTAAAAAAATTAAAAAGACAATTCCAGGGTAGCAAAACCTTAACTTTTTTGTACAAAAGTATCTTACTAAAACAAATTTTTCCTTTTTTCTAGAAATTAAACATATCTTAAATTCTTTAAAGAAAGAGATTGGTGTAAGAAATCACAAAAATCAAAAAAAAAATGATCTCAGGGTTGGAAAACTTACACTTTTTGTGATATATAAAAGTAACTAAGTCTAATTAATTTTTATCTTTTCCTTTATAGATTAACCATATTTTACGTTTTGGAAAGAAAAGTTTGGTGTAAAAAATTATAAAAATAATAATCGCAGCTCCAGAGCTGGAAACTTTGACCTTTTTTTCTGGATATTAAAGTATCTAAATAACACATTTTTCTTAATTTCCTTTTTTCTTTTTTACTTAACACACTTTCTATATTTTTTTAAGAACTACTAGATTGATATAAGGAATCAGAAAAATCTAATATAATGATTCTAGGGTTTGTAAATTTATTTTTTTGTACATACAAGTAACTAGGTCAAATTATTTTTTTCTTTTTGTTTATACTTTATGTATGTGCTTATGTATGTATCTCTATACTATATAAAAACACTTTGGTAAAGGGTATATAAGATTCAGCATAGCCGAATATAGCACTCTTACTTGTTTTTGCTGCCATTTATGGAAATACCTAATTCAACAAAAATATTCTGAAATCTTAAATTTGGAATATTAACAATAGAATATGATATTGATTTTTTAATGGCTAATCCAACTCCTAAGGAGCTGTCATCCTTTAATACAGTAAAATTGTCTAAGAAAATACGGATATCTTTTGATACATGGAGCTCTTGCAAAAACGCAATTTCAATATTAAATTTATCCAATAACTGACTAAGTTCAATTCTCCTACTTATATTTACAAGGGAAACATAGGTTCAATAAGTTCATGTTTCTACGGGCCATATACATTTTGAATGTCCTTCATTATACTCGCACATTTTTTTGTTGCGTGATCCTTTGGCATGTTTTTGAAATTTTGTAAAAAAAAACTTTATTCTATCTTCTAAAGAAATTGGCTCTGGGATACATAAAAATTTAGCAACTTTCAGGAATTCCACAATAAAATCTGGTTTTTTTACAACATTTTTTTGTTGTGGTTCGTTAAAACCTTTTAAGTATATTCGCAAATGTTTTATTTGGAATTATGTTATTCGAACGTAGTTCTGTCTCAACATTGACTGCAGCTGCATTTTTGATACTGTTTTTCTCTTTGGATGATTTTTCCCTCATCAAAACAAATTTTTTATACGCAGGGCACGCTCTGTAATTAGAAGTATGCCCATTTTCATTACAATTAACACAAGAAGGAATCACTCTACTATCAAAAATAAATGAACATTCACCTGGGAGATGTTTCTTATTACATTTTAGACATTAAAATGGAATATAATAAATAATATACTAATTGTATTCACAAATAAATTAGTTGTATTTACAAATCTTTTTTTTTATGTGTTATCTATGAAATATAATATTGCACAGTGGGGACTTTTGCAAAATAGTGGGAAATAATTCAGTTAAATCCAATCAAATGTTTAGAACCCAGCAAAAACAAGTAAGAGTGCTATATTCGGCTGTGCCGAATCTTATATACACTTCACCAAAGTGCGTATATAAAGTATAGAGATACATTATTCATAAGCACATCCATACACATACATATGTTTTGTAAAAAAATTTATAATTTTTTGCTCTAGTGCAATTTCTAGTTAGCGACCTCTCGGTATTTCTCGATTAAATATGTTTTTTCCATATTAGCAATAAGTTGAATATTTTATTCTACACTCTGTATTTAAGAAATATTTTACATCTACCCTTATTGCAGTTGTCAAAAACGACGTCACGTCATACAATATCAAAAAAATCAAATTGAAAAAATTGTTTTATTTAGGAACTTTAATATCCAGAAAAAAAGTTCAAAGTTTCCAGCTCTGGAGTTGTGTTTTTAATTTTTATAATTTTCTACACCAAACTTTTCATTCCAAAACGAAAAATATATAAAGGGTGTCCCAACAAGAACGCAAGATTTAAATTTTAAATAAAACACAGATATTTAAAAAAAAAAATCGTGAAACTTTATTATATCGTAAAGTAGACAAATTAAGGTTATGTGTGGAACAACAAATCGGGCAGATGGCCGCCGCGGCTTTGCTGGCACACACGCGATCCTTTAATGAAATTTTCAATGGCCATTTTGCATAAATGCTGCGGTATTTTATTAATGCAGCGTCCAATTTCCTCTTTTAAGGCTTGAGTCGTCGTCGACTTATTCGCGTAAGCCATCGACTTCAAAAAACCCCAAAGAAAAAAGTCTAATGGTGTTAAATCGCACAATCTAGGCGGCCAATTCTGGTCTCCAAAACGCGAAACAACACGACCGGGAAATGACTGATGTAGCAATTGAATTGTTTCTCTGGCTGTATGATATGTGGCGCCGTCTTGTTGAAACCACATGCCCTCCACATTCATTTCTTCAATTCTAGGCACGAAAAAACTGGTTATCATTTCACTATACCGAGCACCATTGACCGTTTGCGCTTGACCTGCGTTTGAGCGACATCATAACGTACAGCTGCGACATTTTCGGTCGATGGACCTGGTCAAAGGCGCGTTGTTGTCTTTACATCACTAACAGACCCAGTTTCGGCAAAATTTATCCATTAATGTCTTTACAGTTGACTCTTTTGGAGCATTATAGTGAACCCAAATTGATCGCAAATTTGCGAACTGTAGCCGCAAAACGTTCATCATTTTGATAAAACAATTTCACAATGAGAATGCGTTGTTCATTCGTGTAGCGCTCCATTTTTACTAACCTCGCACCTTCTACTAGCAAACAATAACAATTGTTCAAATGTCAAATAATGGCACTTCGAATGGCGCCAAATTTAAATCTTGCGTTCTTGTTGGGACACCCTTTATATATAATTTATAAAGAAAAAGAAAAAAACTAATTAGACCCAGTTATATGGTATATAAAATACCACAAAAAGTGTAAGTTTCCCAACCCTGGAATCATCCTTTTTGATTTTACTGATTTCTTACACCAATCTCTTTCTTTTAAGAATATAAAATATGTTCAATTTATAGAAAAAAAGGAAAAATTTGTTTTAGTAAGTTACTTTTGTATAAAAAAAAGTTAAAGTTATCCAACCCAGGAAACGTCTTTTAAATTTTTTTTAACTGTTTTTTGATTTGAAATGCCAACTTTATTCGTACGGAAGCATAAAATAAGGTTATTTAATAAAAAAAAATAAATATTAGTTTACGGTAGCTAATTTTTTATTTCACAAAAATGTTAAGTTTCCTAACCCTGGAATCATCCTTTTTGATTTTTCTGATTTCTTACACCAATCTCTTTCTTTTACGATTACAATGTTTTACAATGTTTAAAATCTTGGCGTTTTTTTAATAGACTAAAGATAACTTGTACAACTTTTCTTTAATCTGTTACAGAAACGCCTAGATTTCTAACTCAAACGTGTTACACAAAAAGGGGGTTAGTAAGTTGATTTTGTATAAAAAGAATTAAAGTTTTTCAACCCTAGAAACGTCTTTTTAATTTTTTTAATTTTTTTTATTAAGCAACCCATACACGTTTCAATGCAATTGTGAATTGAGTTTTTCAATTGAATTGATTCTTGGCCACACACTTCATAAACTGAATTGAAAGATTTTCATTCAACTATCAAATTTATATTTTTTTCACAAATAAAAATTAAAAAATTCAAAACTTCTATTGTATTTATTCATTTATTTTCATATTTTATATTTAGAATTCAATCAAATTAAATACAATTTTATAAATACATAACTTTTTCTATACAAAATAAAGCTACAAACATAAATTTTGACAGCTAATCAAGAGACTCGAACACATACAGCACAATCGAATTGAAAGATTTACTAGTCAACATGAAAAATCAAAATCTTTTGATTTTTCTTCAACCAACTCGACAACTGCCAAACTAATCAATTGACAAAGCCATACACGCTTTGATTTGGACAACAACCGACTCAATTGAAAATTGAATTGAATCGTGTATAGGCTGCCTTAGAAATACCTATTTGATTCATACTGAAGTATAAAATAAGTCTATTTAATAAAAAAACAATAAAAATTGGTTTTCGGTAGTTACTTTAGTATGGCAAAATAAAGTTTGAGTTTTCCAGCTCTGAAATTGTCTGCTCGATTTTGCTGATTTTTAATACCCATCTTTTTCAGCCTATTTCTGACCGAAGTATCTAGCTTTTCTGGGAGCATCGGAAAACCAATTTCACATATAGGCAGATGGACAGACGGACATCGCTTATTCGTCTTCCCTATACATAAGGATCCAGAATATATACACTCTATGACTCACTTATTAATATTGTGGAAATTACAAACGGAATGACAAACCTATATATACCCTATTACAATTTTTTTATAAAGGGTATACGAATATATTGCCGCAGCATTTTTTGCATTACTTTTTCATTGGATATTTATTTTAAAATATGTATTTACCAGTAATAAAACTATGGCATTACTTACGTTTTGCGATGACATTCAGAATGCATTCGAAGATATACGCGCCAGAGAAATCATGAAAAATCAATTAATTTTGAACGCGTTCATTTATTTTTTGCTGGGAAGTTAACTGTTGATTGGAGTTATCTGAAACTTCGAACATATTTAGAAAGGAACTTAGGATTTATAATAGAAATGTTGATGACTCTCTGGATTAAGCAGGAAAAGAGTTACAGTGGGCTAAACTTGACCACTTGGGAATAAAAAAAATTAGGCTTTAAACTTTTTTAAATATTATCCGATTTTTGTCGGATGAAGCAAGTTTTTAATAAATAATCTACCAGCATGTATTTCCGTATCTCTCATAGCTTAAAAGACAAAAAAAAAATGTCTTTATTTTTTTAGGGTTCCGTACACCAAAGGTGAAAAGGAACCCTATTGTTTTGGCTACGCCGTCCGTCTGTCCGTCTGTCCGTCACACGGTATTTTCTCAGGAACCGTAAGGGCTACGGACCTGACATTTGGACAGAGTATGTAGAACCTTGGCCGCTACAACAACAAATACATGAGAATTAAAAATTAAAGGGTGTTCCAAAACGAGCAACGAAATATATACATGTATGTAATATACATACTATTGTATGTACATATGTGTATTGAAACTTGTCATTTGTAAAATTAGTGTATTTTTATACAGACTAGTCTCCTGCACAAGATATCTTATAAGAACTTTTAGGACATGAGGGATTTTTCAAATGCTTTGCTACAGCGAAATCTTATAAAACAAACATTAACAACACTGTTTGCAAGAAATTTATTTGAGTATTGTAGGCATAAGAGTAAAGAAGAAAACACTTCGTGACGGAAGAATTTGTGATACTAGCTTCTTTCTACGCATAACCGCGTGTACAAACGTCATGCATGTATGTCTGTATGATTTTTTATTTTTCTGCGCACAGCAAAGGCACACACATGCATTAACATTACTTGTATGCGGTTAATCACATAATAGCTTACCATCTACATATTACACACACACTCAAACGTACAATATGAAAAATAACAAGCATACACTAATCAACAGTACTACTTTTGAGTGTTTGTTACAGACAAGCTGTCTTGACGTCATCGCTTGTTAACACTGGTATACACATACACCAATACATC
Source organism: Tachina grossa (assembly GCA_949987645.1). NCBI lineage: Eukaryota > Metazoa > Arthropoda > Insecta > Diptera > Tachinidae > Tachina > Tachina grossa. The sequence goes on from OX465278.1 coordinate 108,061,017, forward strand.
CATCGTGCTTCGCTCATAGTACGACAGCATTTATTATTGGTTTAGTTAATACATGCGACGTGAATACATTTAAAAATCATGACGTTTTTACATTTCAAGACTGTTTACGCAGGCCTCTAATACAGACTAAAACAAATAACACTAAAATTTAAATTAAAGGGTGGTTCATCAGTTAATGCAATTTTAACTATGTAATTTTGACAACTTGCTATATCTTGGAAACCGTAAGAGGCAAACACTTGAAATTTTCAAAAACGGTAAAACTAAAAAATCCGAAAATTATAAAATCGCCAAACCAAAAAAAAATCGCCAGAAATTAAAAAAATCGTCAAAACGAAAAAAATCGCCAAAATTAAAAAACAATCTAGCACTAAAATAAATCGCCAAATTCGAAAAAATCGCCCAAATGAAAAAAATTGCCAAAATAAAAAAACGGCAAAAATCCAAAAAATCGCCAAAACGCAAAAAAGGCACCAAAACCAAAATAAGTGTTTATATGAAACGCCAAAAACCGAAAAAAATCGCCAAGGCGCGAAAACTAAAAAAAAAATCACCCAAATGAAAAAAAAACGCCAAAATGAAAAAAATCGCCAAAATGAAAAAAAAAAATTGCCACTGAAAAAACGCCAAAAACCAAAAAAAAAAAAAATAAATGCTAAAACTATATATTACATAGGCTGAAGTTTGTATTAAATTACATGTCTAGTGTTCGTGCGGAACCCTTCGTGCGTGAGTCAGAGTCGCACTTTACTGAATTTATTTAACATTTCGTCCTTAACTTTTATTTTATAACTGCATTTAAAGTCAAAGGCCAGCATTAGATTTTTAACAAAATCGTCAATTTTAAAAATGTTATTTGTGTTTAAGCACTCGCAAAAATTGTGACGATAGATTTCAAAAATTTCAAAAGTACAGTGACCATATTTTCAAACGAAAAATAAAGGACATTTAGAAATGTAATAATAATTAAATATCTGCACTAAGCCAGGAGACGGATGTATGTTAACCAATCAAAATGTCAAATTTGGATTGTGTGGGTATAAGCCTAAGAATATGCTTTTATTTCGGTTCTCTTCAAACACCCAACAAATATTTACTTTTGTATGGTGTTTGACATTTCCTATAAGTCTAATAATTTCACCCTATATTAAAAAGTCTGATGGTAATTTATACCAAAAATTTTCAAGTTATTTTTGCTGTTGTGATAATTGTTGCAGAATTAAGTATGACTGATTAATGTCCCTTGTTATACCCTTTACCAAAAAATGGTAAAAGGGTATATATAGGTTTGTCATTCCGTTTGTAATTTCTAGAATATTAATAAGCGAGCCATAAAGTATAAATATTCTGGATCCTTATGCATAGGGAAGACGAATAAGCGATGTCCGTCTGTCCGTCTGTCTGTATGTGAAATCGGTTTTCCGAAGCTTTCAGAAAAGCTAAAGACTTCGTTCTTAAACTGGTGGGTCAGAAATGGTCGAAATAAGATTGGTATTGAAAATCAGCAAAATCGAGCAGACGTTTTCAGAGCTGGGAGACTTAAACTTCATTTTGTCATACAAAATAACTACCGAAAACTAGTTTTTAATAATTTTTTATTAAATAAACTTATTTTATACTTCAGTATGAACAAAATTGGTATTTCTAACTAAAAAAAATTAAGAAAAAATTAAAAAAATTAAAAAGACGTTTCCAGGATTGGAAAACCTTAACTTTTATTGTTATGCAAACGTAACTTACTAAAACAAAGTTTTCCTTTTTTTCTATAAATTAAACATATCTAATGTTCTTAAAAGAAAGAGATTGATGTAAGAAATCAGAAAAGTCAAAAAGGATGATTCCAGAGTTGGGAAACCCAAACTTTTTGTGATATAAAAAATTAACTACCGAATATTAATTTTTATTTTTTTTATTATATGAACTTAATTTATATTTTAGTACAAATAAAATTGGTAATTCAAATTAAAAATTAACCTTCAAAAAATTAAAAAGATGTTTCCAGGGTTGGGAAACTTTAATTTTTTTATACAAAAGTAACTAACTAAAGCAAATTTTTCCTTTTTCTCTATAAATTAAAGATATCTAATGTTCTTAAAAGAAAAAGATTGGTATCAGAAAAATTAAAAAGGATGATTCCAGGGCTGGGAAACTTACGCTTTTTGTGACATAAAATATTAACTACCGAACACTAATTTAAATTTTTTTTAAATAAATAAATTTATTTTGTACTTCAGTACGAATAAAATTGGTATTTCAATTAAAAAAAGTTTAAAACACGTTTCCAGGGTTGGAAAACCTTACCCTTTTTTATAGAAAAGTAAATTACTAAATCAAATTTTCCCTTTTTCTCTATAAATAAAAGATATCTTATATTTTTAAAAGAAAGAGATTAGTATAAGAATTCAGAAAAATTAAAAAGTTTGATTTCAGGGTTTTAAAGTCCACACTTTTTGTGATATAAAAAATTAGCTACGAAAAATAATTTTCATCTATTTTTATAAAATAAACTTATTTTATACTTCAGTACGAATGAATTTGGCATTTTAAAATAAAAAAAATTAAAAAAATTAAAACTACGTTTCCAGGGTTGGAAATCCTTATTTCTTATACAAAAGTATTTTACTAAAACAATTTTTTTCTTTTTTACTATAAATTAAACATATTTTATATTCTTAAAAAAAGATGGTGTAAGAAATAAAAAAAAATAAAAAAGGAGGATTCCAGGGTTGGGAAGCTTACACTCTTTGTGATATAAAAAATTAACTACCGAAAACTAATTTTCATCTATTTTTATTAAATAAACTTATTTTATGCTTGATAACGAATAAAATTGGTATTTCAAATAACACAAAACAATTAAAAAAATTAAAAAGACTATTCCAGGGTTGGAAAACTTTAACTTTTTCTACAAAAGTAAGTTACTAAAACAAATTTTACTTTTTTTCTATAAATTAAACATTTCTTAAATTCTTAAAAGAAAGAGATTGGTTTAAGAAATCAGAAAAATCAAAAAAGATGAGTTCAGGATTGGGACACTTACACTTTTTTGATATATAAAAGTAACTAAGTCTAATTAATTTTTATATTTTCCTTTATAAATTAATATATATATTTTACGTTTTTGAAAGAAAAGTTTGGTATAGAAAATTATAAAAATAAAAACCACAGCTCCAGAGCTGGAAACTATGATTTTCTTTCTAGACATTAAAGTAACTAATTAAAACATTTTTTTTTTGAATTTCCCTTTTTTCACTTAACACACTTTCTATATTTTTTTTTAAGAACTACTAGATTGGTATAAGTAATCAGAAAAATCTAAAATTATGATTCTAGGGTTTGAAAATTATTATTTTTTTCTTTGTACAAAGAAGTAAGTATGTGCTTATGTATGTATCTCTATACTACATAAACGCACTTTGGTAAAGGGTATATAAGATTCGGCACAGCCGAATATAGCGCTCTTACTTGTTTGGGTATGAAATATAAGACTCACTGCATTGACAATAAGTTCGATACCTTGAACATAAGCACATATGCAGTCTGGCCAGGTAATTACAATGGTTATAATTTCTATTAAATTGATGTTAAAATTTGTGGGTTTTGAGATAACAAAATTTATAATTTACCCACATATTCCAAAAAAATTATGTGTATTCAAACTCATTTCAGGAAAATTGTGTATGTAAAATTCGAAATAAAGTACATTTCAAATTCATTTTAAGTTTTATGAATATGGTGGCTAAAGTTTAAAGGAAAAAGATTTGTAATCGATAAAAGGGCAATTATATACAGTTGAATAAAAAAGGCACTTTTAAAAAAAATCTAAAAGGGCGTCATGTAAAAAACGGAGCTTTATGGTTTAATAATGCGGACGGACATTGGTTGGACATTGGACATGGTCAAAATGTTTACCATAGTATAAGGAAGCTGTTTCTTAAATTCATTAAACTCAAAATTTAGGAAAAAATAAAGTTGTGTACCATAACAAAATTTATTAAAATAAGAGTAATTTTATTTTCTAAATTAGCATTTTTGACTTCCATATGAGTCTTTTTACCCTGCCTGAGAACGTTATTTCAATATATCTAACTGGTCTCGAGATATTTAAAATTCAAAAAATATGTATAGAATGTGCTTAAATTCTTTATTTTTATTCACACATTAACTGTTTACAACACAACTATTGTGATTTCTGAAATAAGTTTGTTAGTTATTGCTAATAACAGGTGACGTTTATGTATACACTAAAAGAAAAACACTTCTTAATGGGAATGAAACCGTTACGTTGAACCCCTTTTATTAATACAACGACAAATTTCATTAATAAAAAGAAATATTACATTATATTGATGCTAACTTTATTAATGAAATGAAACCTTCCTAATGCTTAATATTTTACATTTCGTAGTATCATTAAAGCATAAATTTTAATTAATCTATAGTTATGGAAATAATAGTTTTGTTGCAACTTTAATGAAGTATTTTCGTAACTAAAATGAAGAAAACTTCCTGCTGGTGGCTAGTAGGCATTGTGCTACGCTTGTGGTCACAGGTTCACATCATGGAGATAAGCCAAAGTATTTTTTATAATAAATATACATATTTATACAGGGTGGCACAGAATGAGCTATATGGTTTGAATTCTTTATAACTTTTTTAATTATTATTTTTCTTTATTTTTTTTAGCATTTTGTGAAGAAAACTTGGGGAATAAAAAATTCATAAAAAAATGAATCATTACACGATCGAATAAAAATGATTGCATTTTATTTTTTAAACCAACAGTCTATTGACACAGCGTGCATATCGTCGTCATTTTAATGTGCGCATTGCACGCACAATTTTCTTTGGGGATATTTGAAAGTAAAGCTATGTACAGACGATTGTCAGATCTTACAATATTGTCAGATCTGGCAATGTGCTGACAATGTACTGGCAATCGAAAATTGCCAGCACAATATTTCTTGTCAGTTCACACGGTTGTCAGAAAATCTTACAATTTATTGCCAGACGATTGTATGACAATAAATTCATCTGACAAAATCGTCAGTAGAAAAATTGTCAGTTCACACGGTTGTCATATGCACAAATTGTTAGATCTGTTGTTATGCGTTGCCAGACTTAAACCATTTGTTGGAAATTGTTAAATATTTATCGTTTGTGCTTGTGTTTAATGTAAAAAGTGAAAGTATAAATTATTATGGACCATAAAGAAGCAATTGCAATGATTTTGTCTGCATATATTTTATTATAAATTTTGTATTTAAAATCAAGCGTGTGCAGTGTTGCCCATAGAAAGAATTATCTTACAATGACGCCATTGTCAGATGCGTGAACTTCGCACATCTGACAATATTAAAATGTCTGACAAATATCTGGCAATAATTTTACAATGTGTTCACACGATTGTAAGATGTCTGACAATTTGTTGTCAGTTGCTAGTCTTGCAATGGACTGACAATACTTTTTCTAGCAACGGCGTCCGGCAAAAATTGCCAGTTCACACGATTGTAAGAAATTTTTAGCACATTTTACTGGCAATATTGTAAGATCTGACAACCGTCTGTACATAGCTTAAGAAGTGTACGTTAACAAACTAAGAACCATACTCCAACCAAGAACCAACATTCGAAATGAAATCATGGCCATTATACCCGAAATTTTGCAAAAGTTTGTGGAAATATAGTAAAAAGAGCACTTACGCTACATATACACATGAAAGTACTTTCTTGAAATTTCTGTATACGTATTATAAATAAAATAATAATGAAATAAATGACTTTCATGAAAATTTCTTGTTAACTTTCATAGGAAAGTGAAAGTTCATTTTAAAAATGTCGACGAAAAGTAAAGTCGAAAAAAATTGTTTTGTTCACTTCTTAATTAGAGTTACCTAGAATGTCACATACAAAAATTCATAAGGCAATAAATTGGGAACAAGTATTACTGTTAAAATTGTAACAATATTATTGTTTTCAAAAGGTATGAATTGTCTTCTTCCTGTGCATTTGAGCGTAACATATTATAATTCTTTAAATATTTATACAAAATAAGATAATTTATAATATCTATTTACCACAATCCTGTATATTTGTACAAATCTTTAAAGGGGGTATCACTGTTAACCTTTTTTCATTTTACTTTCTGAAAACATCAAAAATTTACTTTCTTGACAAAATCGTTGAAAGCTGACTGGAAATTAAAAACAATGTGAGTGTGGTAGTGAAAAAATGTGATTGTATTGCTACTTTCTTGTAATTAGTTTCATGTGTAAATGGTAAGTTATGTGCGAAGCAGAAAATAGACATCACTTACACGATATCATTTTCCAAAGCTAATTGCAAAAACTTCCCCAATAACGTGCTGTATTTAAAAAAAAATAAATATATAATAATCGAATAAATAAAAAAAGATATAAACCATTTAAACCATATGGCTCATTCTGTGCCACCCTATATATATTTATTAATAAGTCATAACTTTTCAAATAGGTTAAAAAATTTTGAATTAATTAGATCAATTAAATAATGTTGAATTAAAATTATATTAATGATGCTATACATACATATATTTAGTGTCTATCTAAGTAATATATGAGGTTGTTGTGGCTTCAGCGGTAAGCGCGTTATGAGTTCCAAGTTCAAATCTTGGCCGGAGAAGACAATTGTATCGCACAAATATTTTTCTGATTCCTGTGCCAATGTAGTGTATCACACAAGTTGATAATGCTTGCACAATGAATGCAACAAAGTACTAATAAAGTATCAATAACATTACTTTCATTATATGCATGCATGGTGCAATGCTGAACTGCTTATGAATAATTGTTTGAGTGACACATTTTTGTTTGAGTGCAATTTTAAATATAAAACACGATGATTGGTCAAGTGAGAATGTGAATACGATCCTTCATAGTATTGAAAGAGAAAACAATAATATTTGTATGTTTAGAATAAGTTAGAAAGGTTAAGATTTATTTTCAAAATTAGTATATAAGCCAAAGAATAAGTAGAATAAAATCAGACTTTAATTTGATTAACATAAATCGGCTCTTTAGCCTTGATTTCTTTTAAAGTTTCAAAACTTCTTTTGGCAGTTCTTTTGAACGCCTAAGTTTTAGCTGGGACCCCCCCAGCTGTTTTAAAATAAAAAGGGTCTATAGGGACTCCCTTTTCAAAGACATTTTATATTGTATAATTTGACGATTCATTACGTATTACATGGCGATCCTGACCACATTCGATCCTGAAAACATCTGATCCTTGGCACAGTCGAAGAAAGAAAACCTGGTGGTACAATTCCTGATGACGGAAGCTGATATAGATGAAATCATTACCCGCTGGGAACGGTACATTGAAGAAAACAAATGCGAAGAGTACGAGCCTGCAAACTTATCGAACACACTAGAATCGACCCCAGTATACACACCACTTCCCCGTACAGCAGGTCCTAAAGCAATTACTATAGAAGAGTATAAGAGACGAACGAACAAAAGAAAGGACACACCAACTCCCAAACCAAAACCAAAAAAAGGGCCGGCAAGAAATTCCAGAAGCGGAAAGAGCTAGCATTACTGTACAAAGACTTAACATTGGCGACCACAGTAGAATGTAAAACTAATATAAAAAATAGAATAAAAAAGCTTGAATACAAAAACAATTAAAATAAAAATACAAACAAAAATTTCTATAAATACATACATACAAATGGTAGGTCCCATTTTGGGCAATAAAATAAGAAACAAAATGGGAAAACCACAGAGCAAGGTGGAAATCCAAGAAAATATTGTAAACAACGGTGAAAGAAAAAATACTACCAATACTATACCAGAGTATATTATAACTTTAATCATAATAGCATTAATATTATATATGGCCTATAAAATTAATACCTATTTCAAAAATTATGTTCGCAAACACAAAAACAGACTTAACATAGATAATGCTATTACAGAAGCTTAAAATAAGTAAAAATATAAAAAAAAAATCAAACTTGTAATTGTAAAATATAATAAATAATTTAAATGGAGAAAAATATTTTCGATTTAAACGAAATACTAAAGATTCTAAAGAAAAATCCAAGCAGAACTTACACAGAGAAGACAGTTAAAAGCAAATTAGAAGCGGTAGAAAAAATAAAAGAAGATTTTCAATCAAATACCCTCGAAGAAGAAAACGAAGAAAAATTATCTTCTCTAAAGATAGAATTTAATAGCACTTATGCAAGAATTAAAGAATTATTATTAGAAAATCAAAAAGAATTAGAACAACAAATACCACAATGGCATCATTTAGCTTAGAAACCGTTTCAAAAGCTTTACCATTGTTTGCTGGTAATTTCGTAGAACTAGAAAGTTTCTTAATAACAGCGGAGCTGATAAACAAATCATTATCAGCAACAGCTAAAGTAGATTTTCTTCAATACATTTATTATGCTAAACTAACATCTAACGTTAGAACAGCGATAGGAAGTTACACCAAACCAGAAAACTTTGAAGCATTAAAAGAATTGTTAGAAAAAAGATACAAAACCACTAAAACAATACCAGAATTACAAAACAAGCTTAGTACATTATTCCAAGGAAAAATGTCAGTTAATTCGTTTAAAGACAAAATATTATATATAATAGATAGCCTAAACAAGTTAGGGATAGAAGAACTAGGAAACACTGCGACAGTAGCAGAAAAGAATATCATAGTTAAATTAAATAATAAATTATCCCTAGATACTTTCAAAAAGGGACTAAATGAAGACTTTAAATCGACCATATACGCGTCGCGACCAACCACATTGCAAGAAGCATCAGAACTTGCAATTGAACTTGAAAATGAAAAGAAGGTAACTAATAATGCAATTCTACATATCAGAAAAGAGAAACCACAGTATCAATCACAAAATCACAACAGAAATAATAACACATTAACTAACTACAATAATAACAGTTCTTATAACAAACAAAACTTAAACAGAAATAGTTACACAAGAAATAACAATTATGGCAATAGCAACAATAACTCACCAAGAAACAACAATTTCTCTAGAAACAATAATTTCAACAATAATAGAAATAATTTCAATAATAGAAATAATCTAAGTAACAATAGGAATAACAACAATTACAGAAGAAACTTTAACAATAACCAAGATTACACCAACAGAAACAACAACAAGTATGTACACACCATACAAAGTTCGGGAAACGAAGTAGGCCCGGAATACATAACTATTCCGGAGAGCCAGAATTAAGAACACATAGGATATGTGCAAACAGAACAAATTTTATAAACACAAAATACAAGAATAGAATATTGACATTCCTTATCGACACAGGCGCTGACATATCACTTTGTCGTATGTGTAAAGACTTTGAAGGTGAACAATTTAACCCAGAACAAAAATGCAAACTTACTGGAATCACAAAAGAAGAAATATACCCTTTAGGCACAATAAAACTTGAACTCTCCCTATCAAATGAAAAATGTACACATTCTTTCCAACTAGTAAATTCAGATTTTCCTATAGAAACAGATGGCGTAATTGGTAGAGATTTTCTGCAAAAATATCTTTGTAAAATTGATTACGAGACATTTACAATTTCTTTATTTATAAACGAGTCTACCACAATTCTGCCCATGCAATCAAAACCAATTTCTTCATTACAAATAACAATACCACCCAGAACAGAAATTATTCAAGCCATAAAATTAGAACTAAAAGAAGATTGCGTCATATTTAATAAACAATTACAAGAGGGAATATTATTAAGTAATTCAATAGCACCCAAAAACGGCATGACACACATAAAAATTTTAAACACAACAAACGACTTCGTAACAATAAAAGGCATTCAACTCCAGACTGACCCACTTAAAAATTATGAGATATTAAGTTACAATAATATGAACAATAACGAACGTTTTGAAAGAATAGTGAATGAATTGAAATTAGACCATAATGACAAATTTGTAAAAGCACAACTAATAGGAATATTTAAACAATATCAAAATGTTTTTCATTTAGAAGACGAAAAATTAACCGTCAACAATTTTTATAAACAAACAATCACGACCTCGGACAACACACCAGTTTATATAAAAAACTATAGACTACCACACTCACATACTGAAATAATAAATGAACAAGTACAGAAAATGCTTGATGACAAAATAATAGAACCATCAATTAGCCCATATAATGCTCCACTCCTTTTAGTACCAAAGAAAAACATAGAAGATAAAAAGAAATGGAGACTTGTTGTGGATTTTAGAAAACTTAATGATAAAATTATCAATGACAAATTTCCTTTAACTAGATTAGAAGACATTTTGGACAAATTAGGTAGAGCAAAATGGTTTTCTACACTCGATATGACCAGTTCCTTTCACCAAATTGAGTTAAATAAAGAATTCAGACCACTCACTGCTTTTTCTACACCACAAGGCCATTTTCAATTTGAAAGACTTCCATTCGGATTAAAAATTTCTTCAAATAGTTTTCAAAGAATGCTTACAATAGCACTATCTGGATTAGCATCCGAAGCATTTCTTTACGTTGATGACATAATTGTGTACGGATGTAGTTTAAATCATCACAATCAAAATTTAATAAAAGTACTAGACCGATTACAAAAATACAATCTAAAACTAAGCCCAAGGAAATGTTGTTTCTTAAGACCAGAAGTAGTTTACTTGGGACATTTAATAACAAAAGACGGAGTAAAAACAGACCCATCCAAATACGAAGTAATCAAAAACTATCCAGTACCGAAAAACGCGGACGAAGTAAGACGATTCGTTGCATTCTGCAACTACTACAGAAAATTCATACCAAACTTTGCCGACATTGCAAAACATTTGAACGCACTATTAAAAAAATCAACTAAATTCATTTGGTCCGTCCAATGCCAACATGCTTTTGAAGAATTAAAAGAAAAGTTAACGAACCCACCAGTATTACAATATCCGGATTTTGATAAACCATTTATTTTAACAACTGACGCATCAAACTATGCGTTAGGAGCAGTCTTATCTCAAGGCGAAATAGGACAAGATTTACCAATCTCATACGCTAGTAAATCATTTCAAAAACATGATATTAACAAACCAGTAATTGAAAAAGAACTTCTAGCAATTCATTGGAGCATAAATTTCTTTAAACCTTACTTATATGGCAGAAAATTTATTGTAGTTACAGACCACAGACCATTAATTTCACTATTTTCACACAAGAATCCTTCATCAAAAATTACAAGAATAAGACTTGATTTAAGTGATTATGATTTCACAATTGTTTATAAAAAAGGAAAGATGAATACAAATGCTGATGCACTTTCTAGGATAGAACTAGATTCAGACATATTAAAACAAATGATACCATTAGAAAATGATGAAAAAGAAAGAAAATTATTAGTAACTACAAGGGCAATGAAAAACAAAACTAATGAGGCAAATATAAAAGATAATAATGAGGCAAATAACAATAATATAAATGAAAATAATGCGCGCGCAACACAAACAAATATGGAAAAATATGTTTCTCAGAAGTCTGATCAACTTCAAATATGGGAATGCATATCCATCAATGACGTCAAAAATATGAAGAAATTGAAATTTAACAAGCTTGAAAATATAAAAGAAAAAGATATATTTATTGAAAATAATATTGTGCACATAGGACGTAATGATAATTCATCGAAACCAGATTCGAATATGAAGAAATTGCGTACCGAAAATATGAACATAGGATGTAATGATAATTCATCGAAACCAGATTCGACTATGAAGAAGTTACATACCCAAAATATGAACAATGAAATTAATAATGAAATTAATAAGCTAGCAAGATTCAGCGATAACTCAGCGAAACTAGATTCGATTCTGAGGAAACTGATATCTAAAATGAAGAAAGAGAATATAAAAGAATTAGCGCTATCAAATAATGATGAAATATTCAAAATATATACAAAAGAAGAAATAAAAGAATCATATGCCAAGATAAATATAAATAACAAAAGTCCTGAACTAAAAATATTAATATACAATGCCCCAACAAAAATAACAGATGCAATATTGCAATACAAACTTATTGACGAATACCACAATGCCACACACGCAGGCCACTTAGGAATTAGAAAAACTATCATCAAATTAAAACAAAAATATGTTTGGAAAACATGTCAAAAATGGTAAAGAAATTTGTATCATATTGTGACAAATGTACGAAAAACAAACAAACAAAACACATTAAGGAACCACTTACACTAACAGACACACCAAACAATAGTTTTGAAGTAATTTCAATTGACACCGTAGGACCTCTTCGTATTTCAAATGATTACCGATACATTTTAACCATGCAGTGCGAACTGACAAAATTTGTCGCTGCTCACCCAATGCCGACAAAAGATGCACTTACAACAGCCAAAACACTTGTTGAACAATTTATTTTAAAATACGGACAATTTAAAGTACTTAAGTCAGACAGAGGAACAGAACTTAAAAATGAAATAATGAGTAACATATGTTTGTTATTAGGAATAAAACAAAATTTTTCAACACCTTATCATCATGAAACACTAGGATCAATTGAAAGAAATCACAGGGTACTTAACGAATTTCTATTAACAACCGCAAATGATTATGAGTGGGATAAGTGGATTCCATATTTTACTTTTGCCTATAACACGGCGCCACACATTGACACAGGCTACTCGCCATATGAGTTAGTATACGGAAAATTACCATCCCTACCATCTGACATTGTAGACAACAATACAAAATTTTATAATTATGATGACTACGCACAAGAACTACGACTCAAATTACAATTTACACTAAAAAGATCTAGAGACTTATCAACAAAAGCAAAAGAAAATAGAGTAATAAATAATAAATATGAAAATAGATTTAATTTAAACATAGGAGATTTAGTACTAGTTAAAGTAGAAAATAGAAAGAAAAATCAGAGCCCATATAAGGGACCTTATAAAATATTAAGTAGAAATGGTGTAAACACCACAATAGATTACAAGGGAACAAATAAAACACCATAATAATAATTTAAAACCATTTAAATCATTATAGAATACAAATCCTAATATAATCGCTAATATATACGTAAAAAAATAAAATACATATACATACCTATATAAAAATTCAAATTAATTATTTTATAAATGTTCAAATTAATTATGTATATAAGTAAATTATAAGAAAATATTGCAACAATACTATGAAGTTGATTAGAAAAATTCCTCCCTAATTTTTCTCTTAAGGATGAGGGCGTAGTGTATCACACAAGTTGATAATGCTTGCACAATGAATGCAACAAAGAACTAATAAAGTATCAATAACATTACTTTCATTGTATGCATGCATGGTGCAATGCTGAACTGCTTATGAATAATTGTTTGAGTGACACATTTTTGTTTGAGTGCAATTTTAAATATAAAACACGATGATTGGTTAAACGGAAATGTGAATACGATCATTCATAGTATTGAAAGAGAAAACAATAATATTTGTATGTTTAGAATAAGTTAGAAAGGTTAAGATTTATTTTCAAAATTAGTATATAAGCCAAAGAATAAGTAGAATAAAATCAGACTTTAATTTGATTAACATAAATCGGCTCTTTAGCCTTGATTTCTTTTAAAGTTTCAAAACTTCTTTTGGCAGTTCTTTTGAACGCCTAAGATTTAGCTGGGACCCCCCCAGCTGTTTTAAAATAAAAAGGGGCTATAGGGACTCCCTTTTCAAAGACATTTTATATTGTATAATTTGACGATTCATTACGTATTACACCAATATACACACGTAATTTAAACAATTAATAAAATATAATGACTACATTAAATTAACGAATCAGAGTCATTACAAAAATGAATTATGTTGTTAGTACGATATCATCATGATATATGTTTACGTCTCAGTAATGAATTACAATCATAAATGAAAAATGTTGTTAATTCAATGAAATAGTTCGTTAAAAAAATGTAAAACTAACGTCACTTCATTATATAAACTAAATAGTTTCTTTGCAATGATTACATTTTTCATTCAAAATATGAAAATGTACGTTGCTTATTAAAAAACACCTCGTTACATAAATCAAAATATTTCGTTGTACATAGAAAAAATTATTCCCAAAAAATTTTTAAACAAATATTTGTTTGAAATCAAACTTAGTTTCAGTAAATATTCTGTACCACTAAATTAATTTGTACCAAAAAACTATGTAGAGAAGAAACAGGCCACGACGTTTGTCGGCTACTTTTCGGCATTTAGATGTATACAACACGATCAATCACAATAAACAACAACAAACGCACAACAGCACGTTGTTGCTATCAACAACCAAGATAAACACCAACACACTGAAATAACATTTTCTCTCAGCCAAACTATGATTAATTTAAATTTTTACAAAATTTTAATCAGAATTTACAAAATTATTTGTAGGACCGCATTCAAATAAAATATTTACTGATTCAACGAATTTGGTTACTGAAAATGAAATTTAGTTTTTTCTGTGTATACACAGTAAGAAAAAAGCCATACTAAATTCAAGTTTTTTTTTACTTACTTTTAGTACGAATCGTATTTAAAAATTTGGGTACGAATCGTATTTAAAAATTTGAGTACGAGTAGAACTAACATTTACTTAAATCAAGCCGAAAACGGGATTACTTTAGGAAACTAATCCTGAAGTTTCTTAAATTGAGTATGATAATTTATGTATTATTATTTCAAGTACGGAATCGGGATTAAATATGGCTAAAATTAAGTATTTAGCACTTGAATAGTCCGTGCTTAAGTAAAGCCTTTTGTACTTGATTTGAGTAAATCCGTACTTACCGTACTTACTGACACCACTTGGGATTGATTTGAATACGGATGGATCGATTTTTATTTTGTGTGTACATAAAATTTGTTCATCTAATGAAACAATTTTCGTAATGCGAATGCAGTGTTGCATTTGTGGAAAAATAATTACAAAATCTTACATATAATGTCAAAAATCAGTGTATACATATTAAAGTTGTTTCAGATTAAAGTTGTTTTAGATATGCGCATATAAACTGCCATTAAAAGTGCTGTAGGGCGATTCAGTAACTTTTAACGATCTGACAATCGTGATTTTTGTCTATACACTTTGGCGCTTGCAATAACGTGTAGGTAGTTAAATTTAATATATAATTTAGAAATTAAGTATTCCTTGTTTTTTAAATAACATTTTGTTTTATAAAATTTATTAATTTTTTTAATTGTTAAAAACTTACATTATTACATATTCTAATAATAATTTATAATGGAAATAAAATAAATTTGATATAACAAAATTACATATATAAAAATAAGATATTTAAAATAATTATCAATTGTGGTCACTACAGTTGGCGATCCTGTGAACAATAATTTGTCTTCGTTTTTCAATTAAAATAATCGGTATCCTAAAGCTAATTAGAAGGAAGTCTGAGTAATTTTAAATTTCAAGCGCCTAGAAGGAAACTATTATACAGGATTTTAAATACGATAACAACATATATGTATTTGCTGAATCTGAAATGTATTAAAGGAACAAATGTTGAAGTTTGCAAAATTTTAAATTCCAAGATTCTAGAAGGAAGCTATCATATATGATCTTAAGAAAGATAGAAATATTCATTTACTGTAAGTGCTATTTTATATTTATTCGTATTGAAGAATTTCAAAAAGACGCCATAATAACTTTCTGTAAGTTTTTTTCTAATAAATGATCATAATCAAGAATTAAATAGTTGAAAAATTCCAATACATACTTTTTAAGCTGTTCATACATGTACATTTATATTAGTTTTTACACATCTACAAAAATTATTACTTTTTTTTATTAATTTGAATTATAAATTCATAACTTATTTCTTTTTAATATTGTAAACTTCTTTTCTGGAAAATGATGCGTTCACCTCCTCGAGCTAATAACTCGGAAAATACTATAGATAATACAACTTCTCAAACAGATAGTCAATCTTTGAATTGTTCTAATCTTGATTCACGTTCTAATTTACAACCAAATAATATTGAAATTTCTGCTGCAACGGTTAAATTACCTGAGTTCTGGACAAAGTGTCCAGAAGCATGGCTCATACATGCTGAAATGCAGTTTGGAACCAGAGGTATAACCCAAAGTCGCACAAAGTATGAACACATTGTAACAGCTTTGCCTCAAGATGTTATAATAACTGTCCTTGACGTAATCAGAAATCCTCCTTCAGAGAACTCTTATAATCACCTTAAAAATATTTTAATTGAGAGACATTCTCTGAGCGAAAAAAGAAGTTAGATAAAATTCTATCTGATTCGGAAATTGGAGACAGTAGGCCATCGGAGTTTTATCGGTCATTAGCTTTATTAGCAGGTTCTAATTTCAGTACAGACATATTAGGAAAGATTTGGTTAAGAAAATTACCGAGGGATTTAAATGTAGCTTTGACGGGATCCAACTTATCCGATATTAATGAATTGATAAAGTTGGCAGACAATTTGTGGGAGGTTTTGTACAACAGTGAGATTAACTATATAAAGACTTCATCTTGCGATTCTAAAAGTTTAAATACTTCCGATTTTGGAAAAATTATCGAAGGTCTTTCTAGCGCTACTACAACTATTGTCGAACATTTTAAAACAGTTTCCTTAGAAGTTTCAGCAATTAAGAGACAATTGGAAGAAGAATCTTACCAGCCTCGGTTCCGAGATTTTACGAGAAATAGGTCTAGGTCAAGAGTAAGATCTAATAGCCGAAACAACCGAAATTGGTTATGTAGATTCCATTATAGATATGGAAGTCGCGCAAGAAACTGCGAGCAACCTTGTTCATATTCTTGTTAGAATGAGAATGAAAAAAACTAAGCAATCCCATTGTCGAGACGACAGACAATGGGAAACAACATTTGTCAACACGTCGTTTATTTATTTTTGACAGGACCAACAAGTTAAAATTTTTGATTGACAGTGGTGCAGATATATCAATTTAACCATTTTCAAAATTTGGTAAAAATAATAAAGTTTCGAACGTTATGTTAAGTGCAGCAAATGGCACTTCTATTTCTACTTATGGAAAACAAATGCTAAATATAGATTTAGGATTACGTCGCGAATTTCCGTTTGTGTTCATTATTGCTAATATAGATAAACCTATAGTAGGTGCCGATTTTCTTCATAAATATGGCTTACTAATAGACATTAAGAACAAGTCCACTCACTAAGTTGTCAAGTAACACATTTTCAGATTTTTGTGAGATATCGCTACCAAAATTATTTTTAGTTGAAAATACGTACACCAATTTACTAAAACAATATCCTTCATTAACATCAGAACTTAATTACGCAAAACCTGTTCGGCATTCTACTGTACATAGAATTATAACTAATGGAGTTTTACCTTTTACTAAGCTCAGACGTTTAGATCCAATTAAATTTAAAGCTGCTAAAACTGAGTTTGAATTTCTTTTAAAATCTGGTGTCTGTAGACCATCGAATTCATGTGCAGCTTCAGCATTGCATTTAGTTTCTAAGAAAGACCAAAATGATTGGCGCCCTTGCGGTGATTATAGGAGATTAAATTTTATTACTATTCCAGATAGATATCCACTTCCAAACATTCAAGACTTTAATATTAACATGAGGAACAAGTGTGTTTTTTCTAAAATAGATTTAGTCCGTGCTTATCACCAGATTCCAATGGCAGAAGAAGACATACACAAGACTGCAATCACTAATCCATTTGGGATGTTTGAGTTTATTCGTATGCCATTTGGATTAAGAAATGCAGCACAGACTTTTCAAAGATTCATAAATGAAGTGTTTAAGGAACTTGATTTTGTTTTTGTATATATTGATGACGTTCTCATCGCAAGTGAAAATGAAGGAGAACATATGGTACATCTTAAAACAGTTTTTGACCGATTAGACGAATATGGATTAAACATTAAAATAGGGAAATGTATTTTTGGGGTATCAAATATAGATTTTCTTAGTCATAACGTTTCTAAAGATGGTATAAGACCATCAGAGGATAAAATTGCAGCTATACGAAAATTTGAGCTACCTGTTTCAGTAAAACAAATGCAAAAATTTATAGGAATGGTAAATTACTATCATAGGTATATTCCAAAGTTGGCAGAGTTATCGAGTCCTATTCACGCAATGATAACTAATGCTTTGAAAAACAGAAAGAAAATTTTGGATTGGAGTAAGGAGTCTCGAATAGCTTTTAACAATGTAAAAGAAAGTTTAGTTTCTGGAGTTTTATTGAATCATTTTGATGAAAAGGCAAAATTAACATTGACAGTTGATGCGTCGCAATATGCTGTTGGAGGAGTTCTACAGCAAAAATATGATGATATAGTAGAACCATTATCATTCTTTTCAAAGAAACTGACACCATCTGAGTCGAAGTACAGTGCTTTTGATAGAGAATTGTTAGCCATATTTCTTAATATTAAGCATTTCCGTCATATGTTAGAGGGTAGACAGTTCACTATTTACACAGATCATAAACCATTGATTTTTGCTTTAAGTTCAAAAGCTGACAGAAGTCCTAGACAAACGAGACATCTTGAATATATATCACAATTTACGGATGACATTCAATATATTAATGGTGGGTGATTCAAATATAGTGGCGGACACGATGTCCAAAGCCTTTGAAGTGAATACTTTGGTTAATACAGATCTGAACATGAAATTATTATTTATCGAGCAAGAAAAAGATAAAGAACTTAAAGGCATAGTTGAAAATAAAAACATTCATTTCAACTTAAAGCTAATTAAAATTCATTGTTTCAATTTTGAAATTTGGTGTGAAATTTCTGCACATCATCCGAGACCTTTTGTTCCTGAACTTTTACGTAAAGTCGTATTTGAAAAATTACATTCTATTTCACATCCTGGTATAAGAGCAACTAGGTGAATGATTTGCTATCGTTATTTCTGGCCAAATATGAACACGGATCTTAATAAATGGTCAAAAGAATGCCTTAGTTGTCAAAACTCGAAAGTTTATAGACATATAAAGACTCCGGTGTCAAAAATAGATATTCCTAATAGAAGGTTTGAACATGTTCATGTAGATATAGTTGGACCGTTACCACCATCTAGGAGACATAGGTACATTTTAACTGTAATTGATAGATTTACACGATGGCCAGAAGCATACCCACTAATAGATATCACAGCATCAACTATTACCCAAAAACTGGTCAGTAATTTTTTTAGTAGATTTGGAGTACCGTTGAAAATTACGAGTGATCAAGGCACTCAATTTATTTCAAAAAATTTTTTTGAGCTCACAAAATTTTTGGGTATTCACAAAATTAGCACTTCCACATATCATCCCCAGGCTAATGGAATGGTTGAACGGTTTCATAGACAATTAAAATCAGCAATAATAACTAATGGTCGTCCAGACTGTTGGTATGATATTCTTCCAGTAGCACTACTTGGCTTAAGATGTACTTTCAAGGAGGATCTAAAGTCTACTCCTGCAGAGATGGTCTACGGACAAAATTTACGTTTACCAGAAGAGATTGTGGCTCCGAGCAATGAAGAAACGTCTACAGAGTTTGTCGCTAAATTAAGAGAACATTTTAAAACTATTTGTTCAAATTTATCTCATCATAAAGGGAATGATACAATTTTTTATGTGCCTAAGGATCTTTCTAGTTGCAAGTGTGCATTTGTGAGGGTTGAACAGAAACGGTCGCTTCAGCATCCGTATGAAGGACCGTACAAAATTATTGAAAAAGATAAAAAATATTTTAAATTAGATATTGAAGATAATATTAGAACTATTGCAATAGATAGACTGAAACCTGCTTTTGTGGAAGAACCTTGTGACAATACATCATAGAGAAACGAAAAAAAGTTACATTTAATTTGCTGGATGTTAATTTTCCGGAGGGGGAGTATTGTAGGTAGTTAAATTTGATATATACTTTAGAAATTAAGTATTCCTTGTTTTTTAAATAACATTTTGTTTTATAAAATTTATTAATTTTTTTAATTGTTAAAAACTTACATTATTACATATTTAAGAAATTTATTATTCGACATATTGTCAGAAGTTTATTTTAATTTGAAATTTATTTGCTGGTGGTTCAGCATTGTCTATATATTTCATTGTGGCTGTAACAAATCATCAGTAGACTTCAACCACACATTTTGAATAGTCACAAACCTCTTATCTTATCTTATGGATTCATATCGAATATAAATTATTTGCTGGGTTTTTTGTATTAGTTTCAAAGCCTACTACGCTTATTTTTCTTTTGTGATTTTCAAAAATATTATTATTTGTGAATTCTCAAATAGTTCTTGAAAGTCTGTGCATAAGATAAGAGGTTTGTGACTATTCAAAATGTGTGGTTGAAGTCTACTGATGATTTGTTACAGCCACAATGAAATATATAGACAACGCTGAACCACCAGCAAATAAATTTCAAATTATTATTACATATTCTAATAATAATTTATAATGGAAATAAAATAAATTTGATATAATAAAATAACATATATCAAAATAAAATATTTAAAATAATTATCAATTGTGGTCACTACAACGATTGTGTGATTTCGTAACTTCTTTTTAACGATAGTACGCAGCTGATATTTTCTGTTGATTTTTGTCGATAAAATTAACAGCACATAAATTATTGTCGCTTAAATAACGACACAGCTGACATTAACCTACAGCGAATATCGTTAAAAATGTTACTGAATAGCAAATTCGATAAATTTTCGTTATAATTGTTTTAACGATGCAATTATCGTTAAAAAAAAAGTTAGTGAATCGTACTACTGATCTCCTTTAAAGACCTTTCCAATTAATTTTTGTTCATTCATTTTAAAAAATAAAAATATTAATAATGTAAAAAACTTATTAAATACAGAGTGCAGAATAAAATATTCAATTGTATATTTTATATCAGTAAATTTCAGACTCATGTGGGTATTTTTCTACCGAATAAATTTGTTCGGGTTTTCTGTCATTTTACTACATTGTATTCGTTCTTAAGCAAAATTGTTTACAGCAGAGCTATTCAACCTTTTTGGTTCGCGTACCACAAAACTCTCAACCAACAATTCGCGTAACACCAAAAAAATTTTATGTGTATAAACAAGTATGGGCTCAATAAATAACCCAACAATTTTAAAATACAACCATATACGTACATAGGCATGTATATATGTACATCAGCGATGTTCAAAACCACGCACGCGTGCAAGTGCTCTCACAATAATGAAGAGAGCAATAAGCAGCGTTGTCAACTTGGTGCGTTTCGCACCATTTTGGGTGCTTTTTGAAATTTTTTGTGCGAAAAATTCCTTAGTTGGGACGTGGTGCGTTTTTTTTAATTTCGGTGCGTTTTTAAATTTTTGGTGGCACCAACGCAATGGGTTAAAGTTGGAAAGTTCTTGTTGCGAACCTTACCAACTTCCTAATAAGTGTTAATTATCATATTAATAGTAATGATGTTTACAAAATATCACAATTTGAAATGAAATCTGTTTTATGGCCCGATGGTAACAATAATGATGAAAATATTAACTTTAATAATTTGGAATAATTAATTTTTCGTCTCTTTTTAAAAAGTTTTAAGCCGAATTTATAAAATTAACGTACAAAACTATGTCATATTGTACAAATGAATGCAAGGATATCTACGTGCCCTTAACTATGAGAGATATTAGTAGATTACATTGGAATAAATCCAAAAATATTTTTTTAATATGCAACAATTAAATTTAGAGTTGTACTAGTCTCGATTAATATCAATTTATTTTACTATATCGAAACAAAAATTTGTATGACTTAGACCACTTTCATAATTAAGAGCACATGTACATACATACTGTTACGTAAAAATATTCCTACAGCGTTAAAGCAAAGAACTATCTGGAAGTATTTAACTAAAGCACTAAACGTACACAAATATTTACGTGCAAATACTATAGCAACAACAATAATTGTATACATAGCTACAGACACACACACATACAAATAAAAGTGCGAGCACTGTACTACCAGCAGCAAACCGCATTGCCAACATAAGAGTCGTTACTTTGAAATTCAAAAATAACGACCAATCGAATTATCTACAAACGCCTAGAAGCAGCAACATGAATTTTCCCGATTGTGCTAGAGGACTGTTTGAACATCTGGCTACCAATAGTAAATGACAATACAGATGGCAACGTGCATGGATGCCATTACTAAGTACAGACATGTTATTACGCCATCTATCGGGCGAACATTTGAGAACCGGTTCCTGTACTATAAAAAGAGGCAGGATGTGCGAAAACAGAGCAGTGTTAATTAGAAAGTAGTCGAGTTAAGACCTCGTTGAAAGTGGATAATAACGATAAGAAGTAGTTAAGTAAAGACAAGTTGTGATTTGCTTCGTTAAGAATAAAAGGAAATACAGTAGCAAATAAAAATTGTGTATTATTTATTTTTATTTTTGAGCAATCAAAAGAACTCACACGTTTAAAAAATTTAAACGTAACATTTGGTGTCAGAAGTGGGATTGCAAAATTAAAATAAAAATAATAAATTAATTAGAAAATAATTAATTCGTAATACGTGGAAGAATGAAATTTCAAGAGCTTAAGGTGGAGCAACTCAAGAAAGAGTTGAACAATCTGTACTTGCCAACAACTGATAATAAGGTCGAACTTTAGAAAAGATTGTTGGAACAGTTCCAGCGGCGCAACATCGACATAGAAAGCTATGAGTTCGATGAAAAAGAAGAAATCGAGGTATGTACTCGTGCAGCAGCAACCAGTACAGACATTGGTGCAATGTTTGCTGCTATGATGAGTGAAATGAAGGCAAACAACAACAAACTTCTAGGCCAAATTGATGCGTGGCTTCAGGAGTCTTCTAGAGCAATGAAGGCTGAAATTCAGGAGTCTTCTAGAGCTATTAAGGCCACAAATGAGAAACTTCAAGAAATTTCTGAGACCTTATATAGAAGAGTAGATGGCATTGAAGTACAAGTCAGCAAGTTTGACGAGAAAATATCAGAGCTAGAGAATAAAGTCCATAGCTTAGAAATTGGTGGCATGGCAGTACAAGTGAAAGATGTAGACGAGAAGTTGCACGAGCTGGAAGCAAAAATCGTCAATCTCCAGGGCCAAGGCGGACCAGTGCGATTTGTTCCAGAGCTTTCCAGCAGGATAAAGACGCCTTGTTTCGATGGCAGTGCACCACTGAACATCTTCCAATTTCAGTTCGAAACAGTGGCTAACAGAAATGGATGGGACAGTGAAGAAAAGGCCATAGAGCTAGTTTTGGCCTTAAAAGGTGCGGCAGCAGAAGTTCTCGAAACTGTGCAGGTAGGCTGCAGAAACAGTTTTGATGACATAATGGCGGCACTGCAACGCAAATATGGCGGTGAGCACAAGCGTGACATATACCGCATGGAATTGCGATGTAGAGGACAAAAGCCCAATGAGTCTCTACAAGATTTCGCAATGGAAATCGAGCGGTTGGTGCAGCTTACGTATCCAGGCGAAAACCATCCATTCCTGGATCATGTCAAAACGGAGGCGTTTGTTAATGGCATCCGTGACCCTGATATCAAACTTGCAGTGTGTGCTACGCAAAAGGCAACCTTCGCAGAAATGGTTTCATTTGCACTAGCTCAGGAGACTGCTAGGCTGATTTTGAAGCCACATGTGTGCAAGGTGCGGAACATGGAAGTCCTTGCCGAGAATGATAATAGTCTAGTCTCTAGTATTAAGGAGGCCGTGAGACAAGCATTGGCGGAGAAAGAGCACAAAGTTAATAATAAGTGCTATAACTGCGGCAAAGTTGGTCATTACCAGCCGTTAAACTAAAACGAGCTAGCACTAAGGGGCAAGAGCTACCTCCCACAAACGACGGCCCCACAATCTCCATATCAGTGATGCAGCAGAAAAATAGCAACCTTACAACCATCAACGGTGAAAAGCACATCCTTACCATAGACACAGGAGTGTCACAGTCAATAATCAGGCCGGATGTATTGAAGGGGAAATGTGAAACTATTTATAAGTAATATACGACTACGTACAGATACTGGGGAGCCTGCCACTGTCTATGGCAAGACTGAGACAAAGGTGACTATTGCCAATATCAGTGTGAAACACGTATTTATTGTTGCCGATATTGTGGATGAGGTTATTATTGGAGCCGATTTTATGATAAACCACGGAATCAACTTGCATATGGGGCAACAAGTGATGATTTGGCGTAATGTTGAAATACCGCTTGATGTTGGATATGACAATCAGATGCACGTCAAGAAACTGCTCGCTATTGAAAATCAGACATTACCACCACGGTTTGAAACAGTAATATGGGCACGAATGGAGGGAGATTGTGAGGACAATCGGTTGTGGGTAGTAGAACCAGCAGAAATTAAGAGCGAGCTTTTAACAGCAAAAGCCCTCGTAAAAACTTGCAATGGAAGAAAGGTTCCCATACGGGTACTAAATTTATCAGGCCAAGAAAAAGTAATCAACAAGAATTCCGAAATAGGTCAATGTGCTCAAGCAGAGGCAATAATAAGCTGCGATAAAAAGCCAGAACCTGCCGATTTGTCTGCAAAGGAGCGTGAAGAATTTCAGGCACATGTGGAGCGATGGGTAACAGGGCTATCACCTCCTGACAGAAATAAAGCCAAGCAACTGCTAAAAAGGCACGCCTGCATTTTTGCCAGGCAGAATAAAAGCCAAGGGAGAACGGCAATAGTAAAACACGAAATAAATACTGGCAAAGCAAGGCCAATAAAATTGGCGCCCAGAAGTATACTACTGGCTAAGCGAACTGAGGTAAAAGAGCTAGTCAATGAAATGGAGCGGTGTGGTGTAATCGAACGATCTTCAAGTCCCTGGAGCTCACCGGTAGTGTTAGTATAGAAAAAGGATGGCAGTACTCGATTTTGCGTCGATTATAGGAAACTTAACGACGTGACCAAAAAGGACAGTTACCCGCTACCAAGAATTGACGACACCTTAGACACGCTTGTTGGAACGAAATGGTACTCCACATTGGATCTACAAAGCGGCTATTGGCAAGTAGAGATTGCAGAGAAAGATAAGGAGAAAACTGCTTTCAGCGCATGCGACGGTCTATGGCAGTTTAATGTTATACCATTTGGACTCTGCAATGCTCCAGCTACTTTCGAGCGGCTCATGGAGCAAGTGTTAAAAGGACTGCACTGGAAAACATGCTTGGTGTATCTTGATGACATAATTGTAATGGGGAAGACTTTTGATGAACACCTTAAAAATCTGACTGAAGTCTTTCAGCGCATATCATCGGCTGGACTCAAACTCAGCACCAAAAAGTGTGCACTATTCCAGAAAGAGGTGAAGTATCTGGGCCATAAAGTTACAGCAGATGGCATTTCAACAGATGAAGACAAGATACGAGCAGTAAAGGACTGGCCTCGTCCAAGAAATCTTCACGAATTGCCCAGCTTTTTGGGCCTTTGCACATACTACAGACGCTTTGTGCCAAATTTTGCCAGCGTAGCTGCCAGCTTGCATGAGCTAACAAAGAAGTCGCAACCATACGATTGGGGTGAATTGCAGGAGAATGCTTTCCAGACACTAAAAGATTTATTGTGCACATCACCAGTCTTAGCATATCCAGTTGCTGGGGAAAAATTTGTGCTAGATAGCGATGCAAGTGGATATGGAATAGGAGGTGTGTTATCACAGGTGATTAATGGAACAGAAAAAGTAGTGGGCTATTACAGCCGAATACTTTCGAAACCTGAAAGGAACTACTATGTGACACGACGGGAGCTTCTGACAGTGTTGGAGAGAAATTAAGCATTTTCATAAATAATTGTATGGCCAGCACTTTACTTTAAGAACTGACCATTCTGCGCTCAGGTGGCTACTGCAGTTTAAAAATCCTGAAGGGCAGCTAACACGCTGGATTGAACGTCTTCAGAGCTACGACTTCAGCATTGAGCACAGAAAGGGTGCAAGGCATAATAATGCTGATGCTCTGTCACGTCGGCCCTGTAGCTTAGAGTGCAGACATTGTTCAAAAGTCGAGGCGAAGGAATGTGTCATTGATGTCAGGCTTACAAAAATTGGTACGGAAGAAGACTGGTCAGAGGTGCAAAGGGCAGATCCAGCACTGGGAAAAATTATAGCGGCTAAAGAGGAGGATAGAAGACCTACCCGTAATGAGATATCAGCTGAAAGTCCACTGGTAAAATCGTATTGGGCCCAGTGGGACAGCCTGAATTTGATAAATGGTTGTTTGTATCGTGTCTGGGAAAGTGTAGACGGTAAGACGGTTTTCAATCTGATCATGGTCCCAACATCCAAGAGGACCGAGGTGTTGAAGGACTTCCATAATGGACCCAGCGGTGGTCACCTGGGCGTAACAAAAACGCTCGAAAAGTTAAAATAGCGTTTTTATTGGATTGGATGTCAACAAGCCGTAGCCGAATGGATAGCGAATTGCACACAGTGTATGAAGGCTAAAGGTCCAGCAAAACGAAGTCGGGGTTTGCTGCAAAAATATAACTCGGGAGCATCCTTTGAGAGGATAGCAATGGATTTAGCAGGACCTTTTCCAGTCAGCAACGCTGGGAATCGTTATATTCTTGTAGTGATGGACTATTTCAGCAAATGGCCAGAAGTTTATGCCAAACCCAACCAGGAAGCCAGAACGGTTGTGGACGCGTTTGTAAACAACTGGGTATGTCGCTATGGAGTTCCTATTGAACTGCACTCTGACCAAGGTAGAAATTTTGAGTCTGCCATATTTAAAGACATGTGCGAGCGATATGGGATAAAGAAAACCAGAACCACACCACTTCACCCACAGTCTGATGGCATGGTAGAGAGGTTGAACCATACATTAGAAGAATATTTGTGAAAAGTGGTGAGCACGTATCAAAAGGACTGGGACGAGCACATTCCGGAGTTTCTATTAGCATACAGGTCAGCTGTGCATGACACAACATCGCGAACACCTGCAAAAATTATTTTTGGAGCTGAGTTAAAGTTGCCTGGAGATTTAGAGTTCGGCGTCAAGCCTACACTAACAAATGAAGCAGATACTGGCCCTTTCCAAAGGCAAGAAAATTTAAATGAGCTACATGAATTTGTCCGTAGCCGAATTAAAATGGTGGTAATAAAATGAAAGTTAGATACGACCGTGCTGCATATTCTAAAGGCTTTAATGAAGGTCAATTGGTTCTACTTTTCAACCCACAGCGGAAAATAGGATTGTCTCCAAAACTACAGACTCACTGGGAGGGACCATATACGGTGGTAAAAAGGTTAAACGATGTCGTCTACAGAATACAAAAACACAATAGCCCAAGGTCAAAAATGAAAGTTGTACATTTAGAACGACTCGCAAACTATGGAAAGCCGGACAATGTGCCTATTCGGGACGAATAGGCTTAAGTGGGCGGCAGTGTTACGTAAAAATATTCCTACAGGGTTAAAGCAAAGAACTATCTGGAAGTATTTAACTAAAGCACTAAACGTACACACATATTTACGTGCAAATACTATAGCAACAACAATAATTGTATACATAGCTACAGACACACACACATACAAATAAAAGTGCGAGCACTGTACTACCAGTAGCAAACCGCATTGCCAACATAAGAGTCGTTACTTTGAAATTCAAAAATAACGACCAATTGAATTATCTACAAACGCCTAGAAGCAGCAACATGAATTTTCCCGATTGTGCTAGAGGACTGTTTGAACATCTGGCTACCAATAGTAAATGACAATACAGATGTCATCATTCATAGATGCCATTACTAAGTACAGACATGTTATTACGCCACCTATCGGGCGAACATTCGAGAACCGATTCATGTACTATAAAAAGTGGCAGCATGTGCGAGAGCAGAGCAGTACTAATCAGAAAGTAGTCAAGTTGATGTCGTTGAGGCAGTGCTAATCAGAAAGTAGTCAAGTTAAGACCTCGTTGAAAGTGGATAATAACGATAAGAAGTAGTTAAGTAAAGACCAGTTGTGATTTGCTTCGTTACGAATAAAAGGAAATACAGTAGCAAATAAAAATTGTGTATTATTTATTTTTATTTTTGAGCAATCAAAAGAACTCACACTTTTAATAAAATTTAAACGTAACAATACATATACTATGTATGTACGAATTTGCTTGGTTTTGTTTTGTTAAGTCGTTTAATTATGTACATATGTATATATATTGTAAAAGGCTATTTGTTTTTATTGTTATATATTTAATATGGATATATTGAGTTCCTGATAAAAAAAAATTTTTAAATATTTGAATAAAATGATAAATAAAGAACTTTTATTAGTTTTGAATCCTTTCTATTAATCATTGATCTCTTTAAAAAGTTTTGTACAGAATTTATGGAATTAAGAAAAATTATTATCTATGTAGTACAAATGAACATATAGTTTTTTTTAGTTTTCTTTTTTTAACCCTGAACTGCAAAAGGCTGTTTTAGTGCTAAATTTTTTACACAGAAAAATTAACTTTTTATGCCAAATTAATTCATTAAACAGTTTAAACTAAAAAAAAAGAAATTCTAAGTTTGGTGCGTTTTTTTGCGAATGGCGCGTTTTTTCTCCATTTCGGTGCGTTTTGAAATTTTAAAGTTGACAACGCTGGAAATAAGAGATAATTTGTATTTTAATTTAATGTGTACTCAATTGTTACTACAATCAGGGTTACCACTTTAATTTCAGACTATTCATATGTGCCGGTTGTGTAGTCGCATTTTACTAGAACCAAATGGATTCTTTATAAATTAGTTTAATTTCAAGTTTTTCTACTTTTTAGAGCTTGAATAATCATATCTGAAACAAAGTTTTTATATACTACTTAAAATACATCAAATGTGCATTAATCTCTTTTTGAACACAAAAAATTGACTCAAATTAGAGTTTTACATATATTTATCAAATATATCGTGGCAGCCCTGCTGTAAGAAGAGGAAAATAGATTACGCTCAAAGACGAAGCACCAACACAAACATAAGTGTGAAAATATGTGTGTGGGGATCGCTGATGTACATGTATAACATGCGAACATCTGCGCATATGGGTCGTTCTACAACAGAAATGCTCGGTCTAATAAAAATGGAAATTCATGAAAAATACGTAAGTATAATTTTAGGATCAAACATAAACAAATACAACATATTGTTTTTTTAATTGCATTACTTGGTTAGTTAATGAAAAATAATGCTCAAATTTTCGAAGATTTAGCGTACCACCTGGGAGAGTTTCGCGTACCCACAGGTTGAATAGCCCTGGTTTACAGGTACACAGTATTTCAAAAACATAGTTAATTTCAAGTTAAGGGCTGGTTTGTATGAAAAAATCTGTTAGAAGTTGAGTTATAAAATATTTTAATAGAAGACCTTTTGTTAAAAATATACTTGCATAATGTGTTAACCCGGACATTTTAGCCAGCAGGGCGGGGCTACGCCCATAACAGTCAGAATTAAAAAAGCTAATATGAGGCGCTTAATGGAAGCTTTTTATATTGAAATTCGGCATATATACTGCGATAATGCAAGGCTATTAATTTTTTATTAAAAAAAGTGGGCGTTGACGCGCCCATACAATTTAAACCTCATTTTAATGTCCTGCGGCTCAGAATATTTAGATATACTATTTATCTATGTATTATTATCCGTTTGTAACGAAACTAAATACGAACAATTAGCACTGACCTAAAAAAATTTTGACTTTGGAAAAGTGGGGGGGTTACGCCCATAAAAATTAAAAGTTAAAAGTTGCGCTAAGGAGCCGAAATTTGATATACAAGTAGGTCTAAGTGAGAAACCAACTAGAAAAATCTGAAACCCCAAAAAATAAGCTAGATGGGCGGGGCTGCGTCCATAAAAATTAAAAATCAAAAGTTGCGCTAAGGAGCTGAAATTTGATACACAAATAGGTCTAGGTGAGGAACCAACTAAAAAAATCTGAAAACCCAAAAATTTTACCAGAATAGGCGTGACCACTCTAATATTATTTTGAACTAAGAACTTAATAACCTAATAACCACTGCCTTTAATTCAAGCCAATTTAGTCAAATCTTGCAAACCCGTTGCACGTGTACAATACTTTAAACTATCACCTTAAAAAGTGGTCGTTATCACTCCTATAAAATGTTAGCCTTGTGTTTAATCTACTTCAGTCTAGCATATTTTACGAGAAAATTAGCATGAGTCGTAAGCGCTGCTCACAACAAAATTGTGAGTTGAAAATAGTGGGAGGGATAGTGCTCATAAAATTTTATTCTCGCTAGAGAGCTGAAATTTTATACATAAGTAAGTGTAGAGTAAGCCAATAGGAAAATCTTAAAACCAAGAAGTTTTTTCCGCGCCCTTAAAACTAAAATTCGCAGTAGAGAGCTGAAATTAGATACACAAATAAATCTAGATGAGAGATCACTAAGATAAATCTAAAAAATCTGAAGTTTCAACCAGAGGGCGGTAACAACTTTAAATTCAAAATTAAGATAAATTTTATTGAATGAAGCCTTTCATACACATTGCACTTATCCAAAATAAAAATTTCCTTTTTTGAAAAGTAGCCGTGACTTCACCCATAAATCTTAGCTTTTTCTTTTAGATACTTTGGTTAAGCAGTTTTTAATTTAATACTCAGGTATTTCTTATTAAGTTTTTAATACCAAACTTTGCATGAACCATAAGCACTAGAGGATATAAAAGTCAGCGAGGCCAGGCCCATAAAAATTTTACGTAATATTATACTATAGAGAGCTGACATTTTGTACACAAATAGTAATTGATTTACTCAATCGGAAAATCCAAAAATTAAAAGCACCAGCTACCCTATTGAAACTTTGCATGCACATTGGGCATATCCTTTTGATATATGTACTTTGGCTAATCACACTTTAATATGTAAATTTATTGGGAAAATAGGCGGGGTCATGCCCAGTAAAATTTACACTGTATTTTACATGTTTCTTCCAGTCGACTCTTACCAAATTGCATACACACTGGCTGGCGACCCCTTGTAATACCACAATAGTGCATTTTTAAGGTCAACAATTCAACACAAAAAAAACAAAGGTGTCTTATAATTTCTAGTTAATCTGTTAACTTGGCAATATTTTTACTTTTCCAAAAAAGGAGAGAATAATGTATAAATGTTCATTTCTTTGTATTGATAAAAAGGTTGTCAAGTTGGCAGATTATCTGGAAATTATATGACACCCTGACGATTACAAATTTATATTATACATAATATATTTCTTTGTTAGGTATTGTGACAAAGAAGAACTTGGTCAAAATTTATATCTCACAACTTTTAATGGCCGAAATTTTAGATAAAAACTTGGCCGTTTTTCACATTTATGTTTTTGTGCGGACATTTTTTTAAATTAATCAATTAAAAGTATCAAAAATTTTAAAAAAGTAAATAACTACATAGGAATTTGTTGGTTTTTGTTTGTTTTATTTAAGTTATTTGGATAGTAAATGTTTACACTGCAGTATATGAATATGAAATGCATTAAAAATTGCAGTAAGCAGTAAATTTACTGATTACTGAAAAAAATCAGTAAACTTTTACTGCTAATGAAATTTAATTTGCATTACCAGTAAAATCGTAGGGCTGCATTCATTCATAAAATTTTTAAATTTTTGTATGAAAATCATTTAGCCACCTGGTAGAATTTCAGTATGAATACGGGCATTACTGATTACTGAAAATTCAATGCACCTCATCACATAATAAATCATTTAGGCACTTTATAAAAATTGTAGAGAAAAATTTTAGTAATCAGTAAAAATTTACTTGTTAACATTTTTTATCTAGGCGCACGGCAGTGCGCCAGGCCAAGTTCTGGCCAATGCACGCAGTGTGTATATTTACACGAAGCCATTCGAGTTGTTTTTACCCCCCTCATAACTTTGTTCCCCGCAATCGTAAAATTATGATATTTAAACCATAATTAGAATAAATTCATATAACATATGCGAAGTTTGAAACTTTAACAATGAAAGCTTCCGGAGATATTGAGGTGCATATTTTAAAACATACTCAATGACTCACTGACTCACTGACACACTCATCAAATTGATGAAGCACTTCCGCTATAGCTAGAGAGCTAAAATTTGGTACACAAGAAGATCTAGGTGAGCAATAAACCACAAAAATCTGGCAACCCAAAAATTTTAACCAGGAGGGCGGGGCTACGCCCATAAATATAAAAATTTGTGCTATTGAGCTGAAATTCGATACAGAGCTAGGTCTAGGTGAGAAATAAAATAAAAAAATCTGAAAACCCGGAAATTTTATCCAGGAGGGCGGGGCTACGCCCATAAAGGTCAGACTTAAAAATGCTAATCTAAGACGCTTCATGCAAGCTATTTTATTGAAATTCGGCATATATACATTTAAGTGGTACTGCTCATCTATTGTAAATAAATGCCTTTACTTTTACTTTATAATTTTTAATTCCTGTTGTTCATCGTTTAGTTGTCGCTGTCCTTGTTGTTGTGTACGCATTGCATTTAAAATAAATTCAGTAATGTGCGACTTTGACTCCCGCACGAAGGGTTCCGCACATTCGGGTTTGAGCATTTTTTTTTTTTATGTGGCTTATTTCCTTTTTTTAAGTTTTTTCAGTTTAAACGATTTTTTCAGTTTTGTCGCTTTTTTCTCGTTTTGGCGTTTTTTTCTCTTTTGGGTTTTTTTCATTTTCGCAATTTTTTTTAATTTTGGCGATTTTTTTCATTTTGGAGATTTTTTCTGTTTTTGGGGTTTTTTTATTTAGGTGATTTTTTTTTATTTAGGCGATTTTTTTCATTTTGGCGATTGTTTTAAGGGTTTTTTAATTTTGGTGAATTTTTTCATTTTGGCGTTTTTTTCATTTTGGCGATTTTTTTCTGTTTTTGGGTTTTTTTTATTTTGGCGATTTTTTTCATTTTGGTGATTTTTCCGGTTTTTCACGATTTATTTTAGTCCTAGAATTATTTTTATATTGGTGCTTTTTTTCATTTTGGCGATTTTTTTTGTTTTTGGCGTTTTTTTTTTTTTTTTTTTTTTGATTTTGCGATTATATAATTTTTTGATTTTATAGTTTTACCGTTTTTGAAAATTTCAAGAGTTTTGCTCTTACGGTTTCCAAGATAAAGCAAGTTGTCAAAATTACAAAGTCAAAAATGCATTAACTGATAGAACAACTTTGAATTTAAATTGTTTAAAATTAGTGTTAATTGTTGTAGTTTGTATAAAAATACACTAACTTTACAAATTTCAAGTGTATATATGTACATACAATTGTATGTATATTACATTTTTCGTTGCTCGTTTTGGAACACTCTTTAATTTTTTACTCTCATGTATTTGTTGTTGTAGCGGTCAAATGTCTACATAATGTGTCCAAATTTCAGGTCCGTAGCTCTTACGGACAGCGTAGCGAAAACAATAGGGTTCATTTTCACCTTTGGTGTACAGAATCCTAATAAAGCAATTATCAAGTTAAATAAAACAAACAAAATCCAGCAAATTCCTATGTATTTACAATATTTTAAATAAGTTTGTATTGCTTCTTTCAAACACTAATACACTCACACCAATTTGATAACGCGGTGTGCATCTAACTCAAAATTTGTGATTGTATTGTGAAAAAGATTTTTAACCCCCATCGTATAGATGTTTACACATCAAAACTTAAAAATTGAAGAACGACGAATAAAAATGAAACAAGTAAGAGTGCTATATTCGGCTGTGCCGAATCTTATATACCCTTTACCAAAGTGTTTTTATGTAGTATAGAGATACATACATAAGCACATACATAAAGTATAAACAAAAAGAAAAAAATAATTTGACCTAGTTACTTTTATGTACAAAAAAATAAATTTACAAACCCTAGAATCATTATATTAGATTTTTCTGATTCCTTCATCAATCTAGTAGTTCTTAAAGAAATATAGAAAGTGTGTTAAGTAAAAAAAGAAAAAAAAGGAAATTAAAAAAAAATGTTTTATTTAGTTACTTTAATATCTAGAAATAAGGTCAAAGTTTTCAGCTCTGGAGCTGCGTTTTTTATTTTTATAATTTTTTACACTAAACTTTTCTTTCGAAAACGTAAAATATGTATAATCTATAAAGGAAAAGATAAAAATTAATTAGACTTTTATATATCACAAAAACTGTAAGTTTTCCAACCCTGCGATCATTTTTTTTTGGCTTTTGTGATTTCTTACACCAATCTCTTTCTTTTAAGAATTTAAGATATATTTAATTTCTACAGAAAAGAAAAAATTTATTTTATTAAGTTACTTTTGTACAAAAAAGTTAAAGCTTTCCAACCCTGGAATCGTCTTTTTAATTTTTTTAATTGTTTTTTTTTTATTTTAAATACCAATTTGTTTCGCACTCAAGCATAAAATAAGTTTATTTAATTAAAAAAAAAATAAAATTTAATTTTCGTTAGTTAATTTTTTTTATCACAAAGAGTGTAAGTTTCCTAACCCTGGAATCCCCCTTTTTGATTTTTTAAGAATGTAAGATATGTTTAATTTATATTAAAAAATTGAAAAATTTGTTTTACTAAGGGCCAATTTCAACAACTCTATTTAAGTATCAATTCATATTTAAATGTCGATTTTCATTATTTTTTGTATGGAAAAATTACTTTTAAATATGAATTGATATTTAAATAAGTTGGTGAAATTGGCCCTAAGTTACTTTTGTATAAAAAATAAGGTTTTCCAACCCTGAAAACTTCGTTTTAATATTTTTTTAATTTGAAATACCAAATTCATTCGTACTGAAGTATAAAATAAGTTTATTTTATAAAAAAATAAAAATTAGTTTTCGGTAGCTAATTTTTATATCACAAAAAGTGTGGGTTTTCCAACCCTGAAATCATACCTTTTGATTGTTTTAATATCTTAAACTAATATCTTTCTTTTAAGAATATAAGATATCTTTAATTTATAGAGAAAAAAGAAAAATTTGCTTTAGTAAGTTACTTTTGTATAAAAAAAGTAAAGTTTTCCAACCCTGGAAACGTCTTTTTAATTTTTTTAACTTTCGTTTTTAATTTGAAACACCAATTTAGTTTGTACTGAAGTATAAAATGAGTTAATTTAATAAAAAAAATATAAAAATTAGTTTACGGTAGTTAATTTTTTATATCACAAAATTTTTAAGTTTTCCAACCCTGGAATTATCCTTTTTAAGTTTTCTACTTTTTTAACCCAATTTCTTTCTTCTTAGAATATAAGATATATTTAATTTATAGAAAAAAGGAAAAATTTCTTTTAGTAAATTAATTTTGTACAATTTTGTATAAAAAAGTTAAAGTTTTTCAACCCTGGAAACGTATATTTAATTTTTTTTTATATTTTTTTTTATTAAGAAATATTAGCTTTATTCATACTGAAGTATAAAATAAGTTTATTTAATAAAAAAAAATAATAACTAGTTTTCGGTAGTTATTTTGTATGGCAAAATGAAGTTCAAGCTTCGCAGCCTTGAAACCGTCTGCTCGATTTTGCTGATTTTCAATACCAATCTTATTTCCACAATTTCTGATACACCAGTCCAAGAACGAAGTCTCTAGCTTTTCTGGGAGCTTCGGAAAACCGATTTCACGTACAGACAGATGGACAGACGGACATCGCTTATCCGTCTTCCCTATGAATAGGGATCCAGAATATATATACTTTATGGCTCGCTTATTAATATTCTAGAAATTACAAACGGAATGACAAACCTATATATACCCTTTTACCATTTTTTGGTAAAGGGTATAAAAAAGATCTGGTAAAAAATACGCACATATGTATATATATATATGTCTAAAATTTTCTGATACTAAATATATGGGCATTTTCGCGAAAAGGTCAACCAAGAGATCCAAAAAAAAGTACCGAAGATCTTGCCACTTTTCATTATATGTATATTATTACGAAGTATTGAAATTTAATATTTTTGGGTTAAAATAGTGAATAAAAGTTTATATGTAAAAAATAATTGTAAGCGAAGTTGCGTTTGTATGTTTCTTGCACTGTGTACGTTTTAAAGGCTTATTTCGTTAAAATATTTACTACATTTAAAGTTCTCTTACCGTAGAGCTTCTCTTCTTTAATTGTACTTATATAAGTGAAGTTACGGTAAAAAGTACAAAGAGAGACAACAGAGCACGAATTAAACGTATTTGTGTTAATCTTTAATCTGATATTCTTTTGTCGCGTGAGTGAACGAAAAACAGCATAAGTTGTCAAAACGTTTGAATTTGTTGATAAAAGTGGAGGAAAACTTGTAGTTTACGTGAGATTTGTTCAACAATCAGTACAATAAAACTAAATAACATTTTTTTTTTTCAAATAATTTATTTATTATTCATTGCGAAAGTTTGTCGCGTGAGTGACCGTAAGTGCAATCCCTTCTAAAAAAAATATTTTTAGTTATTTGTTAGCTTTTTTAATTCAAATTTAGATGGATCAACAAAATATTAATAAAAAAAAATGAAAAGCAAATGCGATACATGGGCAAAATAAAAAATAACCTACAAAGAGAATTGTCCCGAAAGTACAGAATAAAAGTGCCAGAGAATACAATAGAAGTCGATAGCAAGTTAAAAAGAAAGAGAGAATACGATAGATCGAGTGTAAAAATGATTCGGACTAATCGGCAAGTGGAGAACAAGAAACGTGATAGGTATTGGAGCAAGCAATCTCTTGGAAAGGGTGTAA
Source organism: Tachina grossa (assembly GCA_949987645.1). Lineage (NCBI taxonomy): Eukaryota > Metazoa > Arthropoda > Insecta > Diptera > Tachinidae > Tachina > Tachina grossa. The sequence continues at coordinate 108,097,786 of OX465278.1, forward strand.
AGAAGGCCGATGATGTATTAAATAAAATATACGATATGGACATCTCTTTTTTATTTTTTCTTCTTCTTAGCTTAAATACTAATGTTATGACTATAATTGTATATATAACTGCACAAAAAACTGCAGTGGAAAAAATGTCGCGTGAGTGACGTCGCGTGAGTGACCCAGAAGAATTCTTCGAAAAAAAATTGCAGGCCAAATTTTTAAAAATCATAAGTCTAATAATAAGGCTTGATATATCTTATTTATGTCAAAAATATTTAAAGTTCAAAATTTTCACACAATTCGCAGAGTTTGCCAATTATTAGCAATGATGTCTAAAGACATGTCTATTTGAAGTCGCATGAGTGACCGCTCTTTTGTGGCTTTTATCTCAAAAGATGAAAACCGGAGGCTCTCAATTTTTTTACCATTGATAGTACTCTCAAAATACTACAAAAAATTATTAGTGGTGAATTGTAAAAAATTCAATTGTGTTTGATTTATTTAACATTTAAAATTTTATTTTGCTCCGAAAGTCGTGTGAGTGACCCGCGGAAATGCCCATATGTACATTTCTTGAAAGCTCTATGTATATTTTTTCTACATCTGTCTACAAATTTAAAATCGGTTAACATTGAACTTAGTTAAAGGTTGATAAGTGCCACATTAGCCGTACTCAAGATTTTGGGGGTGTTTGGAAAATTTCAAAAACAGATTTGTTGTTTACTGGACAATACCTAACAAAAAAATAAAAAATAAGTAACAAATCCCAAGTATTTTTTTCGCCTAAAATAAGATATTAAAAACTCGAAATATGCACTTAAAACAAAACGTAACACTATATTTTAGTTAAATATACATATACTCCCGATCATATGATTAGAACCTCTTTGAATTTCTGTTTTTAATTTACTAATAAAAATTTTACTATTAATCAATCTAGAACTTTCATTTATGCTCATGGACAAAGTCATTTCAGTTCTTTTTTTCTTCATTTGTTTTTCTATGCAAACAAAGTCTCTGTAAACGAAATATCAAGTTCGTTAGACTTAAAACAACATATTTTTCGTATAATCTTTTATTTTAGGAACCAAAAACAAACAATAGCACCGAATATACAATGAAATGCAAACGTAATCACAATATGTCAATCACCTGTCCACCAAATGGAGCAACACAAAACTCAAACATAACAATAACTTCACACACAAACGTACACGCACACACACACACATCACGCATACATTTTGTTGCAGCATGAAAGAGGACGGTCGAATGCATGTGTGATGCAGGACAATGGAATTTCCAATGAATTCTATTTGATTGAAACATGAACAAATAATGATCAATAAGTAAAACTTATCACAATTCGGTTTATTTTCTTTTCTTTTGTCGAGTTTTGTTTTATTTTTGTTTCAGCAGGGCAAACAAATCCGAGGAAATAGAGAAAGAAGCCAACAGGAAAATTTAGAAATATTCATTTATGTGTGTAAAACTAAATCAAGGGTGCATCAACCAAATGAATGCTGCAGGAGAAACCAAATTATAACCCAAAATTGCCAAGAGGAACATTTAACCCATATGACACTTCATTTTTCTTTCATTTATCAAGTTTTAGAGAAAATTGCAAACATATTGTAATAGGAAAATTCCACAAGTGCAAAGGTTTCAATTATATTAAGAAAAATTAAATAATGTCAACAACTTGACTAAAGTTATCGATAAAAAATGAAGATCTGTCAAAAAAATGTAAAATTTTTCTACTTAAAATTGACATTTCAAGCTTGAAACATAAAAGTGTTCCTTAATTAGCGGTTTATGGTCAAACATAGCGATTTTTAGTTTGTTTCGTATCAATACTAGCGGTTTCTAATTACGAAAATTTTGCAACGTTTAAACATTTTGTTTCCGTTTTATATAGTTTGTTCTTTCTAACATTTATTGTTTCCTTCTATCAAATCAATGGAAAAAATGAAGTGTCATAAGGGCCCAGCAAAAAAATTTCAAAAAAGTAATCGGGTTTTGAATTAGGCATTTTTGGTGGAAGATTTTCCTTACCAACTTAATTAGAATCAAGGCGTGAGATTAAAATAATCGATTCTTGAGAAGTACTTACGTTTTTTATTTGACAACTTGTTCACGTAATCGATTTAATCTAAAAAAATCATTCATCATAAACTCATACTGGACACAGTGAGACAGGCAAAACGTTTTTTAAAGCAAAATAAAGATTTATTAATGTTAAATTCGGATAAGGGAAATAATACGGTGGCTATTATGAAAAATGAGTATGAAACAAAAATGAATAACATTATTGGAGATTTATGTACAACTTTTCAATATGAATTCGATTAGTTTAACGGACAAAAATTGGTTAGCCACCAAAACTGCTACAAAAGTATTTATGGTCTACCTAAAATATGTACATAAAATTTATATGCCTCTTCGCCCCATTTGCTCGTCAATAAATTCCCCATCTTATAAATTGAGTAAATTCTTAGTTGAAACGCTAAAACACTCGACAAAAAAAAATCGGGCTATAATGTTAAAGATGCCAAAGATCTGAAAAACAAAATTACAAATGTTACAATAAGTGACAATGAAATTCTTATTTCGTTTGATGTGATTTCTCTCTTTCCTAGCATTCCCGTAAATCTGGCACTTAAAACGATTGAGAAAAAATGTAATACGTTGGATCAGTATACGAGGTTACCTAAAAATAGTTTTATGGAGTTAGTATCGTTTTGCATAAAAGAATGCAGATATTTTAAATATCAAGAATAATTATACGAGCAAAAGAAAGGAATGCCAATGGGCTCACCCATCTCACCGATAATAGCGGACATAATAATGGAAGAATTATTAGAAGTGTCTCTCGGAAAAATTGAAAACAAACCGAAAATAATCATCAAATATGTTAATATGTTAAATAGTTAAAAGAGATAGTATTGAAAATATTTTAAAAACATTAAATTCTTTTGACAAACAAATAAAATTTACAATGGAAGTAGAAAATGAAGGCAAACTACCATACACAGAAAAAATTATTCCCAAAAAATTTGCAAACAAACGTGTGTTTTGAAATATAATTTAGTTTCAGCAAATATTTTTTACTGTTCCAGTAAATTATTTGTTCCAATTTTATTTTATATAAAAAAAACTGTATAGAATGAAAATTATCTGTATAAAGTAAAATTTGTAAAAAAAAATTTTAGATTTATTTTTTTTATATATAAATTTGTTATTTTCAGTTAAATTTATTTTTATATATACCTAATTTACATTAAGCATTTTTTCATGAAATTTTATGATTTTTGTCGCACGAAACTTTTTATATTTGCTAATTGCAGAGCTATAAAAGAGAATTGTATATCAAATATTAAGTAGAATGAATCTCTGATGAATTTTTGGCAACTTTTTTGATATAAGTTGCTCCTCCAGGCCTCCTCCTATTGGCAAATAAAAAATTTTCTTGCAACTAATTTCATGAATAAAAATGCTTAATGTAAATCAGGTAATACTGTAAAAAAATTTGTCGGATTTTTTTTTTTAATTTTTTCTACAAATTATTTTATAGATATAAGAAACATTTTATTTTTTTTTAAGATTTTTGTTTGCAGTTTTCAAACTTATTATGTTTGTATGTTGTGATTCTCAATATAGTATTAACAGTCTTACTATAAACATACGGAGTTTGTTAGCTAAATTCAAAAATTTTTTGGGTTGAAGTCTACTGACGAGTTCGAAAAGCGGGAACGAAATGCTTATCCACAAAAACAAGCCAATTTTTTAAAGTAAAAAAAAAAATTGTTGAACCTTTTATTTGAATCAGTTATTTTTTTTAAATAAAACTTTTACTAATTTTTTTTACAAATTGGTAAGAATTGTTATTGATTTAGTTAATTTATTTTCTGATAATACGAAAAATTTTAGTGAATGTGTTTGTAAATTATAAAAAAAATTTGCTGAATAATACAAAAAAAATCTGCAAAAATGTTTTTCTGTTCCTATTAATACATTTGACTGAAAATATATTAAGTTTCAGTTAACTTTTTTCTCTAATGCCATAATAAGTTAACTAAAAATTTTATTTTTTAATTTTTAATTTTAATTATTATTCGAACTCCATTTGTTTCTATGCGATACGAACTTTAGCCCGTTCAAATCACAAATATAGAAACAAATGGAGTTCGAATAATAATTAAAATTAACTAAAAATTAATAGCCATGGGCCTGTGGCAAAAATTAAATAGAAATATACTTAATAATTTAAATATATTTTAAACGTGAATCCATAACAGATATGTAGGAGATCCATATCCGAAAAAAGGTTTTACCATAAATTCTAAGAAAATCTTTTTATTCCAAATAAAATAAAATTTCTTCTATAAATTTTCAATATTTATTGTGCTTTTTTGCTCTAATTTTTATGTTAATTTGCATAGAATACATTTTTCATTTAACTGTCTTAGTGAAAATTTCATCTAAGTATGTCTCCTGTTCATCTTCAAGGAGCTGCTTGGCGTCTTTTTCCAATTCCATGGGGGTGGAATTCCATTTTTGTCGAATGCTGGAGATATATGGATTAGAAGTGCACAGTAAAATATTAAAGAGGTCTTCATTGGTACTATATCTAGATATCTTTCTTGTGTTGTGCTCGCGAAAATATCTATAATCTTTGTTCCTTTTTTCTCACGCTTCTTCAGAAAGATCTCCAATCGGCAGCATATTGTGTTGAATAATGTTTTCCCCATGATATATTATTTTATGAACTGTCGATGGCATATTCCTCCAATCATATTTTTCGTTGTATATTTTCGCTGTTTCATTAGCATACTGACCAAATTTTCTGGCATTTACCTTTTTATGGCATGATATTACTTGCAGTATGATTTTGTAGCGTTTTATTAATTCAAAATCTACTCCTGTAATAGCTGCAGCAGTTTCAGGATCAGAAAAAAATTTTGTTGCTGTGTTGCCATCATTTGTGTTTCCTTCTCCTTGCTTTGGCTGATCGATCAGTAAACCCAATTCTAAATATTTATCTTGTACGTGTTTCTTTTTTGCCTCTCTTTTGGCTTTATTTTCGTCACTATTTCGTACTGTTCCTTTAAAATCTAAATCATAGCTTAGCTTTAATATGTGCTCCATAAATCGAATTTTAGCATGGAGTGGAGACAAGCCAAGCTCATAGGCTTCTTGGAAAGTGATGTCTTCTGTTGTAAGTTGACTTAATTGGCTGCAGTTTTTTTTTGCAAATAACACAGCTCGAAGATGATTTTGTTTCAATTATGACCTGTGCAGCTTTTCCATCAATCATTGTAAGTAACATTAGATAATTTATTTGAGTCTCTTGATCGTTAATTAACAAAGTTATCGGTTGAAGTTTATCTATTTGTTGTTTAAGTTTAGATACTTCTTTTAATATTACATCCTTCGTTTCCTTCTTCAAAGCAAACTTAATTGGTCTGCAATATTTTGTTGAGGAAGGTATTTCGTTTTTCCATATGTCAATATCGGTTTCTTTGCTAGTAGATGGCTCAAAATTAATGTTATTAGTTTTTAGTCTTAACGGAACAAAAGATATCATAAATAAGTCAGAATCTGATTTTTTTTTCTGCATTATACTGCTTATATCGCTTTTGTCCAGAAGATCCATCGCATCCCCATTTTTAAATTAATGTTAGGCTACAGTCACCAAGCTTTTTAATATTATCTGCGTCCAATGTATTCAACAATCTTTCCGCTGAACTTTCTGTAATGTTTATAGAATTTTGTGGTGGTAAACAATCTTTTTTAATTAAAACCAAATCTCTATATTCTGTATAAATGGAGCAATGTTTTCCAACTGCCCGCTTTCGCAATTCCATAAACTGATATTTTGTTAGCTTTAAGTCCAGAAATATTGAAAATGCTTCTTCAGATGTAAATTTTTTATCATCGGTTGGTGTTGGAATGTTCTTTAAAATCCTTTTTACACGCTTGGGTCTCGCTTTCATTACATTTTCTATTATATCAATTTTTTTAGTTTTATTTTTTGTTGGTCCTAGTTGATGGAAAAACGTATCTTTAATTATTTCTTGAGAAAATTCTTCATTCATGCTTTGCAGCTTTCGTCTTCGGGACCTTTCACTACAATCCTCAACTGGTCTGGCAGGTCGGCCCACATTTGCTGGTTTTGGTTGTCTTTCAAATACAAGTTCGCTTGTAAGCCATTGTTTGTTGCAGTTAAACATTTTTTCCTTATTTCTATTACATTCATTATACCCTTTATTTAATTGCGTTAAAAAATTATAAATTTTTTTTAAATGCTCGCACAACTCAAAATAAGGGTCTTTTTAAATGTGAAATATAACATCGTTTTTGTTTTTTTTGTTCAAAATAAATTTTAGCAAGATCGTTATAACTGAACTTAGCCATTGTTTTGACAATACTGATCGTCTTTATTAATTTTGTCTGTTTTTATACACATCAAGTTTTCTAATGAGTTTCAAAACTCATTAAAAACTTGAACACAAACTGTCTGTGTCTAAAGAACCAGACAGGTTTAAAAGAGAATTAAAGAGACCTGTTTCAAGAAAACCTGATGTGTGTATCGTATTTTAACCTTTATATGACCAGCAGCTGCCTGGGTACAGAATAAAGTTATAACAAAAGGACGAATATATCAGTCCAAATACAACAACTCATGTACCTACCCCCGCTTATATGTAACTATTAATTTTTTAATGGCCTAAATTACAAAAATGCATTTAATGCATTATAATAACAGTCTTTTATTATACCCTTTTCATTAATAAAACTTCTTCGAAAAAAATAAAAACATACACACAATACACACACAAACACATGTAGATATACCGCACTCCTATACCTAAAATATCCGACATGCAAGCAGTAAAATCAATCAAGATGCAAATATAAATTTAAAAAAATAGCATATAATAACAGCTCAAAGTACATACTATAACACGTTATAAGTCATTTTACGAAGTTTTTCGCAGAAAAAAAGTTGCGTTCCACTGAACATCGAGATTTGGGTATATTTTAGACCTTTATTACAATCCCCAAATCTGGGACTCGAGAAAAGTAAGGCAGGATTGTTTTAATTTATTTTATAAGTTAAGAAATGATATTGTGTGAAGAAAAAAATTTTTTCCAAAAATATATAAAACCAAAAAAGTTATGCCCACTTGAAGTTCAAAAGTTTTCTAAAATATTTTGAATTTTAGCTTCTCTTAAAAAAAGCGCGTTTTTGATCACACTATCCGAAGAGAAATAATCAAAATAAAAACTTAAATTTCTGGATTTCGAGGTTCCTATGTGTTTACTTTTATATAAAAAAAAATTAAATCGGTGACACAAAAAAAAATTTTTTGAAGACTTTTGGCCGCCATCTCTTCAAATGTGCCACTGTGCGCCGTCAAAATACAATTACAAGCAGTCAGTCAGTGAAAGAACTTTGTAAGTAAAAATCACTAAATATTAATTTCAAATAAAATCGTTGATAAGTTTCTGTCAATGTTCCTTAAACCTCTACTCGGGGCAGACTCCGTCACAAATAGCAAAACTGAATTTGTATTGAAACTAACGTCCGTAAAACTGCGTGTATAAGAAATATGTATACATTACATGGAATATTGGAACAGAGATTTAGATGGCGAACAATAAAAAAAACCCAGATAGCGCCTAAAAAACTATTTTTTAAAACTTAAAATTTTATTTCGAAAATTAAATTTTAATAAGTTTAAAAAAATTTATATTTTTTCGGAATGGAGTGTAAAATATTTACAAAAAAATCTATAAAGTGTCAAAATATGCCCGAAAAGCGTATATTATGCTCTAAAAATTAGAAAATATGCTAAAAGTATGCGTGTAAGACCGATATATGCAAACACATACTCTAAAGGGTAAAATATGCAAAAATATGCACTAACAAATCGATGCCAAAATTCATAAAAAAAAACCTGAAACGGATAAATATATTGTCCCCGCACAAGAAAAAACACGCAATTGCATATTTACGGTTTCCCTGCTAATTATTTGCGGCTAACCTTCAATTGTATACACATTAAGTATTTTCATATTCCATTTTAAATAAATTCAGCTATTCGCGTTAAATAGCTGGTGTTAATAACAATCTCTGCCCAAGTAGATGAAGTGCGTGGATGCACAAAAAATATCGGTATATCCCCCAAATAATAAAGCATAGCCTAATTTTTCTTCTCTTCTTTAGAAAATTACATTAATTAGTAAAAATATTGCATTCAATTAGAATTAAAAATACTAAACTTGAGCCTGATTATTCTTGAATAAAAATCTAAGATTTTGAAAATATCTAGGCGCACGGCAGTGCGCCAGGCCAAGTTCTGGCCAATGCACGCAGTGTGTATATTTACACAAAGCCATTCGAGCTGTTTTTACCCCCCTCATAACTTTGTTCCGCGCAATCGTAAAATTATGATATTTAAACCATAATTAGAATAAATTCATATAACATATGGGAAGTTTGAAACTTTTACAAGGAAAGCTTCGGGAGATATAGAGGTGCAAAAAGTGCACATTTTAAGACGTACTCACTGACCACTGACACACTCATCAAATTGATGAAGCACTTCCGAGAAGATCTAGGTGAGCAATAAAAATTAAAGTTTGTTCTATTAAGCTGAAATTAGATAGAGAGCTAGGCCTAGGTGAGAAATGAAATAAAAAAATCTGAAATTTCGGAAATTTTTGCCAGGAGGGCGGGCCTACGCCCATAAAGGTCAGAATTAAAAATGCTAATCTAAGGCGCTTCATGGAAACTATTTTATTGAAATTCAACATATATAATGCGGTAATGCAAGGCTATAAATTTTTTACTAAAAAAGTGGGAGTTGACACTCCCACACAATTTAAGCCTCATTTTAATGCCCTGCGGCTCAGCATACTTAGATATACTATTTATCTGGCTATTATTATCCGTTTTTAACGAAACTAGACAAGAATAATAAGCACTGACCCAAAAAAAATTTGTCTTTGGAAAAGTGGGCGGGGTTACGCCAATAAAAATTAAAAGTTAAAAGTTGCGCTAAGAAGCTGAAATTTGATACACAAGTAGGTCTAAGTGAGAAACAAACTAGAAAAATTTTAAAACTCAAAAAATTTTACCAGAATGGGCGGGGCCACGCTAATATTGTTTTGAACTAAATACCTAATATACAGCTTTTAAATCAAGCCAATTTAGTGAATTATAAGCGCTGCTCACAACAAAATTTTGAGTTAGGAATAATGGGAGAGGTAATGCTGATAAAATATAAAGATATAATTCGCGCTAGAGAGCTGATATTTTATACACTAGTAAGTGTAGCTACGTAAGCCAATGGGAAAATCTTAAAACTAAAAAGTTTTACCCGGTATACGACCTTAAAACTCCATTTCGCACTAGCAAGCTTAAATTTTATACACAAATAAATCTAGACAAGAGATCACTAGGAAAATTCGGCAAACCCAGAAGTTGCTATCAGAGGGCGGAAATAAGCACTTCAATTTCAAAATTAACATACATTTTATTAAAACTTTTCATACACATTGCACTCCTCCAAAAAAAATTCCCTATTTTGAAAAGTAGCCGTGACTTCATCCCTAAATCTTAGCTTTTTCTTTCAGGTACTTCGGCTTAGCAGTTTTAATTTAATACTCAGGTATTTGCTATTAACTTTTTAATACCAAACTTTGCATGAACCATAAGCACTAGCAGATATAAAAGTCAGCGGGGCCAGGCTCATGAAAGCTTTACGTAATATTATACTATAGAGAGCTGACATTCTGTACACAAATAGTAATTGATTTACTCAATCGGAAAATCCAAAAACTAAAAGCACCAGCTACCCTATTGAAACTTTGCATACATATTGGGCATATCCTTTTGATTTATGTACTTCGGCTAAGCAGACTGTAATATGTAAATATATTGAGAAAATAGGCGGGGTCATGCCCAGTAAAAATTTTTTGAATTTTACATGTTTCTTCCAGTCGACTCTTACCAAATTGCATACACAATGGCGACCCGTTGTAATGACACAATAAAGCATTTTTAAGGTCAACAATTAAACACCCATTACGCTCTAACCCATTATTTTGTGCAACTGTACGATTTTCAACTGGCACAGTGATCATGAATAGAAATAAAATACATAAGAAATTTTAAGTTTAAAAAGTGTTATTATAGAAATCTTTTCAAAAAGTAATCAGATGCTCACAAAAACATAAATGTGAAAAACGGCCAAGTTCTTATTAAAAATTTCGGCCATTAAAAGTTGTAAGATACACATTTTGACCAAGTTCTTCTTTGCCACAGATTTTTCTAGTTGGTTTCTCACTTAGACCTACTTGTATATCAAATTTCAGCTCCTTAGCGCAATTTTTAACTTTTAATTTTTATGGGCGCAGCCTCGACCCTCTAACTAAAATTTCTTGGTTTTCAGATTTTTCCAGTTAGTTTCTCACCTAGACCTTTTAATTTTCAATTTTTATGGGCGTAACCCTGCCCACTTTTCCAAACTCAAAATTTTTTTCGGCCAGTGCTTAGTATTCGTGTCAAGTTTCTTTGCAAACAGATAATAATAACAACATAAATAGTATATCTAAATATGCTGAGCCGCAGGGCATTAAAATGAGGAATAAATTTTATGTATGGTGTAAACGCCCACTTTTTTAATAAAAAATTTATGGCCTTGCATTATCGCAGTATATGTGTCAAATTTCATTATAAAACGCTTCCATTAAGCGCCTTATATTAGCTTTTTTAATTCTGACTTTTATGGGCGTAGCCCCGCCCTCCTGGCTAAAGTTTCAGGGTTTTCAGATTTTTTTATTTTATTTTCCAACTAGATCTATCTCTGTATCGAATAGCACAAATTTTAGTTTTTGTGGGCGTAGCCCCGCCCTCCCGGTTAACATTTGCGGGTTTTCAGATTTTTCAGGTTCATTGCTCACCTATATCTTCTCGTGTACCAAATTTTAGCTTTCTAGCTATAGCGGAAGTGCTTCATCAATTTGATGAGTGTGTCAGTGGTCTGTGATCAGCAGTGCTGCCAGAAAAATTTTCATTCTTGTCCCCAATTTAAAACGTCATGTCCCCAAAAAATCCCCATTTCAACAGAAAAATCCTTACTTTTGTCCCCAAAAATATATATTACATAAAAAACGATTATTAAGTCCTATGCGCAGGATGAGAAATAAGATTTTCACAAAGTTACAAGAAAAATTGTCCTTTTTTCAGTACGATTGACCAAATTCTTTATTTATTTTTTAATGTTTTTATTTACTTAAAACGTACATAAAATTCAATTGTACATGCATATATTTACATATGTATGTGTGTACAAACTTAACAATTAACAAAAAGGCACTTTCAAGTTTATTTATTACAATATTATTAATTAATACTATCAATTAATATTAATGTTTAATTTTAGAAGGTACATAAAAGAGTATTATTAGTTTTTGAGATCAGAATATAAAACAAAAATTTAAGATTTTCTTTTTCATCCATTGTTTTGATTCGATTGGAGTCAGTCGAAGTAAACAATCTGAAGAAGATAATAGCAAAAAAATAATCACCCCTATCGTGAACAGTTTTTCCCTCGAAATATTTTTCCTTTTCCCCAAATTGCAATCGTGAATAATTTTTCTCCTGAAATGTGTTCCCTTTCTTAATTCCTCTTATCGTGAATAATATTTTTCACATGGATTTTTTCACCTTTCCCTTAGTTTTGTTCACTTTATTTTTGCAGGCGAACTGAATTAATACACTGCGTAATTTCAATACTATACATGCAATTATATATTAAAACTTATAAATAATTATTTTTAGGGCAAGACTAATAAATAATGTCTAAGATTAATAACAATAATTCCTTGGAACACCTTTTTTCATTGAACATGAATCTTTTAGGTTGACATGCAGTAAATTTTATGGCTGTGGTATGCTAAAAAAATTTTGCACGGCGCCTAAAACAATTAAAAATACAACTTTACACTCCATAACATTTCATTTGAAACCCGAAATATGTGTATTTCTTATTATTAAACTTAATTTGTTTGATTTTCAATTAATTTTGAAGCTTTACAAGTCTTCTTCCCGTTTTTGTACATTCACTACGTGTCGATAGCGGGAACAAACGTTCCCATGAAATTCACAATTGCAAAATTCCCTTCATGGGGAATGAAAATTTCATGGGAACAAAAATTTCACATTTTATTCACGATAGGGGTGAATACGAATTTAAGAAGATATTGCTTACATACATACATTCTTGCAATCGAAATATTCTAAATAATTTCCCAATCCAAAACTTCATAGACATCAAGTTCGTCTCCGTCCTCTACAACTCGCTTGTACATATTTTCCGATTTTAACTTTTTTTTTTTCTTCAGGAAGCTCAAATTTGTGGCAGAAGATCTTATAAATATTCAAATGTGATTTTATTCTTATTAAAGATTCTAACATTTCATATTGCAGATTATTCCTTAATTTGTTTTTGGTTTGGTAGTGTTCATGCATGAAAATATTCTCTCCACAAACGCATTACTTATTGGCACTATCAACAGGTTGAACACAGCAGCTGCAATTTCACGGAAGAAGTAATTTCCGGCATTATCTTCGTACTGATATACTACTGCTAAAAAGCCAAATATGTCTTTAGGAAAACTTGTTTTGTTTGTTTCCGCCAGTCGATATAAGCAATTTTATTCCATTGGTTTTCTTATAACTACATACACGCAATGCCACTTTTGGATCTATAACATTTTTCAAAATTCCATACACCGAATCAAATCTATGTTTTGTAATGTGCTTAAATTGCAAATTTTTAAAAAGTTCAAAGTTTTTAATATTTTCCGGGAATCACAAATACATTGTTTTTCATGCGTGACACAATGGGTAGGATGAATAAAAAAAAGTATTTGCTTTTTACTTAAAAATTTGTTTAAGAAAACAAAAAACACATACAAATTTGGGGTTTTAAAACAAATTTTTAAGTTAAAAGCAAATACTTGTTTTTATTCATACTAACCAATAACTAAGGTAGAACCGTGCGTAGAACAATTGCACAATCAAAATTTTCAAGAGTCATTTTTCTTTTTCAAAAAAAAAAAAAAAAAAATTTAATTGACAAAGAGCTAGTTCTGCAGCTGCGAGCACGGTTTTGCCTATGTATATATTCGCGGAATTACCATGATGGTAATATCATCTTCATTATAAAGTATGATTGCCACACTACTCTGAGTGATTTTTAAAAACTGAAATGTTACCAGTACTAAAATATTATGTCAACATCCACGATTAATTATTTTCCTGATACATGCAAATTGTTAGAGCTCAAAGTGAAAAGTCCCCAAATCCCTCCCCATGAAATTCTGTCCCCAAATTAGGGGCGAAATCCCCATTTTTGGGACAAATCCCCTAATCTGGTGGCACTGGTGATCAGTGGTCAGTGAGTATGTCTTAAAATATGCACTTTTTGCACCTCTATATCTCCGGAAGCTTTCCTTGTAAAACTTTCAAACTTTCGCATATGAAGTTATATGAATTTATTCTAATTATGGTTTAAATATCATAATTTTACGATTGCGGAGAACAAAGTTATGAAGGGTGTAAAAACAGCTCGAATGGCTGCGTGTAAATATACACACTACGTGCATTGGCCAGAACTTGGCCTGGCTAGATATGTACATATTTATTGGTATATAATATTAAACTTTTGTAAATTCCTTTTATTTACTATTTTACTTATTTTTTAACACTTTTATAAATTTTAATTTTCACAGGCCGAATAAATTGTATTTTTTTATAAAACTCGATGTTTTAAAATATTTGGCTTATTTACATTAGATGTTCCACTATAACATATGTATATGCTATAGTGAAGCAATTATAATTAATAAATAAATCCATTATCACTATCACGATCAAATAACTAGTCAATTGACTGTCACTATTGAATTCAAATAAAATTGTTGAAAATTTTTGGTGAAAAAATTTAATTTGTGTTATTTTCAAACATTCATTTCAGGTGGGTATTGCACTGGGGAGCTGTTGTTCATGAAACTCAGTTTAATTAAATTCGAGTTGATATATTTGTGAATATAAGTTAGTTTTAATTATTATTGTTCGAACTTCATTTGTCTCTATATGTATCCCTTCTTAAGCCTAATTGTGAATATATCGCCCCAAATATATGATTTACCTCCTAAATTGCATACATAAAAATTTATCTAGTTATGGCACCAAGGCATTCCCAAAAAATCCATCATGTATACTTGCAACACGATTAGCGGAAACAGTGGCCAGTACAAACGAGAAAAATTTTAAAAAAAGTTTTTCAAATACATTCTCCAAATGGTCCCTATCGGACAAACTGTGTGACACAAAACAAAAAAACATTAAAATGCAGTAGCAATTATTGCATCATGCTGGAAGATGTGGGCAAGCGTAGCGATAAAAAATATTTTTAATTTGTTTTCTTAATGTTTGTTACTACATAACTCAGTACCTTTTATACCAATTTTGAAAATCCTATTTTTTGTCTAAAATAGGTATACTTTCGATTTAGTGCTACTGAAATAAAAGTAGGTGGGAAAATGTTCACAAGCTGAGCAAACACATTAACCTCTCGTAGCGACATAATTTTAAAATAAGAAAATGGGCTGTTCCACCCACCCCCATTAAAATTTAAAATTATACTTCATGTTCCTCCATTTATACGATTTTTACGAAACTTGGATCACACTCTAAGATTTAAAAGGGAGACAAGCTTGCGTTTTAAAAATGTAGGAGAAGCCTGTTATTATTTAATATTAAGCTCTTAAAATGACACAATCTTGCATTAAAAAGTGAGCGGGGCAGCGCCTATTAAAATTTAGCATTAAATTTTACGTGCTTCTACCTACACAGAAAAAAATATTCCTGCAATAAACAACTTTAATTGAAATTAATACCGAAAATCAGTCAAAAATGTATTTAAGTCAATTAAACTTTTGCTTAAAAATCAATTATTTCATCAATAAGCAACTGTGATTGATAATTAAAACAAACTTCAATTAAAAATGTATTTAAGTCAAGTAAACATTTGTTTAAAAATGTTATTAATTACAAAGTTTAATTGATTCAAATACATTTTTTATTGATTCTTGGTTTTATTATACCCTTTACCAAAAAAATGGTAAAAGGGTATATATAGGTTTGTCAGTCCGTTTGTAAATTCTAGAATATTAATAAGCGAGCCCTAAAGTATATACACTCCGTTAACATAGGATAGCCTCACTTGAAATTTTAGAGAATAGTAGACATTTTCGCGATTCCTTAAAAAAATAGCAAATATGTTTTTAAGTCATTCTTAAGACGATACTCTGTTGCTTTATTGACAAAAATTCGAAATGGGTCAGTAAACATTAAGTGGACTTTCATAATAGTTTTCGTAAACAGCATGAGAAATTTTAATATTTCAGTGTTAACATAGATTAGCCTCAGTGATGAATTTTCAATTAATCTTTGATGTTTATGCCAAAATACCTTTAAGTGCAATAGAAACTCGTTTTATTTGCACAAAGAAAAAGTATTAGGAAAAAGCCGTCGCTTAATTCCACGGAAATCGCTAAAATTGAGACGTATCACGATCTAGGTCTTTTAAACCGCGCTGTTGGCGGAAAACTTCGTCGCAGCCCAAAAGTTATAAGCAATTACATGAAGAATACATCAGAGTATTCCAAATGGTACAAAGGAAAGACTTACAAGAAGTTTTCACCTCGATATAGACGCAAAATTCTCTAAATGGTTTCGCATTCATCTGTGAATTTAACTAGAATTAGAGCTGCAGTCAGAGTTAGCGTCAGTAAAATAACTATTCATAACGTTATACAAACTACGGAGTACTTGAAGCATCTAAATCATCAAAAAAACCCACAATTGCAAGACGTACATAAGCAACACAGACTAAAGTTTGGGAAAGACCACATGACGTAGATGGTGCATCAAGGTCATCAAACGAACGATTGAAAAAAGTAATTTCTTCAGACGAAAAGTCTTCCTCCTTCCTGATATTATAGAAATAATAACTATACCCATCTGGAATAGCGATATTAAAGCACTTTTCTTCAGAAGAATAGGGAAGACGAATAAGCGATGTCCGTCTGTCCGTCTGTCTGTATTTGAAATCAGTTTTCCGAAGCTCCCAGAGAAGCTAGAGACTTTGTTCTTGGACTGGTGTATCAGAAATGGTCTAAATTAGATTGGTATTGAAAATCAGCAAAATCGAGGAGACGGTTTCAGAGCTGGGAAACTTAAACTTCATTTTGCCATACAAAATAACTACCGAAAACTAGTTATTATTATTTTTTCATTAAATAAACTTATTTTATACTTCAGTATGAATAAAATTAATATTTCTTAATAAAAAAATATAAAAAAAATATTAAAAAAATTAAATAGACGTGTCCAGGGTTGGAAAACTTTAACTTTTTTATACAAAATTAATTTACTATAAGAAATTTTTCCTTTTTTCTATAAATTAAATATATCTTATATTCTAAGAAGCAAGAGATTGGGTTAAAAAATCAGAAAAATCAAAAAGGATAATTCCAGGGTTGGCAAATTTAAAATTTTTGTGATATAAAAAATTAACTACCGTAAACTAATTTTTATATTTTTTTATTAAATTAACTTATTTTATACTTCGGTGCAAATGAAATTGGTATTGCAAATTAAAAAAGAAAGTTAAAACAATTACACAGACGTTTCCAGGGTTGGAAAACTTTAATTTTTTTTTCTTATACAAAAGTAGCTTACTAAAACAATTTTTTTTCCTTTTCTTTATAAATTAAACATATCTTCTATGCTTAAGAGAAAGAGATTGGTGTAACAAATCAGAAAATACAAAAACGATGATTCCAGGGTTGGGAAACTTACACTTTTTGTAATATATAAAATTAGCTAGGTCTTATTAATTTTTTTATGTTTTTATTAAATTAACTTATTTTATATTGCAGTACAAATTAAATTGATATTATAAATTAAAAAAAATGTTAATACATGAAGAAGACGTTTCCAGGATTGGAAAACTTTAACTTTTTTCTTATACAAAAGTAAGTTACTTAAACAAATGTTTTCTCTTTCTCTATATATATTAAACATATATTATATTCTTAAAAGGAACATATTGGTGCACGAGATCTGAAAAATCAAAAAGAAAGTTTCCAGGGCTGGAAAACTTACACATTTTGTGATATATAAAATTAACTACCGAAAACTAATTTATATTTTTTTATAAAATAAACTTATTTTATACTTCAGTACGAATGAATTTGATATTTAAATTCAAAAAAATAAAACGACGTTTCCAGGGTTGGAAAACCTTATTTTTTAACCAAAACTTTTAAAATATTTTTAAAATATTTTCATACAAAAAATCAATGTTAGCTGCACATTGACTTAACTGCACAAAATATATTTTTTCTGTAATTATTGTTCAAAATCCTTTTTTAAGTGCACTTTGTATACCTGTGCATTTAACATATTTTTTGGCTGTTATAAATTATTCTTATATAAAAAATTTAAGTTAGCTAGCTGCACACAATAAAACAAATCTGGCTACATAAGTATGCAAGCATGTATGTGTATAAAACCAAAGAAAATATTCTTTGATAAAACTGAAGTCAAAAATTTTATACCTGCTCATTTAGGCAGGTAAGTGCGTTTAGATAACAGCATTTTTGACTTATCTGTACAAAAAGTCGTGCAAAGTTGATTGTGCAGCTAAGTCAAAATTACTGTACCAATAAAATTGGTATTTAAAATAAAAAAAAAAAAAAAAAAAACAATTACAAAAATTAAAAAGACGATTCCAGGGTTGGAAAACTTTAATTTTTTTGTACAAAAGTAATTTACTAAAACAAATTTTTCCTTTATTCTATAAATTAAACATATCTTAAATTCTTAAAAGAAAGAGATTGGTGTAAGAAATCAGAAAAATCAAAAAGCATGATTTCAGGGTTTGAAAACTTACACTTTTTGTGATATATAAAAGTAACTAAGTCTAATTAATTTTTATCTTTTCACTTATAAATTATACATATTTTACGTTTTGGAAAGAAAAGTTTGGTGTAGAAAATTATAAAACTAAAAACCTCAGCTCCAGAGCTTGAAACTTTGAACTTTCTTTCTGGATATTAAAGTAACTAAACAAAACATTTTTTTTTAATTTCCTTTTATTTCACTTAACTCACTTTCTATATTTTTTTAAGATTTACTAGGTTGATATAAGTAATCAGAGAAATCTAAAATGATGATTCTAGGGTTTGAAAATTATTATATTTTCTTTGTAAATAAAAGTAACTATGTGCTTATGTATGTATCTCTATACTACATAAACCCACTTTGGTAAAGGGTATATAAGATTCGGCACAGCCGAATATAGCTTTCTTACTTGTTTGTATTTTGATATCAATATTCTTCCCTTGTATTAGCAGCATCCGGAAAATGTCAGCAAATTCAATAGCATTTCCAAGAAATTTTGGCCAAGAGGGCGGGGCTACGCCCATAAAAGTCAGAATTAAAAAAGCTAATATAATGAGCTTAATGGCAGCTGTTTTATTGAGATTTAGCATATATACTGCGATAATGTAAGGCTATAAATGTTTCATTAAAAAAGTGGGCGTTGACGCGCTCATACAATTTAAACCTCATTTTAATGCACTGCGGCTCAGCATATTTAGATATACTATTTATCTAGCTATTATTATCCGTTTTTAACGAAACTAGACACGAATAATAAGCACTGGCCAAAAAAAAATTGACTTTGGGAAAGTGGGCGGGGTTACGCCCATAAAAATTTAAAATTAAAAGTTGCGCTAAGAAGCTGAAATTTGATATACAAGTAGGTCAAGGTTAGAAAACAACTAGAAAAATCTGAAAACCCTGAAATTTTAGTCGGAGGCTTATGAGCTGAAATTTGATACACAAGTAGGTCTAGGTGAGAAACCAACTTGAAAAATCTGAAAAGCCAAAAAAATTTTACCAGAAGTAAAAGTAAAAAGTAAAGCCAATATTGTTTGGAACTATAAACTTAATATACAGCTTTTAACTCAAACCATTTAAGTGAAACCTTGCAAACACGTTGCACGTATACAAGACTTTAAACTATCACCTTAAAAAGTAGGCGTGGTCACTCCCATAAAATGTTAGCCTTGTATTTAACCTACTTCGGTCTTGCAAATTTTAGAAAAAAATAGCATGAATTATAAGTTTTATCCGGTATGCGGGGCCATGCCGTTAAAACTCCAAATCGCACAAGAGAGCTGAAATTTGACACATAAATAAATCTGGATCAGAGATCACTAAATCCTGCAATTAGGCTGCAGGAACAAGCACTTTAAACTCAAAATTATGTTAAAATTTATTGAAACTTTTCATACAGACTGCACTTATACAAAGTAAAAATTTCTTGTTTTGAAAAGTGGCCATGACTACACCCATAAATTTTAGCTTTTTTCATGTACTTTAGCTTAGCAGTTTTTACTCTATTACCCATGTATTTCTCAATAGCTTTTTCCTACGAAACTTTACATGAACCATAAGCACTAGCATATACAAATTTTTCGTAATATTATTCTACAGAGAGAGACAAATAGTCCTAATGGATTTACTAAATTGGAAAATCCAAAAATTAAAGCACCAGCTACCCTATTGAAACCTTTAATATGTAAATATATTGAGAAAATAGGCGGGATCACTCCCACTAGAATTGACGCTGTATTTTACATGTTTCTTTCCAGACGACTCTTAACAAATAGCGTACACACTGGCGACCCGTTGTAATAACACAATAATTCACTTTTAAGGTGTACAATCCAACACCCATCACGCTCTAACCCATTATTTTATGTAACTCTGCCATTTACAACTGGCACAGTGATCATTAATAGAAATAAAACACACTAGAAATTTTAAGTTAATAATAAAAATTAAAAATTTTAAAAACCCCCATTTTTTCAGAAAAATGTTATATCTTCTAAACGGCAGGACCGATTTTCTTCAAACATAGCTAAGAACCCTCTCGATCAAGTCATCTTTCAAACAGAAAAAACTAAATGAAAATCAGTCCAGCCGTTTGATCTGTACGTGGACACGGACAGACACACAGACACACAGGCACACACTACAAACTTATAACACCCTTTTTTTAGTCGGGGGTTAAAAAAGTGTTATCATAGAAAATTTTTCAAAAAGTAGTCAGATCCTCTCAAAAACATAAATGTGAAAAAAGGCCAAGTTCCTATCCAACATTTCGCCCATTAAAAGTAGTGAGATATAAATTTTTACCAAGTTCTTGTTTGGCACAATACCTAACACTCAAGTTTGCTATGCATTACATAAATTTGTAACCGTAAGGGTATCATATAATTTTTAGATAATCTGCTAACTTGGCAATATTTTCTCTATTCTTAAAATATCATAATGCTTAATTTATCGCTTTAATCTTCTTATATAATCTAGGTATTTTCTAGAGATTTTTATGTCGCATTTTATGGGTTTTGATTGGCCAAGTGAACAATTGCAAATATGTAGATTTTCGCATACAAATTTTGATAAGATGGGCGATAGGGAATTTAATTTAGCTTTAGCACGAAAAATTTATAATTTTCTTCACTTCACTTTCACTTTCAGTGCCCATAATAACATAAGAACCTGTACAATTCCTTTAAATTTAAATATTTACAAAAATAATTACATACTTTCCATTTTTATTACAATTGTATTCATATGGTTATTATTTCTTCATTTACTTTCCACGGAAATTTTATTAATCAAGGTGTGAAAGCAAAACATTTTCCTTGGAAAAATAATAACGAGATTTTTAATTGCAATTGCGATTTGTGGACAATTCGTCGAAAATAAAAAACACACAGAAACACTCACATCCAAAGACAACAATGAGTCCGCGACATAAAAAAACATGCAGATATTCAATGAATCGCGCCATACGGATCGTCTGCAAGAAGGAAATATAAGCTGCGAGAAGACAAATAGGAAAAAGAAAAATTACAAGAAAATGAGAAAAACAATCTCGTAATAAATGAAACGCAACGTTGATAATTAATTTTCAGCCAAGTGGATGATAAAGACATTAAAGGCAAATTAAAGCATCAAGTCGAGAGTGGAAATGAAAATATCGGGCATATTTTGTTGCCAAGGAGAGAAGAGCTCTTAATATGGAGGACGCAATTGCAATTACATATTGCAAAAGGGTGTTTTTTCCAAAAGATTCCTATAAATGATTTCAAATAAAGGAAGCGAACTAAGGGGAAATTATTAAAATGGTCCTGACTTGCACTTAAACAAAAGCATTAATTGAAGCAAATTTACTTATATTAAATTCATAATAATGGCATCAGTCATTCCAATCACAAAATGCAGTGTATTGCATTTGTGAAAATTCTAATTTTGGATTGTTTGCTGGAAAACGATGAAGGAATACTGAATGGAATAGGTTTTTTCCAAATTAAATATTACTTGTACGCGAATACCACGTGGATTTTTCAATGGTATTCCCTAATATGGCGATACATCGTTGGTAGGCGCAGGAATCGCTGGTGACCGGGATAAAAAGCTTACCCTGATAATATTCCCATTTGCCCTTGCAATCTTTATCTCTACGATGATAGTGACGCGGTATGCTTCCGCTTTGATGTTTTCATACACTAGAAGCTTTTTATCAACTGATTTTGTCAAATAGTTGTCCATAATGTACTTTTCCTTTTTTAAGCGTACGGACCTCTTCTGCCTAAGCTGGTCTAAGTTCAAAAGTCTGTCCAAATCCTTTTCGGCGCCCACTCAGTCTTGTATTTTCCAATATTTTCAGTAAATATTCATTTTCACTAAAATTACATTGGGACTGATTAGTTTCTATAGCAATTTCACAGTTGCTAATGCAGATCATCAGAAGAATTAGAGTTATTAAGTTTATTACTAATGATTGTTTATTCAGTCGAAAAATAAAATATATTACTCAAGGAATTTGATGACGAGCGCAATTATATATTAGTCTACGAAATTCAAATTTTTTTCAAAAATGCTTTTAAAGATTTATACACCATCAGGTAGATTTGCGTTGAGTAGTCGATCATTATAGAAATAAACTTTTTAAAGTTACATGGGCTTGATTATGGGTTTGGTTATGGACGCAAGTCTACCAACAAGAGCCTTGTTAGTCCGGTCAATTTTAACAATCACACTTGCATAAATTTACAACAGCTTAAAAATTCGCATGGACATTAGGGACAGCATTGTAATGTAATATTGCAAGGAAAGGATCGCCATGTAATGTTAAAAATGGAAATGTTTCGTAGTGTGTTATGTATGTAAAGCCCTATAGCCCAATTATTATTTTTATCCAGCTGTACAGTGGGTCCAGCTTATAAATAGGCGTTCAAAGGAACTGCCAAAAAAGTGAGAATTCAATTTGTAAACTAGGCAAGTTTTTGCCGGATTGCGTTTTTAAATTAAAGTCTGATTTTATTTAACATTTTGACTGCTTATATACTATTTTACATTCTTCAATTTTTGTGTTTCTTTATGGCTTTAGTTTTGCTATAACAACATAATTTATTAATAAAAATAAAAGTGTGTCATTTAAATATTATAAAGTAAGCATTCTGTTAATTATTACAATGAACTGTGTTGCAATGCAATTAAACTATGATACAGTGTATTATAGTAAGTGAGCTACACTACAGTAATAAAATTGTGGAAAGTCCCCATCGGTACCATGGGTGCAAAAAAGGGAGGGGGCTTTCAGATTCTTCAGCGAAATGATTAGTTTTATGTTAAAAATATCTAAAATAAAAATTCACCAGCATGTACTCTCTTGGCAAGGCCAGTCGCTTTAAAACTTTGAATCTTAAAGAAAAAAAGATGCATACATCAACGAAAAAATAACTCATATTCGCTGCTAGAAGATAAAAAGGCAACTGAGGAAGATAAAGAAGAAAAATATGGAAAAAGACAAAGAATGAAGAAGAATGTGATAATGACTCATCGTCAATGGTGAATAACAAGGCCTGATATTCCATTTAATTTTACTAAAATACACCGTAGATTTAGAAATACACTAAATACACTAACTCATAGATGGAGCCGAATCGTGTAGATGTTATGTACAGTACAACTAAAATAAATTTTAGAATCGCTTTTTCTCAGAAATGGATAGCTGGCAATAATAATGTTTGTTCATTTACAAAAAAATTTTGCGAATTTGTAACAATTGTTACTGGAAAGCATGATACAATAATATAAAGGTAAAACCGTTCTCATTTTATTAACCTTCTTACGTTTTTCCCGATTATTTTTTACTCTCAAAATTAATGCTACCTTATTAGTTTATGAAATCCGAGTTTTTGATTAATTGTTTGACTTTTTTGTTTATTTAATTAAAAATATTGAAAAATACTTAAATTTTTTCATTACAAAGGCAGCACCAACAACGGCAGCAGCAAAGACAGAACAGCAAGGAAACGAATAGCTGCTATTATATGTGTGTGGCAACGTTCTCCTCTCTGCTTACAAAAAAAAAAAAGTAATCAAATAATCGGGAAAAAAGTCATAATTAGTTTTGTACGTCAAATGTGGTTGTACCTTTATATTATTGTATAATGCTGGAAAGTGTTCATTACTTGGGGGCCACACGTTCAATTTTTGACTTTCAATTCCAGTCAATTTTCAACACACTCACACTTTTTTCACTAACACAATCAAACTTTTTAAATTGAAAACTAGATTGATCTAAAATTCACCTATCCATTTAAATGGCAATTTAATTTTCAATTTGAATGGCTGGTCACATCACACATTGATTGAAGCTATAAATTTGGGTTGTTTCTTCGGCGGTGGCATTTAAGAAATGAAATTGATTATCAATTTGTATCACAGCTATCAATTTTAAGGAATTTTGACACACAATATGTGTGATGAAATTGAAAGCCATTTATTGAACGTGTGGCTGCAACGTTAATTCAAAAAGTTGTCAACAGCGATGCCAATTTAGCGCGTTTCGCGCTAGATTTAGCGCGTTTTAACTATGCCAAACGCGCTTTTTTCCGTCTTAGTGCGTTTAAAAAAAAGCGCTAAATTAGCGCGTTTTGAATAAAGTCAATAATGTTATTTCAGTTCAATATTTTTTAAGCTTTTTTTGTAAAAATTTAACAATTTTCTAATATCCAAAACGCCGATAAAATTTTTTAAATAAGTTAATGATTCAGCTGTCGCAAAAAAAATTCGCTTGACTGTGGTTAGAATAAAAAACGAATTTTAATACTGCAATGACAAATATTTTGAAATTTCACAAATAAAAATATGTACTGTATACAATGACCCAAAAAATTTACATAACTTACAAAGCATCTATTATAGTTGAAGTACAAAAAGCATTAGAATCGCAAAACTATTCGACAATTTATATGTTGTTACAAAGTTTTAGAAATACATAAATTAAAAGTAAAAACTAAGCATTTCGATTATTTGGAAGGTGAATCTGATTCTGTATTAAAGGATTTTAGGTAATTAAAACATAATTTCTAGGAAGCAATATTGCAAAATCTGAAAAATTAATTGTATATACGAGTGCACTAATACATACATACATCGTCTTTATTGAAATTTAATTTAGCGCGTTTTGCTATAAATATTTGACAATGCTGTAACTTAGCGCGTTCTAGCGCGTTTTGAGAAGGGTAGTAGCGCGTTTTGGTTATAAATAGTTGGCATCGCTGGTTGTCAAGGAGAGAACGTCAAAAGAGATAGAAAATTTGAGAGACAAAATTACCAAAGCAAATTCATATAAAGTATACTCAATTCCAGCGATGCCAACTTGGTGCTTTTGGCACTATTTTTAGTGCTTTTTGAAGACTAAAAACGCCAATTTTTGAGCGTTAGTGCCAAACTAACAAAAAGCACTAAGTAGTGCTTTTAAGAAATTTGTGTATTTTTAAAATTACTTTAATAAAAAACTTGGTGTATTTATTTTTTCTGTTTAGATCATACATTTTTCGTCTGATATATTTCATTAAAGATGTTGATAATATTGCCGAAATAGAGAATAGCTTGGAAAACATTGTTAAATTGCACCCGATTTTCACGTTAGTGCTTTTTACGCTTTTTAGATCTCAAAATTACGCTTTTTAGTGCTTTTTTTAAATTCTGATGTGCTTTTAGAGCCAAAAAAGTTGGCATCACTGCTCAATTCAATTCGCTTTGAGAAATTTATACTTGAAATGTCAGAAAAATGTAGTGAAAAATGTGCTTTGACATCCAACGTATATTAAAATTACAAGCGGCGAAAAAAGTCACCTGAGCCCTTGCGGCCACCTAATATGGATTCGCCTTGAATTATTACTAGTAAAATTTTTACTTGCAAGAATTATCCAACCACCTGTTGTGTGTTTTGTTTTAGTAAAGCGCTCATTTACTTTTTCGTATCTGGAAGAGTAATTTTGTAAATTTCTACCTTGCTCATATATGTACATATATGTATATCAAATTCATTTTAAGTAAATTATCAATTAAAGCGGTGACATTTACATTTGAAGAATTTGATTTATAAAAACTATGTAAAGGCCACCTGGTGTTCAATCCGCCTTGGTCGTTATTTTATTTGGGTCTTGTTTTTAATTTTTTGTTTGCATGCAAGAAATGTAATGGACCTTATTATTCTTATATTAAATATTTCTCTATTTGTTTATATTTTTGAACCCGAACTTTGCTGAATTTTTCGGTTCAACGGGTTCAGGTTCAAAGTCTTTATAAACACCGAACCCGAACCCCTTTAGGGTTCTGTGATGACGATTTTTGCATTATTGATAAATAAAATTGTACACACGTTTATTGGAATTTTTCAGTCAATAAAGAAATTTAATGAATCAAAGAAAAAAGTTGTTGACTGAAATTTTATTTTCAGTCATAATTGTTATTGTGTGTTATGGTATTTTCTTTTCTGGAAAAAAATTTTACACTTATTACACTTTTCAATGAAAATTCGCAATAAAATTATTTTCTGAAATAAACATTTTATTATAAATTATTGTATCATCCCTTGCGTGGTTAAACTTTTTCTTTAAACGAACCCTAAATTGTATTTTTTTTAATAATAAGTTAAAAAATGTTACACTTTATCCAGAAAAGAATACACCATTAGTGTCCTGCACAAGACTATTTATAATACCTTTCAAGACATGAGAGATTTTTTCAAATGCTTTATTTACTACAGCGAAATATTCTAAAAGAATCGCTAAGCAACACTGTTGGCAAGTAATTTTTTTCTTTGGTTTGTCTTGCCAACAGTGTTGTTTAGCGATTATTTTAAAATATTTCGCTGTAGTAAAGCATTGGAAAAAATCTCTCATGTCTTGAAAAGTCTTATAAATACTCTTGTACAGGACACTATTGTGTGTGTATGGATGAATGTCATGATTTTCAACCCCTTTTTGCTTGTGGGTATATTATACAGTTTATTGCTTCCTTGCAATTTTGATAAGCAATGTGCACAGAAAAAATTATTCTCAAAAATTTTCAAACAGACGTGTGTTTTGAAATATAATTTAGTTTCAGTAAATATTTTTTACTGTTCCAGTAAATTATTTGTTCCAATTTTATTTTATTTAAAAAAACTGTATAGAATGAAAATTATCTATATAAAGTAAAATTTGTAACAAAATTTTTTAGATTTATTTTTTTTATATTTAAATTTGTTATTTTCAATCAAATTTATTTTTATATACAAAACTCGAGTCACATCCTAATCCGCTTGCTCGTAATATTTTGAACTTTACTGGACACATCCACTTAAAACAGAGAGATACACGGGCTCTAATATTCAACACTCCAGCTGATGCAGCTGCTTGAAAACACTTTTTTTCCTTTTTGTTGCTTATCACTACTTATGTATTATTAATAACTATCGCTAAGCTTACATATGCCCGACGTTGGTTGGACCTTATAATTTTACTTTAGATTTAAGATTTGAATACTTATTGTTAGTTCATATTTGAAGATACAATAAATAAAAACATGCATTAAAAAAATTAAAAAAAAGATATTTATATCATAAAACCAACGTTTTATCTGAAAAATTAAAGAAATCAACTTTTGCGAACTTTAACCTGGAATCATAATTTTTGCACACATGGGATCAATACGAACTTTTCACAATTTCATTATAATGATGTCCCTAACGCCCATGCAAATTTTCAGCTTGTTGAGCGCTTATGCAAGGGTACCTCTATTACTTTTAATTTATTTATTTTTTGCTTAATTGACCAGAGTATATTGGCACGATTGAATACGTACAGTTCAGTTTTATGAAAAAAAAAATTTCATAGCGATAAGTTGCGTTTGCGTTTTAGGGGGTGCATCCGGCCCTCAAAGTTAGCCCTCAAGCCCTTATATTCAATGTATTTTTTTAGTTTTCTTATGACTATACTTAATATATGTATGAAGTAATATAATAGATATAAACTCTTACTGCGTTATTCATAAAAAATATTTCAGGTTTATTAAGCACTTATTTGACAAATAAACCTGTAATAAACCTTAAATATTTTTTTATGAATTAGACCGTTATTTTAAACGCTTAGTAAAATAATTTCCATGTAAATGCAATTCTGGTATATATAATTTTTGGTATTTTGTTGGTAATTTTCTTCATTATTTCCTAAAATATTAATTTTAGCGAAAAACTTTCTTTAAGACTAATTTTGTAGACTAGAAGAGATAAAATATTGCCATATATCATATTCTTGTAAAATGATTTTTTATAAAGATGGTCATATGCAAAAAATTACATATAAAAATGGGCTTGAAGGCCAACTTTGAGGGGCAAACGCACCCCCTAAAACACAACTTATCGCTCTGAAATTGTTTTTATATTTTTTTACATAAAACTGAACCGATTTGGGGGGTGAGAGTAGAAGAAATCAAAAAAAAGTCTCCATATAATTAACGGTAACTCTAATGTATATACTCGTACATCGATTCATAAAAAGTACTATTCTAGTACCAAAAGCAAAATTAATTTATTAATCCCAAGTCTTTTATCTATAAAAATCACCCGGTTAATAAATATTGCAACAGACGTATCGGCGACATATCAGCAAATGTGTCAAGTGCTTTTCCTTAAATTGTTTTTGCTAATGAAAAAATTCGCAAATAAAGAGTGAAAACTATTTTTAAAATGAAATCAGTTTCTAAAGGAAGCAATTCAACCTAAAAATTATTTTAAGAACCTTCAAATTAATTAAAGTTATATCTGCAAATCTATTAAAAAAACGCTCACCCAAATTAATACGTTTGCTGATTCTTTAAAGAATTATTCATAATAATTTTAGAGATTCTATTAAACGATTACAATCATTTAAATCGCTTCTAAAGTGCAGGGTTTAACCAAAAATCTGCTTTGCAGCACAGCACAACAGATACGTATCAAATATTTGTATACACGGATAAATCCACGAGATTACAACACCATGCACAAACAGTTCAACAGCAATTATTGCTATTGCAACAGCACCAACAACAAAACCATTCAGAGAGACAGTGTAAATAGTTTTTCATGCTAATTGAAATTGGAATTTGGCGATGAACGTATTAGCGACGACTCCAACTGGATGAATAGCAACCGGCAACAGAGAATAGCACAGAAAAACAAGAAGCCAGAACAATGTTAATAACCTTCTAACAAATAAACAATAAAAACAAAGGAAACTTTGAAAACAAGACAAACTAAATTAAATTTACAGAAAATATATACATAAATACATACATACTTGTACATATGTATGTATGTATGTATGTCGCTGCCATAGAAAAGCATGGTTAAATGTTAAGGACAATGACGCGAAATGAGCGTCAAAAGCGGCGTGAGGCATCCGGTAGAGCGGCGTGTTTGAGCGGCAAGTAGCTTGCCTAATAGTGGCAAGAAAATATTTAAATCTTGAACAATTTTATAATATATAGTCTAATTAAAAAGTAAAACTTCAGGAACTCAGTCACATTTTCAGATCAAATCAACAAAAATTCAACAATATAAGTTCAGTGAACTACAATCGAATCGAATGGATTTGAAATTTTTTGCAAATTTTTGTAATGAAATGCAATTAAGAAAGAGTAAACCATAAAAATATGAAGTTTTTCAGTTTATTTAAAAAAACATTTGGTTGAAGTCTATTAGAGAGCTGCGTAAACACTCATGATTTTTAAATGTATTCACGTCGCATGTGGATGTATTGGTATACGTATATATCAGTGTTAGCAAGCGATGTCGCAAGACAGCTTGCTTGTAACAAAAAATAAAAAAAAAGTACTGTTGATTAGTGTATGCTTGTTATTTTTCATATTGTACGTTTGAGTGTGTGTGTGTAATATGTAGATGGTAAGCTATTATGTGATTAACAGCATACAACTAATGTTAATGCACTTGTGTGCCTTTGCATGTGCGCAGAAAAATAAAAAATCATACACACATACATGCATGACGTTTGTACACGCGCTTATGCGTAGAAAGAAGCAAGTATCACAAATTCTTCCGTCACGAAGTATTTTCTTCTTTACTCCTATACCTACGGGTGGGCCAAAAGAAACCAAGGGGTGTAAAAGTTTAATAACTTTTTTGTTTATTAACTTTTTTTTAATTTTTCTTTCAGATTATATAATATACAAAATGGAAAGTTTTTTACACCAAGTTTGAAAAATGATGTCTCTTAAATGACCACTGTTTTCAGCTTCGCACTGATGGGCTCTTTTTAGAGCATTTTCCATAACATCTTTCAAAACTTGTGGCTGTAGCGTTCGAATTTCTGCAACAATGTTTGCCTTGAGTTCAAGGATTGTCTCTGGCTTGTTCACATACACTCGCTCCTTCAAAAAACCCTAAAGAAAATTGTCGGGTGCTGTCAAATCTGGCGATCGCGCTGGCCAAATAATTTCCGAATTTCGAGAAATTATTCGCTCTCCAAAAATTTGACTTAAAAGTGCCATTGTGTCTCGGGCAGTATGGGCAGTGGCTCCGTCCTGCCGAAACCACATGCCAGGTCTGTTTTCAAGAGCAGGACGTAAAAAATTTTTTATCATAAACCGATACCGCTCTCCATTTACGGTTACAGCACTTCCATCTTCATTCTCGAAGAAGTAGGGCCCAATGACATTTTCAGATGTGATCCCACACCATACTGTATACCTGATGGGGTGCAATTGGCGTTGATGAATGGCTCTTGGATTTTGAGAACCCCAGAACCATCGCTTCAGAGGGCGAAATTCTGACGTTAAAATGTCGACGATATGCTCTTTGCGTTAAAATACTTGATCTCTGGTTTAAATAATAAAATTCTATTGTTCTGATTCTCTGTTCAGTTGTGAACCTCTCCATTATAAATTCTCCAAGTGTTGTCTATATAATCTGAAAGAAAAAATAAAAAAATATTAATAAACAAAAAAGTTATTAAACTTTTACACCCCTTGGTTTCTTTTAGCCCACCCTGTATAATACTGAAACAAATTTCTTGCAAACAGTGTTGTTAACGTTTGTTTTATAAGATTTGGCTGTAGTAGAACATTTGAAAAATCCCTCATGTCTTGAAAGTTTTTATAAGATGTCTTATGCAGGAGACTAAAGTCTATTGTTGTGTTCCTTAAGCAGTAACGAAATGCGTACATACGGTGCTTAACCCTTAAAATATGCAAAAATTTCTAATACAAATTTTTTTCTGTAAGAATTCGGATAAAATTTCTTTATTTCAAGAAGTGGTGGGAAGTGGCTTCGTCGTACGGTAAATCCCACATAATTCTAGCATGTATCATTTAAAAATGTGAAATGTACAACTGCGTGTGTCTTAAGAAACTAATTTGGTGCTTTTAAGGATTAGCATCTGTCATTTATTCTAACATAACTATTGCATGAAATATTGTAAGCAATAATGTTTTTTTTTAGCTTCAGAATGTCACCTCCAAGTTTAGTCTTAGGAGTAAAGTAGAAAGATATATTAAACAATTCACTAGTTATCACACTAGAAATTTAACTTTGGAAAAAAATATTGTAAGGTACATCATTAACGTTTATTGTTCGTATTTGTGGCTTACATGTATATTGACAAATGTACTTTAAAATTCTCATCCAGTTAGTATGTGGTAATATGTAAGAATTAAAGTTTTAAACTCAATCTATGAGAAAGAAACGATATCTTACGAATGTTTCTTGTTCCGAAGCAGTTAGAAGCATACTTTATTTCAAGTATTAATATTGTATTTAGCAGAGATCCTCAATATTATTCGTGCAATTACATTCGTAATTATTAACACTGCATTCAGCCGAGTGTGCAATCTCCCAAATTATTCGCACATTTCTCATCATCATCAGGGACAGGAGTTTCATGCAAATGAATGTTCTTCCTCTTAACTATGACAATGGCATCGATTTAGAAGTCTTTCTAACTGTATAAAGGTGAAGAAAAATAAAATAGATTCATATCGAATATAAATTATTTGCTGGGGTTTGTTAAAGTTTCGCTTATTTTTCATTTGTGATTTTCAAAAATATTATTATTTGTGAATTCTCAAATAGGTTTTGAATATGCGGTTGAAGTCTACTGATGATTTGGCTAAGCACCAATGACATACATATATAGGCAATGTTTAACCACCAGCAAATAAATTTAAATTTATTTTAATTTTTATTATTATTAATTTATTATTATTATATTAAAGTAATAGTTACAAATTACTATTTAAGACCATATAGCACCGTTATGAAGGACAGAACAATATATAAATTAATACAACATAATTCTTAAAGGTAAAAAAAATTATATTTAAAATAAACAGCAGACTGCAAAAAAAATATGTATTTTGTTATCTCTTCGTCGTAAAACGTTCACTTTCGACAGTTCGACGTCGACAGATTCTAAAATACGTGCGAAGAAATATCGTTTTCAGTAATCGATATTTTCTTATCTCTTATAAAAACATCAACAACATTGAAAACAGCTGACTTGTATGCAGAAAAAGTTGAAAGCAAAAAGGGATTTAAGAAGAAATTTAAAGAAATATTTAATGAAAAACTTAACAGTACAAGTGCTAAGTAACATAAAAAGAAACAATAAACAGTGAAAGTGAAATTAGTTATTTGTTTTATTTGTTTTAAAAACGTGTTTACATATATCAAGAACTTAAAGAAAACTTAATTGTCTTGTAGAGCCTGGCCGAACGCCATTAAAGCTTAATTAACAGTGATATACACCATTTATTATTTATTTAAAAATTTTACAAAACATAATAAATTATGCAAATAAAAAGGAGGTCAGGTGCTAACAACAAAGGTTTTCGACCTTGATATACACCATATAAAGACTTCGTATCTCTTTTTTTTTTCTTTGTTTATTAAAACTTAATGCGCTAAAATTGGCGTCGAACGAATATGACATTGAATCATGGTGACGAATTATTTTAGAATACCTCCAATGTGAATGAAAACATATGTTTTCTATCACTCATCTCGAACGTAGTATTTTAGAATAGCAAAAAGTGAATGAAGCACGTATTTGTGGTGAAAGTGACTTCCCGAATAGACCTGATTATATTATAAACACAATTAGGACCCACTACAAACGATGAGTTGTGTAAATTGGTTTTTTTGTAAAACAATTAAATTTTTCGACTTAACAGTTCTACTCAAAATGAGGCACAGATAACCTCATCATGTAATCCACATCAATTTTTTTAAACAATTGCTGTTTTTAGTTATTTAATTACTTTATTACTTCCCAGCAAAAAAAAAATTATACATGGTCCATATATTTTTAATATATAAATGTATATAATATGAATGTTTATAGTATGAATATGTATTAATTCAAAAGGATAATCCAGTCATTAATTTTATAGAAAATAACAAAATCCTCTAGATAAGAAACAAAGTTCACATTATTATATTGAAAACTATTGTTAGACGGATTTTTTTTTCTTTTATAATTAATTGCATTAGTTTTTAATCTGATTTCTTAAATTATAGCATAGACAGACGACAGCGTTAATTTGCATTAAAATATCACTAATGTGAATTAAAAATTTACCCTGACAGACGACAGTATTTGCATTAAGTAAACAAAATCTGTACATACCTTTCGTGCCACACACTTCGATAATTTTAAAGTAGAAAAAATGTGTCTCGATTTTAATATTTCTTTGCTCTTTTTCTAAAAACAATTAAAATAACTTATATTTTCTGACCGAATCGCATTTTAATTTTGAAAACCAAAACAATTTGCCAACATTTGATTGAATGTTGACGGTGTTACCATATTAGGACTGTGTTATCATATATGTACCTGAATTCTGTATTAATTCACTGTCATTTAGTGCATTTACGGATGAGGATAATTCACAAGTTAATTTGCATTAAGACAGTTAATGCAAATTAACGCTGTCGTCTGTCTATGCTATTAAATTTTGAGGATAATTCACAAGTTAATTTGCATTAAGACAGTTAATGCAAATTAACGCTGTCGTCTGTCTATGCTATTAAATTTTGTGCACGAATATGAGTTTTGTGTTTTTTAAATAATTGATTCACCTTTTGACTTAAAATGGTGAATGAAATGACTTTTAGTTCGATTTTCATTATTTGTCCAAACAAATGTTTCATTAAATACAACCTTCCTGTTCAAAATCTAAAAAAAAGTAAAGCAGTAGTGCGCTTTTGAGAATCTAGAGAGTATGAATATGGACTTTGCATACTGTAGAGGGAATATATACACATACATGTATGAAAATTTATGAATATATTTAATCATTTATGGTCAAATACCCTCATTTTTCGTATCCGAACCATATATGGGATATCATATATGCTCCATACATATTTTTTTAGCTGGGTTTGCAATATTATGATATATGCAAAAACGATTTTCAAATTCATTTTCTTCAGAATACCTTAAGGTGGCTTAATCTACTTTTTTAATAGTTGTTAATGTAAATAATGTAATGGGTGTTTTTTTTAAGGTACAGATCTTTGAATTGAAATAAAACACAAGAAAATCGTTTTAATGTCCATTAATTTGGCTTTATTGGAAGGATAATTTTATGCCATTAATGTTTAAATATAATTTCAGGCATGTGGCCGCCGCGGCTGGCTCGAATAAAGCCAATTCTACAGGTCCAATTTTCAACCACTTTTTCGAGCATATGGGGCCGTATGTTGGCAATAACGCCACGAATGTTGGCTTCCAAGTCCCCTAACGTTTCTGGTTTGTTGGCGTAGACGAGGGACTTCACATATCCCCAAAGAAAATAATCCAATGGTGTCAAATCACACGATCTTGGTGGCCAATTGACAGGTCCATTCCGCGAAATTATGCGCTCATCGAATGTTTCCTTCAATAAATCGATTGTGACGTGCGCTGTGTGGCATGTAGCGCCGTCTTGTTGGAACCACAACTCATCCACATTCATGCCATCCATTTCGGGAACAAAATAGTCGGTTATCATGGCTCTATACCGGTCTCCATTAACGGTAACTGACTCTCCAGCATTATTTCGGAAGAAGTATGGCCCAATGACTCCACCAGCCCATAGAGCACACCAAACAGTCAGTTTTTGTGGATACAATGGCGTCTCAAGGGTCTCATGTGGATTCTCTTCACTCCAAATGCGGCAATTTTGCTTGTTGACGTAGCCATTCAACCAAAAATGAGCCTCATCACTGAACAAAATTTTGCGATGAAAATCAGCATCGAGATCAATCTCATTTTCGGCCCATACACCAAAATCACGACGCATTGCATGGTCTCGCGGCTTTAATTCTTGCACAAGCTGGATCTGGTAAGGTCGCAATTGTTTCTTCGGTGCGCACTGTTCGACGTCTCTGCAGATGCGTATTATAACATAGAGTAAACGTAGTGCGAAAACGATCCATGGTTAACCGAATTAATTGCTCTGATGGACGATTATGTCGACCATAAAATGGACCATTATGGACGCTTGCGGTAAACTTCGCGAACTGAACCATTATTTTCGAAATAAATTTGCACGATTTGCAAGCGTTGTTCTTTTGTCAACCTGTTAATGATAAAATGGCAAACCAAACTAAATATTAATCATTTAACAGCTGACAAAATGGCCGCCAGTTAAAAAAGTGATGCCAACTTAAAGTTCTATACCTCAATAAAAAACACCCATTATTTATCACCAGAATAGCAACCAAAAAACAAATGTGAGTTACACCACTTCTGCGCTGATAGCCTCAAATATATGCCTTGACATGGATATTTTTGTAGCCCGTGAAAAGTTGCAAAATCAAAAATAAGCGTTAAGTAAAGTGAACTAGAATTCGCAAAAACTGTTAAAAATAAAATTAACGTGAAAAATCACAAGCTCGCAAAAAAATCGCAAGGTTGCCAAATATTTCAAAACGCATTGAAAATTGACTTACAGAACGATTTAGCTAATACTGGATTTGTCTCCATATATTTTAGCAACGCCTTCTCTTGTTCCGCGCTCTTGTACTTAACTCTTTGAAACACAACCAAAATCGTTTAATAACAAAAATTAAAAATTGTTAAAACCCCGATATGCCTAGAAAAGATGTGATATCTTCTAAATGGCTGGACAGATTTTCTTAAAACATAACTAAAAACACTCTCGATCAAGTCACCATTTAAACAGGAAAAACTGAAGCAAAATCGGTCCAGGTATTTGGTCTGTACGTGGACATGGACACACTACAAATTTATAACACCCCTTTTTGTGGTCGGGGGTTATAAAATAGTTCATATAAAATTGTTATTTATTTCCTTACATTTTCGCATTTTTTCAATAAATAGTTACAAAAATGTTAGTTTTACTAAAAAGTATTTTCTTTCACATTATTGTTTGCTGCCGATTTATAATTAAAAGCAAATTTTGTAAATAGAAACGTTTTTTTCGTTTTGAAATTTATATGGAAAAAATATTTTATGCAACGAATTTTCGTTAATTTTCATACAAATTTGAAACGTTTAGAAACGAAATTTTTTACAAAATCTGCCTATTAATTTTTGGAGTGCAGTTGATTGCAAGTCACTTCAATTCCGTTTTAAGCGAACTGAAAATGAAATTTTACTTTTTAATTCACTTTTACGAAGTTGAGCGCACAAACGAAGAAAAAAATTTCACTTCCACTTAATTTTACGAATGAAAAATCTAGGCGTAAGTTAAGTTTTTAGCGCGGCCCACCCACCTCCTGGTAAACATTTAGGCTATACAGATATTTTTAGTTTTGTAGAAAAATGTCAGCTTCTCTATCGAAAATTTTAGCTTTTAGTTTTTATGGGTGTGATCCAGCCTTTTTTTCAATTGTAGATTTTTCTGAGGCTATTTTTATTATTCGTGTAAATTTTCATAGAGAAAAGCTGATAAAAAATGAATTAAACGCTTTAAATTTAGTTCTTAGCTCTGAAATTAGTGGGCGTGATACCGCCTATCTGCTAAAAATTTCCAAGTTTTCAGATTTTTCTAGGTGGTTGTTCACGTGATATATTTTTCCTTAAACAGCTAATGAAGTTTAAGAGATATTTTGTGCCATAACCGCCAAAAAAGCTTAAGCGACAAAATTTTCGAACTTAATTTTTTGACCAAAATCGATTTTTTGCGATCATAAGTAGTCGATTTTCGTCAAAAAAACAAGTCCAAAAAATGTTTCGCTTAATCAATTTTTTTTTTTTTTTTTTTTTTTTTTTTTTTGTTAGGGCTCGATATATCAGTGAAACGATACAATTAACGTGAAATGCTATGTGGTTCCATTTTGTCAATTCTGCATTAAAGAGTAAACCAAATACGCAATGGAACCAAAATTAAGCGGAGAAAATATTTTGAAGCTTATCAATGTGCATCGGTCCCATTCAATTTTATGATTTGGCCACTGAAAAAATAACACTCTGTGTCGTAGAATAACTAATACGCTACGTATAATTTATGCCATGCGAATCTTCTTGCCTGCTGATGTCAAGAGACGAATAGCTCGCTTACTAATGATGCCTCACATATTATATGTCATAGAAGTTATCTCTGGCTCAATTGCTAAGAATCTGAAAATATTAGGATATGCTCTTAATTCGATAGTTAGGTTCGTTTTTAATCTACGACGTCGCGAACATGATACAATTACAACAGGTACATGCACAAGCCCAGCCTGTTAATGTATACAATGCAAATAGTTGTCAAACTTTGTTTACAAGCTGCGAAAATTTTAGTGTATGTGTGTGAATAGAATGATTACAGTGTTGCCAATGAATTTACACATCGCTGTGTCTCCAATTACACATCGAAGAAAATTACACTACACATCTTTTGTGCAGGTTAAAATTAAAACAAAAATAAATAAAAATAGAATCCAAAGTAGAATTACACACAGATTATACCAGAATTTAATTACATGGCCTACACATGTGAGTAGAAATTACACACTACACAAAGATTGGCAACACTGAATAACTATAATCATGCAGGAATGCCGCGTCTGCAATTGTACTTTAGTTCTCCTGTAATTGTTATTTTTAAAAACAAAAGGCATCTGTTTCCGACAATTATTCGTTTGTTTATACCAACAAAATGAATGTGTGTTTTGGTGTTGTAATTTTGTTGTAGTCGTGCATGTACCTAGTATAATTGTACCATGGTAGCGAACATGTCTCTGAATTAGTTAAAAAAATTTTAGGTTGCTCCTTTAATCAGTTTGTGAGTATGCGTAACTTAGTCTTTTTCCATCGTATCATAAAAAGCAGCGTACCTAAACTCTTACGTAGTATGTTTACCTTCTCTAGGTCTATTAGAAACAAACAAGCAATAATACCAAGAATTAAATGTTCTTTATTTGAAAGGTCATTTACTGTGAGAGTAGCGCGATATTGGAACATCTTTCCGTATGAATTACGTATTTTTTCTCATAGCAATAATGTTATTCGTCTTAAACTCTTAAGCTATTTTTCTATGAATGATGGTAGGAATTATAGTTTGCATACACTATACCTTGACATAATCTATCTGCTCAATTTGAAACTAATGACGAGATATTATTTCTGTTGCATTATTGCCATATCCGGACATCTACCCTTTTATATGATTAAATATAGCTAATCTTAAATGGTTGGAGAGCCCTTGAATGGTTATAATAGTTTACGTTTAAGTTTATATATATATATTTTTATTATTATTGTATTGTATTTACTCAGTACATATTAAATGCTTTGTAATACATATTTTTTGGCCTAAAAGGCTTAGTATTACTGTGGATGAAATAAATAAATAAAATAAATAAAATTAATGCAATCAAAATTCCTGGGAAGTGTTACTTTTCAGTTAGGTATTGTCGATCATAAAAATAATCTGTATTTCAAACATCCCACAGATAAAAAAACCGGATATTCGTACTCGTATGCACTTATCAACCTCTTACTTAGGCTGAGTTTACATCTGGCATTTCTTGTGTGCCATTTGCCCGAAAAAGCGTAACCAACTAATTACTAATAAAAAATTGTTTGAATTCAGACATGTATTTATTGACATAAACAGTTTGCAATCATGCTGGATTCTATACAATTGTCTATTAGTTATGTATGAAACTATTTAACTTAATAAATACATGTCTGAATCTAAAAGTTTTTCATTAGTAATTAGTGGTTACGCTTTTTTTTACGCTTGTGTGGCACATAGCACACAAATGGAAACCCAGCCTTAGCTGAGTGTCAACCGATTTTAAATTTATAAATGGATTGGACATCAACTACAAAATATGACAATCGATTTTAGATATTTTTGGTGAAATAAAAGATTTAAGAACTAAATGATATGTATAAAATATTCGCGGAAATCCTCAATCATCAACTCACTTACATATGTCCTTATAATTCAACCCCTTCTTCAGATATTGTCATCCAATCAAGCAGTACAAATAATTTTCGAGAATTGCGAAATTTAATTTTTGCTGATTCTTTTCAATTCATAGTCGTCTAGAGTCTATTTTTCAGGTCAATATTATTCATTTGGTTTTCGTTTGGTGTGATTTATTTGTTACTTAGGGAAGTGAATGATTGGTCCTCTATCCGCCATACTGGTTTTCTTACGTTGTTACGTTATTACGCTGCAACGTTTTCGTCTTGCTTTCTTAGACGGACTCGAGGCAGGCAACTGCGGAGTTATTATAAATGTTATGCAAAACTATTCGAACAAAGCTAAGGTAAATATTTCTATAGCGAAAATATTTGGTAAACATAAAGAATTATAAAGAATTGTTTAGCTAAAAAACTTAATACACATGCGTAGAACATATAATTATGATTAAATAAACGTAAAAACTACAGCAACAATTATAATGAAATAGCTTCTGCTGGTTAAAAAGATACACATACAATAAAACTAAACCCCCATATGCAAAAAAATAACGCGCGCTTGAAGTGTATGTTAAGACAAAATTTCCATACAAAAATCGGTTTTAACGTACACTTGAAGCACACTTTATTTTTTTGCATATGAGGGAAAGTGAACAACCACCATAAATTGCTTCTTGCTTATAAATACATACACACAAAATATTTCATAGGTAAAATAAACGAAAAATGTGGTTAATTTTACGAAAATATTCGTTGTTTTTACGGTACGAAATACTTCGTAAATAGTAGAAATGATATTTGTTTATTTTACGAAATACTTTTTGTCTGCAAATAACAAAATTTTGTATTTTTACAAATTTTTTTCGTAAATTTACGAAAAATAATGTTTAAACTACAAAAGAAATTTGTGAATCATGAAAATACATTTTGTGTAATATATGCAATTTTTGTGTAAAATTAAAATCTGTAAAAAAATAAAATCTGCAAAAAAATTATATTTTCTAGTATTTGGGAAATAATTTTGTAGTATAAACTGTAATTCTTGGAATTGGAGGTTGTAATAATTATGAAAAGAACAAGGTAATTAAGGGGAATTTTTACAGTATCTG
Organism: Tachina grossa; assembly: GCA_949987645.1. Lineage (NCBI taxonomy): Eukaryota > Metazoa > Arthropoda > Insecta > Diptera > Tachinidae > Tachina > Tachina grossa. Next base: position 108,137,814 of record OX465278.1, read on the forward strand.
TATTCCTCATACATCACATACGCATACTCGTACATACATACATACATACATACATATTTTGCGCTGAAATTCACGAATCACATTGGGAACTCAACTGAGACGAACAACGAATTTTTTGTGTTAATTTTCGCCATAAAAAATAAAACGCATTTGTTTATATGAAAATTAACACAACACCACCGTCGAACGAAATCTGTCGTGCAAGACAAAATCTGCGATATATTTATTTCTACGTTTATTTCTTACGCCTATGAACGACAAAAACAATTTCATCTCTCTGCACAAACAACAACTAATTATCCAATTATCAATTATAAGATCCGCTACTTATTCGTCGTTGGTGTGCCGTGGACGAGATTTGTCATTCGTTCCAGTTGTCTCTCTAGCATCAGCCGAAAACTATTTTATTATTCTCCAGGTTAACATTGAGCTGAAGACCTGTGATGACATTGCCCATATTATTATTAGCTACAATTTTAATTATAAGTCTAATAAATGAATAAATAAATAAATAAATATTTTATTATTATAAATTTTTATTTTAATTGAAATTTTTTGTTAAATAATTTTGTATGGAATATGTACATATGTATATACAATGACAGGAAAATAAATGGGGAAAATATTAAAAACTAAAACAAAACAACAGTTTTTACTTTATATTTCGAATTTTTTTCGTAAAATTCACGAAACTTGTTTAAATTTAGGAATAATTTTGTACTGTAGACAAAATGTTAACAAAACAAAATATGTTTATTTTAAGAAATTTCCAATTTTAAAAAATGGTTTATTTTATACTAAATTCAATAAAATAAACGAAAAATATGGTACTATATACGAAAATAATTGTACAAAATAATTTTTGTAATTTAACGAAATTCGTAAAATTACAAAATCTGTTTTCCTGCATAAGCCACAAATATTTCCGTAAAATGTACAAAACTTTAGTTTATTGCACAAAAATTATATTACGAAAAAATATTTCGTATTTTTAAGCATGGAATATTTTTAGTGTACATAGTTAATACATTAACTAATGACGCGATCAAAAACAAGAATTTGAGTACTGCTGAGATTGTCTAGACCTTGCTGTTACATTCTGGAAGCCTTGTATGAAGTATAAAAGGGCGACGCATGTGCTTGCAGTTCAGCATATCATAAAGTCAGTCTGAAGTGCAGTTGTTGATTGTAAAGAGTTGTATGTAGTTCAGTTCGTTAGTCCCGGCTAACACACTTAAATTTTGTTTGATAAACTCGTAACCAAAATTAAGTGTGTGAACTGGGACTTATTGTGAAGAAGGAGTGTAGGTGTATTTATTTAGTAAATAAACAAAATTTTCTGATATTTTGCAATCCTACGAATATAAAAAGTCACACTGAATGGCTGTTAATTCTAGACAAATTTGATACACAGGAAATGTTCAATTTCCCTTAAATTGCCCAATTCGATGGATTCAGTTAAGTACATCTTAATCGCAAGACTTTTCTTGCTGTGACTTAATGAGTATGCCGCCAACTCATTAGTAAATTTTCATATAAATTTTATTTTCAGTTTTTACTTTTAATAAATTCTTTTTTAATAAATTCTTGTGTGTTAATACTTTCGCTATAAGCTGTACTATAAAATCATAATACTTAACAGCCGCATAAAAGCATCAGAACAACAAATTTAATTTAAACTTATTCATTAAAAGGCCAGGGAGAAAAAAACTTCCTTCATTTTTATTAACTTAATAAAATGAAGAGCAAAAAAAGAGACAATAACAACAACTACAACATTGTAAAAATAATCTTTCAAAGGAGAATTATATTTAAACTTTATTTGTTAAAAATAAACATAAAAATGAACAAACGAAAACTCAAACAAATGAAATTATTACTTTAAATATAAAATATTTTTGCCTACTGACTGAATGAGAAAGATTGGCAAAATAAAAAGAAAATCTGCAAAAATATAATAATAAAAATTGTATTTATGCAAATGTAATTTGATATAATTTTTTCAGATGATTCCAGCAAAATATAAAAAAAAATATATAATACAAATAATAAGAAAGAATTATAAAGAAACAAATCTATAAAAGTCCGCATAATCATAAATACTGCCCAAAAATATGCCACAACAATACAAATGCCTAAAGGTAGGCTAAGCTTAATTTATGGATTTAGAGTTGTATTACTAAGTAATAAAAATTAATGAGGAATTTTTTTTTTCAATTCTCCTTTATTTTATTTAAATTTAACTTTTATTAAAGCCCAGTACGAGTTTCATGTCAACTGTGAAACGTATCAGACGTGTTTTTCATAAGCTCTTAAAATTATTTAAAAATTAAAATTTTCTTTTTCTGTCAAAAATTTAATTAAAATAAATTTTTGTGGAAAAGTTTTTATTTTTTTAATTTTGATTGGATTGTGGTCAATTTTCAATAAAACTGTTTCAATGGAAACAGGCGCGTTGCTTACACAGTCTGGAGGACGACCTCCCAGTAACGTGAGGAACGCTGCAACAAAAGGCAAGAAGGAAGTATGCCAGACTCCTCTTGATGTTAAATCTTCAATTCAAATTAATAAAGAAATGCATTATAAAAAAGCAAAGGAGACATCTTTAAATAAGAATGCTGTTGCGAACTTACAGATTGGAAAGCAATTTTTGGAGGCTGTTTTTAGTGAGAAAACATGTGATGAATCTCAAGAGCCCTTGGGGGTTAGCCGAAAAGAAAATGTGACGGTTTTGGAAGATATTCAGATTGACGATATGGAAATGGATGAAATATTCCATGTGGAACAAGGAACCTGTTCAGTGGAGGATGATTTCGAGTTTGTAAAAAACAAGAAAAGGAGATATCAAGGTGATGTAAAGATTGATTTATCCAAGTGCAATTTTAAGAAATGTGACAATAATTTAATCAACCGTAACAACAAATATGCCATATTAGGCAATTTAAATGTAGAGGCCGAAGAGCCAGTTAATAATATAAATTTCGAAAACAGAGATTCTATAAATAATAATAATTCTTCTCAATCACGTGTTACGACCAGGGTGTTCTATTGTCCTCCCATTTTTCTTGAAAATGTTAACGTTAAGTCTTTAATTGACCAATTAAACTCCAACAATGTTGAGTTTAAAATTAAAAATATATCACAATTCAAAAGAAAATTGTATTTTAAGGACTCGTCTGCACATTCCGAAATGATGCAACTTTTAAAAGATAAGGGAATTCCTTCATATAGTTATACTCCAAAGGAATATAAACGCCAGAGCGTTATTTGTAGAGGTTTATAATTATTTTAAATCAGATACTAGTGAGATAAAATTAGAACTAGATAAAATGATTCCTGATTCTGTAGATTCCGTTTCAAAGTTTTCAACGGAGTTCTCAAGGAAGCAAGGTATAGATACAGGTTTGTTTTTGATAACACTTAAACCTAATCGAAAGGTTAATGAGTTGCTTGGTTTGAAATTTATTTTGAATCAAGTGGTTTCATGGGAACGTCCAAAGTCTAGTACGAAAATACCTCAATGTTGGAGATGCCAGCGATGGGGTCATTATTCCAAGAATTGTAGCCGACCATTTTCTTGTTTGAAATGCAAGGTGAGTGTACATTTATTTCTAACGGCAACGATTTGCCATTTTGCGTTAATTGTAACCAAAATGGACATACCTCTAATTACAGAGGTTGTCCTACTTATAAGAATTATATTTCCTTTAAGAAAAAGTCACATCAGGAATCTAGAAATAAAAAGGAGTTAGCAGCTAATAATGTTGCTAAAGAACTTAGTCAATCGAACATTATTCCAAATAAATCGTTTGCTAGTATGTTTAATCAGGTTCCAATACAGAGCAAACCACAAAAACCTGCATTAATACTGGAATTTATGAAAATTGCATCTTTGTGTTGTGCTCCTGATCCATTAACTTTAGAGGAGAAAATAAAGACCTTTATGGGGACATATAAGTCCTTGACCAAAGACCAGGCACGGAAAGAGTGCTTGAGTTTAATTAAAGATATTCAAAATGTATATGGTCCGTAATTCTTTTAATTTAGTTTCCTTTAATGTTGGTTCTCTTATCCACGCGGGAAGGAGAATCGAATTAAACTTGTTATTGAATCAATTTAATATTGATATTGCTTTTGTGCAGGAAATGCATTTACCAACAGCAAAAAATATATATCTTGATGACTATTTGGTTTTAAGAGACAATAGCCCATTAGGTGTTGGCATTGTTCTTAAAAAGACAATATATTTTTCTCCAGTGTGTGTTCCTGGCCTTAAATTTCTAAATTTATTTATTGAACTTAAGCTTTCTATGAATGGTTGTATTAGAAGAATTCTTTGCGGATCTATTTATTTTAAATCTAACTGCAGTCGCCAAGATATATGCAGAGGTCTTTCTTTGATTTTAAATTTTTCCAGCAGTTATGATGGCCTGATTTTAGGTGGGGATTTAAATGCAAAGCACACATCTTGGGGTGATACCGTAAATAATTTTAATGGCGAAGTGCTGTCATCTTGGCTTCAAAACGAGTCTTTTTCAGTTACAAGAATTTGTGACTCATTTCCCACATATCCAGGTGGATCATTGCATTTGGACCACTTTATAATTAGCAATAATATTTTGGATACGGTTCGTTCAAATTACAGAACGTTTACATTGCCTTCATTTTCCGATCATATTCCATTAGGCGTACGCATAAACTTACCCGATTTTAGATTTATTTTGGAAACTCCTAAGCATTTTGTATCCTATAAAGATACAGATTGGAGCACATTTAAAACTGATTTGACTAACACCCTTTTAAATCATTTTCCTTTCAAAAATAAAAATTTGTCTAATGACGAAATAGATTATCTTCTCGAGGAATTTAATACTTCTGTTTATTTCGTATCACAGATTCACTCCAAGAATGTCGATTGTAGGAATAAAAAATTTGTTGCTTCAGATAAATTAAAAAAATTACTTAGGATTAAATATAAGTGGCAAAAGGATTTGAAGATAATATTTACCAGAACCCTAAATCGAAGGCATCCTCAATACTTGCTGATTTCTAAGCAGATTGATCTAATTAAGATCATTATAAAGGAGCAAATCGAACAGGAACAGGCAGACTTTTTTAACAATAGATTGAAGGAGATTAATCCGGGTCCATGGGCTTTTAAAAAAATTTTTAATGTTATCGGAAATAGGAATCGTAATTGCGTTAGAGATGTTTCATTAAATGGTGTTAAGATTATTGGATTAGATAATAAAGTAACTGTGCTTAGAAATCATTTTGGAACGGTTTTTTAAGGCTCTGTTCCAAATAGAGATGTTTCAGAGATAATCGCGGCAATCAATAATACAGTTTCTCAGGTTCCAGCACCTATTGTATTTAATGATTTTAATACGTCATTAAATAACTTAGGACATTATGAATTCACTAACATGGATTCTTTGATGAATATTTCTAAAATGATAAATAACAAGAAGTCGAGTGGTATTGATAATATATCTAATTTTATAATCAAGAAACTTCCAATTAAGGCCTTTGAGTACCTTACTATATTGTTTAATAATTGTTTAAATAATTGTTATTTTCCGCGCGGATGGAAAATAGCTAAAATAATTCCGATTCCAAAACAAAACTGTAGCAGTGACGTAAATAACTTTAGGCCAATATCCTTACTGCCTAATATTGGAAAGCTTTTTGAAAGAATAATACGTGATAAAATGGACATAGGTTTAAATGGTTCGTATATCCCTCAACAGCAATTCGGTTTCAAAAAAGGAAACTCTACCGTTCATGCCCTTTTAAGATTCCATACTGATATCGTTCAGAATTTAAGGCAACGGCGGTGTACTGTAGCGGTATCTCTTGATATCGAAAAGGCTTTTGACAGAGCATATCATGATGGTATATTGTACAAAATGACACGAATTGGTTTTAATCCTTCTGTAATAAAACTCCTTCAAAGCTTTTTCGACGACAGGAGATTCTGTGTGCAAATTGGTAATGTAGTTTCATCAGAGGGTGGGGTTTCTTGCGGTGTTCCACAGGGCTCTGTATTGGCTCCTCATTTATATAACATTTTTATAAATGATTTTCCTCACGTCCTTAGTAATTGCAAGGGTATACTTTTTGCTGATGACTCGCTTCTCTATGCTCATGATGAGTCTCCATTGCTTGCTCTCCAACAAGTTTCATCGTATCTTAGTTGTGTTGACGAGTTTTATTCCCACTGGGGAATAAAAATTAACGCCTCTAAAAGTAATGGAATATGTCTACGAAATGCTTCCGGAAAATGTAAATATACTGTTGTTCCGGAAAGCAAAAACTTAAAACTGACTTTGAATGGTAATGACATCGAATTTAAAGATAGTATCAAATATCTAGGAGTTAATTTAAACAAACTTTTGAAATTTAATAAGCATGTATTTTACAACTTGGAGAAGGCTAATAGGGTTAAAGGGGCTTTTGGTAGATTGTTTAATAGTAAATTTTTGTCGGAAAAAACTAAGTTACTTTTGTATAAAGTGAGCCTAAGACGAATTCTTCTTTATGCATTTCCAATTTGGTTTAGCATCTCTAGAACAATAATGAAAAGAATGGAAATTTTCGAACGTCATATTGTGCGAAAGTGCATAGAGAAGAATTATATATCTTTGAACAAAAGATTTTCAAACAAGTTTGTATACGAAAAGGCAAAACTATTTCCCTTATCGTGTTATGCTCTCGACTTGACGAGAAAATTTGTTGAGAAATTGTCTTACTTTGAAGGCAGTGTAATTCGTGATATTTTGTCTAATGAACACGAGTTTACTTGGTCAAACACTCAATATATATCCTGCATTGGGATTTTACGTGAAGACATCAGTAATAGTCCTGGTCAAAACATTTACTCACATTCTACTCCCGGCATTCATAGGGGATAAACATTTTATTTTGGTTTTTAATATTATTTTTATTTCATAGTTTTAATTTTAGTTTAAGTTTTAATTATAAGTTTTAATTTTAAGATTTATTAGCATTAAGTTCATTTTGTAGATATAACTCTACTGTATTAGACATGTGCCGGGAGCAAGCACTATTAACATTTCAAATGTTATTTATCTCTATATGAATAATTCCCCTTAATTTCGATAAGCACGTAGCATTAACAAAAATAATTATGTAATTGAAACAATACTTTATAGTTTTAAGTTCTCCTTAATAATGTTATTTTGGTAATTCTTGTAATATGAAAAAAATAAGTCTCAATAAACTAACTAACTAACTAACTAAAGCCCAGTACGGAGTTCTTACGGAATTTCACGTTTGTTAATTTACATTTATTTCTACAGGGAAAAATACTAAAAATTAATTACAAATTGATGAAAATTAGAAATGTTAAAAATTCCGTGAACCAACATTTGTTTGAACATTAATTTTTGTTTCAGTTGCCTGGAAAAAGTCTCCACTTATATTTATAACGTCCCTAAGATAGGCAATAGTTTCAAAAATTCCGTGTATTTTTCTTTTGAAACGCCATACTAGCTAATGGAAATTCCTTTACGAAATTTACCAACCTGAATTTTCGTAATTTTTAGGGTTCCATACACCAAAGGTGAAAAGGACCCTATTGTTTTCGTTGCGCTGTCCGTCTGTCCGTCACACGGTATTTTCTCAAGAACCGTAAGAGCTACGGACCTGAATATTGGACAGAGTATGTAGAACCTTGGCCGCTACAACAACAAATACATGAGAATTAAAAATTAAAGGGTATTCCAAAACGAGCAACGAAAAATATTAAAATCCCATGTAATATACATATAATTGTATGTACATATGTATATTGAAACTTGAATTTTGTAAAATTAGCTTATTTTTATAGAGACTAAAACAAATAACACTAAAATTTAAAAAAATTTAAATTAAAGGGTGGTCCATCAGTTAATGCAATTTTGACTATGTAATTTTGACAACTTGCTATATCTTGGAAACCGTAGGAGGCAAACACTTGAAATTTTCAAAAACGGTAAAACTAAAAAATCCGAAAATTATAAAATCGCCAAACCAAAAAAAATTGCCAAAAAATAAAAAAAAAAATCGCCAAAACGAAAAAAATCGACAAAATAAAAAAATTCTAACACTAAAATAAATCGCCAAATTCGAAAAAATCGCACAAATGAAAAAAATCGTAAAAAGGAAAAAAACGCCAAAAATCTAAAAAAAAATCGCCAAAACCAAAATAATTGCTTATATGAAAAAAAATCGCCAAAATGAAAAAAAATGCCAAATTGAAAATACGCAAAAAAAACCGAAAAAAATTGCCAAAACTCGAAAAAGGCGCCAAAACTAAAAAAAATTACCCAAATGAAAAAAACGGCAAAATGAAAAAACTCTCCAAAATGAAAAAAATCGTCATATTGAAAAAACGCCAAAACCAAAAAATAAAAATAAAAAATAAATGCCAAAGCTATATATTATATAGGCTGAAGTTTGTATTAAATTACATGTCTAGTGTTCGTGCGAAAACCTTCGTGCGCGACTCAGAGTCGCACTTTACTGAATTTATTATTATGTTTACATACAGTTTGTATGAGAGCCTAAAATTTCGTATGAACTCCGTACCAGGTTTAAAGTAACAAAAATAAAAGTTAATCATTCCATTGCCACAGTAAAAAAAATTGGAAGTAATTTTTTATTTCATTGCTTCCAAGAAATCTATATAAAAAAAAGTCACATATACATATATGATAGAAAAAGAAGTCAAAATTGCGAATTGTCATAAAACAGTTTGAAATTACGTTAAAGTTGTAGATAAAACTATGTTTAACAAGTACGAGTGTTATATTCGGCTCTGCCGAATCTTATATACCCTTTACCAAAGTGCGTTTATGTAGTATAGAGATACATACATAAGCACATAGTTACTTTTATGTACAAAGAAGAAAACAATAATTTTCAAACCCTAGAATCATAATTTTAGATCTCTCTGATTACTTATACCAATTTAGTAGTTCTTAAAAAAATATAGAAAGTGTGTTAAGTGAAAAAAAGGAAATTAAAAAAAATGTTTTACTTTAATGTCCAAAAAAAAATCATAGTTTCCAGCTCTGGAGCTGTGGTTTTTATTTTTATAATTTTCTTTACCAAACTTTTCTTACCAAAACGTAAAATATATATAATTTATAAAGGAAAAGATAAAAATTGATTAGACTTAGTTACGTTTATATATCAAAAAAGTGTAAGTGTCCCAACCCTGAACTCATCCTGTTTGATTTTTCTGGCTACTCTTTCTTTTAAGAATTTAAGAAATGTTTAATTTATAGAAAACAAAAGAAATATTTGTTTTAGTAACTTACTTTTGAACAAAAAAAGTTAAAATTTTCCAACCCTGGAATCGTCTTTTTAATTTTTTTTACTGTTTTTTTTTTATTTGAAATACACATTTTATTCTTACTCAATCATAAAATAAGTTTATTTAATAAAAATATATAAAAACTAGTTTTCGGTAGTTAATTTTTATATCACAAAGAGTGTAAGTTTCCCAACCCTGGAATCCTCCTTTTTTTATTTTTTTTTATTTCTAACACCATCTTTTTTTTAAGAATATAAGATATGTTTAATTTAAAAGAAAAGGAAAAATTTGTTTTAGTAAGTTACTTTTGTATAAGAAAAAAAGTTAAAGTTTTCCAACCCTGGAAACGTCTTTTTAAATTTTTAATTTTTTTTTATTTGAAATACCAATTTTATTCGTGGTGAAGTATAAAATAAGTTTATTTAATAAAAATAAATAAAAAATTAGTTTACGGTAGTTAATTTTATATATAAAAAAAAAAGCTTAGGTTTTCCAACCCTGGAATCAACCTTTTTGTTTTTCTGATTTCTAACATAAATTTCTTTCTTTGAAGAACATTAATTATGTTTAATTTATAGAAAAAAAGGAAAAATTTGTTTAAGTAAGTTACTTTTGTATAACAAAAAAATAAAAATAAGGTTTTCCAACCCTGGAAACGTGTTTATTATTTTTTTAATTTTTTTTTAATTTTTTTTAGTTAGAAATACCAATTTTGTTCATACTGAAGTATAAAATAAGTTTATTTAATAAAAAATTATTAAAAACTAGTTTTCGGTAGTTATTTTGTATGGCAAAATGAAGTTTAAGTCTCCCAGCTCTGAAACCGTCTGCTCGATATTGCTGATTTTCAATACCAATCTTATTTCGACTATTTCTGATCCACCAGTCTAAGAACGAAGTCTCTAGCTTTTCTGGGAGCTTCGGAAAACCGATTTCACCTACAGACAGACGGACAGACGGACATCGCTTATTCGTCTTCCCTATGCATAAGGATCCAGAATATATATACTTTATGGCTCGCTTATTAATATTCTAGAAATTACAAACGGAATGACAAACCTATATATAGCCTTTTACCATTTTTTGGTAAAGGGTATAAAATAAAAATTGATTTTTGAAGAAATTTACGATTTTATTTAAATTTAAATTCATCTTAAAACTTTTAAATATTCACTGATATGTACATGTAAATAATGTTTTACGTTTAAATTCACAACAATTTTTTTCATACTTATATTTATGTGTTGTATCTTCCTAAATGAGCTAACAGTAAGTATACTATGGGGAAAAACATGCTAAAGTCAAGATTTTACGGTGAAAATGATAATATTTTAATCTTAATAGTCTGTTAAATGCAAAAATTCTTTATTCAAGAATAAAATTTTGAATTTGTTTAACATTGAATAAAATCTAGTTTTAAGATCGAATTCAAGATTTTGTTTATAATAAATATTTTAAATTAAGATAATTTTCTTACAAATTTAAGAATATAATCTTAAAATTAGAATTACGTTCTTGTTTTTAAGAATGCGTTCTTGATTTTTAGAAGTCATTCTTGATTTTTAGAAATCATTCTATAAATTAACAGCCTATTGATACCATGATTTAAAAATCTTGTTATATTTTTAATTCTGTTTAAAAGTTGCTTCCAAAAACATTTTACATTCATACGATGATTTTTTCCATGTTTCTAGTTTTTATTTTTTTCTTAAAAATATTGTATCAGTGTTGCCAGAAGATTTTTAAAAAATCCGTTTTTTCCTTTCCCATTTACCCATACGAAAATCTACAAATTTTAGTAATTTAATTTAAAGAAAGATACATTAAAAACATTTAAGGCCTTAATGATCAAACAGAGTTGCGGCATAAACATATTTTCCATACAAATTGGCACAAAAAGTAGCGCCAGAAAGCAGTCGAGAGATAGAATCTATTTTATTTCGACTGCGTTTTTTCTCACATATAAATAAATATTATCTCAGTAATGCTACCAAAGCTATGATATTCCCTATAGTCATATATTATTGACAAAAATACCTACAGGTAACACTGTTTTGTACTAAAAAAACAGCTGTTGCCGCATTCAATGAAAAAACTAGATATACCAAACGGACGACACGCTCTTCCGTATTCTAGAATCAAAATGTAAATAATTTAAGATTCAAAAAAAGGAAATGTACCTATCTAAACGTCATAAAAAATTCATTAAAACACAGCCACACACAAACTTACATATGTACATATGCAAGCATAATTAAATAATACATGAAATTAAAAACATAAACAAAATCCCTTCAACCAAGCTAATTCACTTTATTCAATTCTCTTCCTTTAAGTATTATGGCTTTCATCAAGGCACATTTATTAGGTGGCAGCACTACACCAGGTGACTAATGTCATTATACCAATCTAAATGTCAAATTTGGATTGTGTAGGTATAAGCCTAAAAGCCTGCTCTTATTTGGTTATCCATAAACACCTTTCGAATATTCAGTTTTGTATGGTGTTTGTTATTTCCTATAAGAAACATGCATTCTGACGATGCTAACCTGTTTTGAAAAGTAAGAAGGTAATTTATACCAACAAAGTACATGTGGTTGTTGATGTTGTAATATTTGCTGTAGAATCGCGGGTACCTGATTGATGTGCCTTGGCTTTCATACAACAACAAATAAGAGAAAAAAAATTTTAGATCTAGAGAAATACTACAAACACACACACACACATGTTTTGTTTCTTCCCTGAAGGAAATGTCAATGGTGAAAATGTACTAAGTCGCTTTTGACTTTGTCACCAGTACTACTCTACAATTATTCCCCATACAATACTTTATGCTATAGACATTTAGCATGTGCTTGTCATTGAAAATCTACTAGTAACACTAAGACATAGTGAATTCATAGTTCTTATGAGAACATGGAGACATACCAACCAGAAATTTACTGGTACATTTCTATACCTTAATTTATGTATATTGACAAGTTGTTTCAAAATCCACCAGAAATACACCACATCTGTTTTCTATCTTTATTTTATACTGACGAATAACAGAGAAATTGTAGACAATGTAACTACTACTAGAGTTTAAGTGTTGACATAGAGACACTTGGCCCCAGTCTTACTGCAGGGTTTTTTACTTGTAAGCTAATAAATGCGTGTGTAATATGTGTGCATGTAGTACTAGCAACTTTAAACGCTTATAGCTCCCAAAATACTAACTCGATTTCAATAAAATATAGATTCTGCACATCCGTACAGAAAATCCTTTAAAACCATATAAATCTTTTTAAAATCGGTGCAGTGGTACCAGCGTAAAAGGGATTACAAAAAAACATGTTCGCCTATTAATTATATAGATAAAATAAAGCAACATAAAAAATTAAAATATGTGTAAAGAAAATTTGAAGAAAAAAACTCGTAGAACGGAAAATGTGATTTTTTTCTACCCCTTTTGCTTTTCTACACCCTTCGCCAACAAACTCTAAAAATAATGTTTCAAAAATCATTGAAAAATCAACGTGTGAATTACGTGTTATTTATAAAACTTAAAGAGTCTTTGTAAAGGTTTTTTAAAACAAATTTTCATACAAAATTTTTATTAAAAAACCTTTATAAAGTCTTTTTAAGTTTTATAAATAAGGCCGTTAGAATTTTTGCTTAAATTTGAGAACGTCAATTTTACTGAACAAATTTCAAAATTGGAATTTGAAAATTCTACAACCTAAACTCAGAGTTTTTATTCTCATAATTAGATCGTTATTATACCCTTTACCAAAAAATTGTAAAAGGGTATACATATATAGGTTTGTCGATCCGTTTGTAATTTCCAGAATATTAATAAGCGAGCCATAAAGTATATATATTCTGGATCCTTATGCATAAGGAAGACGAATAAGCGATGTCCGTCTGTCTGTCTGTCTGTACGTGAAATCGGTTTTCCGAAGCTGCCAGAAAAGCTAGAGACTTCGTTCTTAAACTGGAGGGTCAGAAATGGTGGAAATAAGATTGGTATTCAAAATCAGCAAAATCGAGCAGACGGTTTCAGAGCTGGGAGACTTAAACTTAATTTTGCCATACAAAATAACTACCGAAAACTAGTTTTTAATAATTTTTTATTAAATAGACTTATTTTATACTTCAGTATGAATAAAATTGGTATTTCTTACTAAAAAAAATTAAAAAAAATTAAAAAGATGTTTCCAGGGTTGGAAAACCTTAACTTTTTTGTTATGCAAAAGTAACTTACTAAAACAAATTTTTCCTTTTTTTTCTATAAATTAAACATATCTAATGTTCTTAAAAGAAAGAGATTGGTGTAAGAAATCAGAAAATCAAAAAAGATGAGTTCAGGGTTGGGACACTTACACTTTTTGGATATATAAAAGTAACTAAGTCTAATTAATTTTTATCTTTTCCTTTATAAATTATATATATTTTACGTTTTGGAAAGAAAAGTTTGGTATAGAAAATTATAAAACTAAAAACCACAGCTCCAGAGCTGGAAACTATGATATTTTTTCTGGACATTAAAGTAACTAAATATGACATTTCTTTTTTGAATTTCCTTTTTTTTGCACTTAACACACTTTCTATATTTTTTTTTAAGAACTACTAGATTGGTATAAGTAAGCAGAAAAATCTTAAATTATGTTTCTAGGGTTTGAAAACTATTATCTTTTTCTTTGTACATAAAAGTAAGTATGTGCTTGAGTATGTATCTCTATACTACATAAACGCACTTTGGTAAGATTCGGCAGAGCCGAATATAACACTCTTACTTGTTTTTCTATTAGTGTATTCAAATCTTAAATCTTAATATATTTATTAGGCCCGACCAGTATCGGACGTAAGCTTAGTGATAGTAATTAATAATACACAAATATCGTATTAAGCACAAAAATATTTTCAAGAAGTTTCATATGGAGTGTTGTGTACTAGAGCTTCAGTGTCGCAGTGAATATTTTGCTGGCCAATGGATTAGGGTGTGATTCCAATTCCTTTTAGATATTTTCCTGTGTATTTTGCAATTTTTTCAGTCACTTGTGGCATATTTAAATCACAATGTAAATTTAAAACTTTTAAGTACTAGAAGCCGATCTTATTAAACTTAAAATTTAGTTTAGCGTTCGCTGGACTTTTTCTACATTTGAAGCTTAAGCTGTTCCCGAAAGCACTATATTAGATTCAAAAGCGACTTGTGTTTCTTCTGTGAATGCGGTTGAACCATTTTATTTTTTTGCTTTTTCCCCCCGTAGGGTAAATGTTACTTGAAGACACTTTTGTTCGTTCACTTTTATTCTCCATAAGTCCAACCTTAGTTTCATTAGTTCCAGGAGCTTAATATGTTCCTGAAGATATCAAGATGCATCGTGAGGGATATTATGCATTTTAAGCTAGAACTGTGTATAAATCAAATACAAAACTGGTCCCAGTATACTTCCATGTGGTACGCCGGATGAGATAGTTTCAGACATACTCATAAAGTCTCCTTCCACAACAGCGATTTTCCGGGCAAGAATACAACTTTTCAAAAGGTTTAGAATATTAATTGGTTAATACGTCTTCAATTTTAAAATAAGGCCTTCTTGCCATACTTTATACAATGCCCGAGAAACGTCAATAAACAGGATTAAACAATACTTCTTCTCTTCAAATGTTCTTCTTATAAACTGATCCAACACAGTAAAAAATTAGACATTATCATCTGAACTACTTGCCATATCTAGGCGCACGACAGTGCGCCAGGCCAAGTTCTGGCCAATGCACGCAGTGTGTATATTTACACAAAGCCATTCGAGCTGTTTTTACCCCCCTCATAACTTTGTTCCTCGCAATCGTAAAATTATGATATTTAAACCATAATTAGAATAAATTCATATAACATATGCGAGGTTTGAAACTTTTACATGGAAAGCTTCCGGAGATATAGAGGTGCAAAAAGTGCATATTTTAAGACATACTCACTGACCACTGACCACTGACACACTCATCAAATTGATGAAGCACTTCCGCTATAGCTAGAGAGCTAAAATTTGGTACAGGAGAAGATCTAGGTGGTCAATGAACCAGAAAAATCTGAAGACCCGAAAATTTTAACCAGGACGGCGGGGCTACGCCCATAAAAATTAAAATTTGTGCTATTGAGCTGAAATTCGATACAGAGCTAGGTCTAGCTAAGAAATAAAATAAAAAAATCTTAAAACCCGGACATTTTAGCCAGGAGGGCGGGGCTACGACCACAACAGTCAGAATTAAAAAAAGCTAATATAAGGCGCTTAATGAACACGTTTTTTATTGAAATTCGGCATATATACTGCGATAATGCATGGCTGTAAATTTTTTTATTAAAAAAGTGGGCGTTGACTCGCCCATACGATTTAAACCTCATTTTAATCTCCTGCGGCTCAGAATATTTAGATATACTATTAATCTAGGTATTATTATCCGTTTGTAACGAAACTAGATATGAACAATTAGCACTGACACCAAAAAATTTTGACTTTGGAAAAGTGGGCGGGGTTACGCCCATAAAAATTAAAAGTTAAAAGTTGCGCTAAGGAGCTGGAAGTTCATATACAAGTAGGTCTAGGTCAGAAACCAAGTAGAAAAATCTAAAAACCCAGAAATTTTAGTTAGAGGGGCAGGGATGCGCACATAAAATTTAAAAATTTAAAGTTGCGCTAAGGAGCTGAAATTTGATATACAAGTAGGTCTAAGCGAGAAACCAACTAGAAAAACCTGAAACCCCAAAAAAATTTACCAGAATGGGCGGGCCACGCTAGTACTATTTTTAACTAAAAACTTAATATACAGCTTTTAATTCAAGCCAATTTAGTGAAAGCTTGCATGCGCGTTGCACGTACACAATACTTTAAACTATCACCTTAAAAATTGGGCGTGATCACTTCCATAAAATATTAGCCTTGTGCTTAATCTACATCGTTCTAGTATATTTTAGAAGAAAATTAGCATGAAATATAAGTGCTGCTCACAACAAAATTTTGAGTTAGGAATAGTGGGAGAGGTAATGCTGATAAAATATAAAGATATAATTCGCGCTAGAGAGCTGACATTTTATACACTAGTAAGTGTAGCTGCGTAAGCCAATGGGAAAATCTTAAAACCAAAAAGTTTTACCCTGTATGCGGTGCCATGAAGTTAAAACTCCAATTCGAACTAGCAAGCTTAAATGTGATACACAAATAAATCTAGATAAGAGATCACTAGGAAAATTCTGAAAACCCAGAAGTTGCTATCAGAGGGCGGAAACAAGCACTGCAATTTCAAAATTAACATACATTTTATTAAAACTTTTCATACACATTGCACTCCTCCAAAAAAATCCCTATTTTGAAAAGTAGCCGTGACTTCACCCATAAATCTTAGCTTTTTCGTTCAGGTACTTCAGCTTAGCAGTTTTTAACTTAATACTCAGGTATTTCTTATTAACTTTTTAATACCAAACTTTGCATGAACCATAATATGTACTTCGGCTAAGCAGACTGTAATATGTAAATATATTGAGAAAATAGGCGGGGTCACGCTCAGTAAAATTTTTTTGTATTTTACATGTTTCTTCCAGTCGCCTCTTACCAAATTGCATACACAATGGCGACCCGTTGTAATGACACAATAAAGCATTTTTAAGGTCAACAATTAAACACCCATTACGCTCTAACCCATTATTTTATGCAACTGTGCCATTTTCAACTGGCACAGTGATCATGAATAGAAATAAAATACATAAGAAATTTTAAGTTTAAAAGTTTTATTATAGAAATCTTTTCAATAAGTAATCAGATCCTCACAAAAACATAAATGTGAAAAACGGCCAAGTTCCTATTCAAAATTTCGGCCATTAAAAGTTGTGAGATATAAATTTTGACCAAGTTCTTCTTTGCCACAATACCTAACACAGAAATATATTATGTATAATATAAATTTGTAATCGTAAGGGGTCATATAATTTCCAGATAATCTGTTAACTTGGCAATATTGAAAATTTTTAAAAATTAATCACAAATTAATGAAAATTAGAAATATCAAAAATTCCGTGACCAAACATATGTATGAACATTAATTTTTGTTTCAGTTGACTGGAAAAAACTCTACACTTATATTTATTGCATCGCTAAGATAGGCAATACATTTCAAATATTACGTGTACTTTTCTTTTGAAGGTCCATACTAGCAGATGAAAATTTATTTATGAAATTTACCAGCCTGAATTTCCGTAATTTTTTTTTTTTACATATAGTTTGTATGAGAACCTGAAATGCAGTATGAACCCGTACTAGGCTTAAATCGTGAGAAATACGATTAGAAAAATAAGTCAATTCGATAGTGGAAAGAAAACAAATAGGCAGTGGATATAATTTTTAGTTTTAAAATTGTTTCTTTCAACTACCATTTGTAATTTCCACGCACATTTAATGTGAAATATTCGTCCTTTTGGTGGCAAGCAAAAAGTAGCTAAAATTAAACAAATCACAAGTCTTATTCCTGAGTTTTAAAAAACTTTTGCAATTCCCTTTTGATTATCATAATTTGTAAAGCTGTTTTCTAAGCCAAAATAATATTAAATAAAACAAGTAAGAGTGTTATATTCGGTTCTGCCGAATCTTATATACCCTTTACCAAAGTGCGTTTATGTAGTATAGAGATACATACATAAGCACATAGTTACTTTTATGTACAAAGAAGAAAATAATAATTTTCAAACCCTAGAATCATAATTTTAGATTTTTCTGATTACTTATACCAATTTAGTAGTTCTTAAAAAAATATAGAAAGTGTGTTAAGTGAAAAAAAGGAAATTAAAAAAAATGTTTTATTTAGTTACTTTAATGTCCAAAAAGAATCATAGTTTACAGCTCTGGAGCTATGGTATTAATTTTTATAATTTTCTATACCAAACTTTTCTTTCCAAAACGTAAAATATATATAATTTATAAAGGAAAGGATAAAAATTGATTAGACTTAATTACTTTTATAAATCAAAAAAGTGTAAGTGTCCCAACCCTGAACTCATCCCTTTTGATTTTTCTGATTACTCTTTCTTTTAAGAATTTAAGAAATGTTTAATTTATAGAAAAAAAAAGAAATATTTGTTTTAGTAACTTACTTTTGAACAAAAAAAGTTAAAATTTTCCAACCCTGGAATCGTCTTTTTAATTTTTTTTACTGTTTTTTTTATTTGAAATACACATTTTATTCTTACTCAATCATAAAATAAGTTTATTTAATAAAAATATATAAAAACTAGTTTTCGGTAGGTAATTTTTTACATCACAAAGAGTGTAAGTTTCCCAACCCTGGAATCCTCCTTTTTGATTTTTTTTTTATTTCTTACACCATCATTTTTTTAAGAATATAAGATATTATTACGTTTAAATTTTATTAAACGTGTGAGTTCTTTTGATTGCTCAAAAAAAAATAAAAATAAATAACACACAATTTTTATTTGCTACTGTTTTTCCTTTTATTCTTAACGAAGCAAATTACAACTTGTCTTTACTTAACTACTTCTTATCGTTATTATCCACTTTCAACGAGGTCTTAACTTGACTACCTTCTGATTAGCACTGATCCATTCTCGCAAATGCTGCCACTTTTTATAGTACAGCAACCGGTTCTCGAATGTTCGCCCGATAGGTGGCGTAATAACATGTCTGTACTTAGTAATGGCATCTATGCATGATGCCATCTGTATTGTCATTTACTATTGGTAGCCAGATGTTCAAACAGTCCTCTAGCACAATCGGGAAAATTCATCTTGCTGCTCCTAGCCGTTTGTAGATAATTCGATTGACCGTTATTTTTGAATTTCAAAGTAACGACTCTTATGTTGGCAATGCGGTAGGCTACTGGTAGTACAGGGTGGTTACCATACGTGCTCGCACTTTTATTTGTATGTGTGTATGTTTGTAGCTATGTACACAATTATTGTTGTTACTATAGTGCTTGCACGTAAATATGTGTGTACGTTTAGTGCTTTAGTTAAATACTTCCAGATAGTTCTTTGCTTTAACCCTGTGGGAATATTTTTAAGCAACACTGCCGCCCACTTAAGCCTTTTTGTCCCGAATAGGCACATTATCCGGCTTTCCATAGTTTGCGAATCGTTCTAAATGTACAACTTTAATTTTTTACTTTGGGCTATTGTGTTTTTGTATTCTGTAGACGACATCGTTTAACCTTTTTACCACCGTATATGGTCCCTCCCAGTGAGTCTGTAGTTTTGGAGACAATCCTATTTTCCGCTGTAGGTTGAAAAGTAGAACCAATTGAACTTCGTTAAAGCCTTTAGAATTTGCAGCACGGTCGTATCTCACTTTCATCTTATTACCGACCATTTTAATTTGGCTACGTAAAAATTCATGTAGCTCATTTAAATTTTCTTGCCTTTGGAAAGGGCCAGTATCTGCTTCATTTGTTAGTGTAGGCTTGACGCCGAACTCTAAATCTCCAGGCAACTTTAACTCAGCTCCAAAAATAATTTTTGCAGGTGTTCGCGATGTTGTGTCATGCACAGCTGACCTGTATGCTAATAGAAACTCCGGAATGTGCTCGTCCCAGTCCTTTTGATGCGCGCTCACCACTTTTCGCAAATATTCTTCTAATGTATGGTTCAACCTCTCTACCATGCCATCAGACTGTGGGTGAAGTGGTGTGGTTCAGGTTTTCTTTATCCCATATCGGTCGCACATGTCTTTAAATATGGCAGACTCAAAATTTCTACCTTGATCAGAGTGCAGTTCAATAGGAACTCCATAGCGACATACCCAGTTGTTTACAAACGCGTCCACAAGCGTTCTGGCTTCCTGGTTGGGTATGGCATAAGCTTCTGGCCATTTGCTGAAATAGTCCATCACTACAAGAATATAACGATTCCCAGCATTGCTGACTGGAAAAGGTCCTGCTACATCAATTGCTATCCGCTCAAAGGGTGCTCCCGAGTTATATTTTTGCAGCAAACCCCGACTTCGTTTTGCTGGACCTTTAGCCTTCATACACTGTGGGCAATGTGCTATCCATTTGACTACGGCTTGTTGACATCCAATCCAATAAAAACGCTGTTTTAACTTTTCGAGCGTTTTTGTTACGCCCGGGTGACCACCGCTGAGTCCATTATGGAACTCCTTCAACACTTCGCATCTCTTGGGTGTTGGGACCACGATCAGATTGGAAACCGTCTTACCGTCTACACTTTCCCAGAGACGATAAAAACAACCATTTATCAAATTCAGGCTGTCCCACTGGGCCCAATACTATTTTACCAGTGGACTTTCAGCTGATATCTCATTACGGGTGGGTCTTCTATCCTCCTTCTTAGCCGCTATAATTTTTCCCTGTGCTGGATCTGCCCTTTGCGCCTTTTACCAGTCTTCTTCCGTACCAATTTTTGTAAGCCTGACATCAATGACACATTCCTTCGCCTCGACTTTTGAACAATGTCTGCACTCTAAGCTACAGGGCCGTCGTGACAGAGCATCAGCATGAATCCAGCATGCTAGCTGCCCTTCAGGATTTTTAAACTGCAGTAGCCACCTGAGCGCAGAATGGTCAGTTCTTAAAGTAAAGTGTTGGCCATACAATTATTTATGAAAATGCTTAATTTCTCTCCAACACTGCCAGAAGCTCCCGTCGTGTCACACAGTAGTTCCTTTCAGGTTTCGAAAGTATTCGGCTGTAATAGCCCATTACTTTTTCGGTTCCATTAATCACCTGCGATAACACACCTCCTATTTCATATCCACTTGCATCGCTATCTAGCACAAATTTTTCCCCAGCAAGTGGATATGCTAAGACTGGTGATGTGCACAATAAATATTTTAGTGTCTGGAAAGCATTCTCCTGCAATTCACCCCAATCGTATGGTTGTGACTTTTTTTGTTAGCTCATGCAAGCTTGCAGCTACGCTGACAAAATTTGGCACAAAGTGTCTGTAGTATGTGCAAAGGCCCAAAAAGCTGCGCAATTCGTGAAGATTTCTTGGACGAGGCCAGTCCTTTACTGCTCGTATCTTATCTTCATCTGTTGAAATGCCATCTGCTGTAATTTTATGGCCCAGATACTTCACCTCTTTCTGGAATAGTGCACACTTTTTGATGCTGAGTTTGAGTCCAGCCGACGATATGCGCTGAAAGAATTCAGTCAGATTTTTAAGGTGTTCATCAATAGTCTTCCCCATTACAATTATGTCATCAAGATACACCAAGCATGTTTTCCAGTGCAGTCCTTTTAACACTTGCTCCATGAGCCGCTCGAAAGTAGCCGGAGCATTGCAGAGCCCAAATGGCATAACATTAAACTCCAGCAAGCGTATCTAAGGTATCGTCAATTCTTGGTAGCGGGTAACTGTCTTTTTTAGTCACGTCGTTTAGTTTTCTGTAATCGACACAAAATCGAGTACTGCCGTCATTTTTCTTTACTAACACTACCGTTGCCGTTCTCCCTTGGCTTTTATTCTGCTCGGCAAAAATGCAGGCGTGCCTTTTTAGCAGTTGCTTGGCTTTATTTCTGTCAGGAGGTGATAGCCCTGTTACCCATCGCTCCACATGTGCCTGAAATTCTTCACGCTCCTTTGCAGACAAATCGGCAGGTTTCGGCTTTTTATCGCAGTTTATTATTGCCTCTGCTTGAGCACATTGACCTATTTCGGAATTCTTGTTGATTACTTTTTCTTGGCCTGGTAAATTTAGTACCCATATGGGAACCTTTCTTCCATTGCAAGTTTTTACGAGGGCTTTTGCTGTTAAAAGCTCGCTCTTAATTTCTGCTGGTTCTACTACCCACAACCGATTGTCCTCACAATATCCCTCGATTCGTGCCCATATTACTGTTTCAAACCGTGGTGGTAATGTCTGATTTTCAATAGCGAGCAGTTTCTTGACGTGCATCTGATTGTCATATCCAACATCAAGCGGTATTTCAACATTACGCCAAATCATCACTTGTTGCCCCATATGCAAGTTGATTCCGTGGTTTATCATAAAATCGGCTCCAATAATAACCTCATCCACAATATCGGCAACAATAAATACGTGTTTCACAGTGATATTGGCAATAGTCACCTTTGTCTCAGTCTTGCCATAGACAGTGGCAGGCTCCCCAGTATCTGTACGTAGTCGTATATTACTTATAAATAGTTTCACATTTCCCCTTCAATACATCCGGCCTGATTATTGACTGTGACACTCCTGTGTCTATGGTAAGGATGTGCTTTTCACCGTTGATGGTTGTAAGGTTGCTATTTTTCTGCTGCATCACTGATATGGAGATTGTGGGGCCGTCGTTTGTAGGAGCTAGCTCTTGCCCCTTAGTGCTAGCTCGTTTTAGTTTAACGGCTGGTAATGACCAACTTTGCCGCAGTTATAGCACTTATTATTAACTTTGTGCTCTTTCTCCGCCAATGCTTGTCTCACGGCCTCCTTAATGCTAGAGACTAGACTATTAGCATTCTCGGCAAGGACTTCCATGTTCCGCACCTTGCACACATGTGGCTTCAAAATCAGCCTAGCAGTCTCCTGAGGTAGTGCAAATGAAACCATTTCTGCGAAGGTTGCCTTTTGCGTAGCACACACTGCAAGTTTGATATCAGGGTCACGGATGCCATTAACAAACGCCTCCGTTTTGACATGATCCAGGAATGGATGGTTTTCGCCTGGATACGTAAGCTGCACCAACCGCTCGATTTCCATTGCGAAATCTGGTAGAGACTCATTGGGATTTTGTCCTCTACATCGCAATTCCATGCGGTATATGTCACGCTTGTGCTCACCGCCATATTTGCGTTGCAATGCCGCCATTATGTCATCAAAACTGTTTCTGCAGCCTACTGGTACAGTTTCGAGTACTTCTGCTGCCGCACCTTTTAAGGCCAAAACTAGCTCTATGGCCTTTTCTTCACTGTCCAATCCATTTCTGTTAGCCACTGTTTCGAACTTAAATTGGAAGATGTTCAGTGGTGCACTGCCATCGA
Source organism: Tachina grossa (assembly GCA_949987645.1). Classification (NCBI taxonomy): domain Eukaryota; kingdom Metazoa; phylum Arthropoda; class Insecta; order Diptera; family Tachinidae; genus Tachina; species Tachina grossa. The sequence continues at coordinate 108,161,120 of OX465278.1, forward strand.
AACAAGGCATCTTTATCCTGCTGGAAACCTCTGGAACAAATCGCATTGGTCCGCCTTGGCACTGGAGATTGACGATTTTTGCTTCCAGCTCGTGCAATTTCTCGTCTACATCTTTCACTTGTACTGCCACGCCACCAATTTCTAAGCTATGGACTTTATTCTCAAGCTCTGAGATTTTCTCGTCAAACTTGCTGACTTGTACTTCAATGCCATCCACTCTTCTATATAATGTTAGGAACACAATTGGGACGAACGACGAATTTCGTCCACGTCGACGAATTCGTCGATAAGAATTCGTTGCGTAAATTCGTCGTGTGAAGAACAGTAATGACGAATTTACTCACCGAATTCAGCTCTTATAATTGATAAAGTTGGTTATTGTCAGTGTGACCATTTAGCTTTTTTAATCCAAATTGCGTATTCTCTATAAATATATTAAAGACATACGTGATTTAGCTTAATTTTATTTTAAAATCTGGGCACACTGTTTATTGTGTATGTAATGAGAGTGAGAGAAACTTGTTTTTTCGTCGTTCGTCGGCGTATAAAATAAAAATAAATCTATACAAGAATTCGTCACGCACGACGAGTTTCGTTCTACGGCGGTGTTGTGTCCATTTTCATATGAACAAATGTGTTTTATTTTTTATGACGAAAGTTCGCACCGAAAAATTCGTCGTTCGTTCCAGTTGTGTTCCTAGCATAAGGCCTCAGAAATTTCTTGAAATTTCTCATTTGTGACCTTCATAGCTCTAGAAGACTCCGGAAGTCTCTCATCCATTTGGCCTAGAAGTTTGTCGTTGTTTGCCTTCATTTCCTCGTTGCTTGCTGTAGAAGTTTCTTGAAGCATTGTTTTCATTTTACTCATCATAGCAGCAAACATTGCACCGATGTCTATACTGGTTGCTGCTGCACGAGTACATACCTCAATTTCTTCTTTTTTATCGAACTCGTAGGTTTCTATGTCGATGTTGCGCGGCTGGAACTCTTCCAACAATCTTTTCTGTAGTTCGACCTTATTACCAGTTGTTGGCAAGTCCAGATTTTTCAACTCTTTCTTGAGTTGCTCCACATTAAGCTCTTGAAATTTCATTCTTCCTCGTATTACAAATAAATTATTTTCTAATTAATTTATTATTTTTATTTTAATTTTGCAATCCCACTTCTGACACCAAATGTTACGTTTAAATTTTTTAAACGTGTAAGTTCTTTTGATAAATAAAAATAAAAATAAATAACACACAATTTTTATTTGCTACTGTTTTTCCTTTTATTCTTAATGAAGCAAATTACAACTTGTCTTTACTAAACTACTTCTTATCGTTATTATCCACTTTCAACGAGGTCTTAACTTGACTACTTTCTGATTAACACTGATCCATTCTCGCAAATGCTGCCACTTTTTACAGTACAGCAACCGGTTCTCGAATGTTCGCCCGATAGGTGGCGTAATAACATGTCTGTACTTAGTAATGACATCTATGCATGATGCCATCTGTATTGTCATTTACTATTGGTAGCCAGATGTTCAAACAGTCCTCTAGCACAATCGGGAAAATTCATGTCGCTGCTTCTAGGCGTTTGTAGATAATTCGATTGGTCGTTATTTTTGAATTTTAAAGTAACGACTCTTATGTTGGCAATGTGGTTTGCTACTGGTAGTACAGGGTGGTTACCATACGTGCTCGCACTTTTATTTGTATGTGTGTATGTTTGTAGCTATGTACACAATTATTGTTGTTACTATAGTGTTTGCACGTAAATATGTGTGTACGTTTAGTGCTTTAGTTAAATACTTCCAGATAGTTCTTTGATTTAACCCTGTAGGAATATTTTTACGTAACAATATGTTTAATTTATAGTAAAAAAAAATTAAAATTAATTTTCGGTAGATAATTTTTTATATCACAAAGAGTGTAAGTTTCCCAACCTTGGAATCCCCCTTTTTGATTTTTCTGTATTCTTAAAAACAATCTTTTTTTTAAATGTAAGATATGTTTAATTTATAGTAAAAAAAGGAAAAATTTGTTTAAGTAAGTTACTTTTGTATAAAAAATAAGGTTTTCGAACCCTGGAATTTTCCCTTTAATTTTTTTTAATCTGAAATACCGAATTCATTCTTACTGAGGTATAAAATAAGTTTATTTTATTAAAAAAAATAAAAATTAGTTTTGGGTAGTTAATTTATACATCACAAAAAGTGTAAGTTTTCCAGCCCTGGAACCGTTCTTTTTGATTTTTCAGATTTCGTACACCAATATGTTTCAATAAGAATATAAGCTATGCTTAATATATAGAGAAAAAGAAAATATTTGTATTAGTAAGTTACTTTTGTATAAGAAAAAAGTTAAAGTTTTCCAACCCTGGAAATGTCTTTTTCATGTATTAAACTTTTTTTCTTTTAATATCAATTTAATGTGTACTGCAGCATAAAATAAGTTAATTTAATAAAAAAAAATAAAAAATAGTAAGACCTAGTTACTTTTTTATATCACAAAATGTTTCAGTTTCCCAACCGTGCAATCATCCTTTTTGATTTTTCTGATTTCTTACACCAATCGTTTGCTTCTAGAAACAAAGGAAAATTTTGTTTTAGTAAGTTGCTTTTGTATAAGAAAAAAAGTTAAAGTTTTCCAACCCTGGAAACGTCTTTTTAAATTTTTTAATTTTTTTTATTTGAAAACCCAATTTCATTCGTGGTGAAGTATAAAATAAGTTCATTTAATAAAAATAATTAAAAAATTTGTTTACGGTAGTTAATTTTAAACTTCACAAAAATTTTAGGTTTTCCAACCCTGGAATCATCCTTTTTGTTTCTCTGATTTCTGACATCAATCCCTTTCTTTGAAGAACATTAGATATGTTTAATTTATAAAAAAAAAGGAAAAATTTGTTTTAGTATGTTACTTTTGTATAAGAAAAAAAGTTTAAGTTTTCCAACCCTGGAAACGTCTGTATATTTTTTAAAATTTTTTTAATATTTTTTTAATTAGAATTATTAATTTTATTCATACTGAAGTATAAAATAAGTTTATTTAATAAAAAATTATTAAAAACTAGTTTTCGGTAGTTATTTTGTATGGCAAAATGAAGTTTAAGTCTTCCAGCTCTGAAACCGTCTGCTCAATTTTGCTGATTTTCAATACCAATCTTATTTCGACCATTTGTGACCCACCAGTCCAAGAACGAAGTCTCTAGCTTTTCTAGGAGCTTCGGAAAACCGATTTCACCTACAGACAGACGGACAGACGGACATCGCTTATTCGTCTTCCCTATGCATAAGGATCCAGAATATATATACTTTATGGCTCGCTTATTAATATTCTAGAAATTACAAACGGAATGACAAACCTATATATACCCTTTTACCATCTTTTGGTAAAGGGTATAAAAACCACAGCTCCCGAGCTGGAAACTATGATTTTTTTTCTAGACATTAAAGTAACTAATTAAAACATTTTTTTTTTTTTGAATATCTTTTTTTTCACTTAACACACTTTCTATATTTTTTTTTAAGAACTACTAGATTGGTATAAGTAATCAGAAAAATCTAAAATTATGATTCTAGGGTTTGAAAATTATTATTTTTTTCTTTGTACATAAAAGTAAGTATGTGCTTATGTATGTATCTCTATACTACATAAACGCATTTTGGTAAAGGGTATATAAGATTCGGTACAGCCGAATATAGCACTTTTACTTGTTTGGTAAAGGGTGTAAAAATAAATATTCCTTTTTAATAGCATAAACTTTCTTTTTTAATCTTCCATTCATTAAAATATTGTAGCGAAAAGAAAACATTAAAACCAAAATGATATTAAACCTTTTTTTTTAATTTCTTTTCTTCGTTTCCTTTCTATAGCAGATTTTGCCATTTACCCTTTGGTCACAATTCCCTTAAGTTAAGTTACGAGTGTATTAAGTCAAGTCAGTTTTAAAGACGCCAAAGAGATGAAGTGTAAATGAAAATAAAACATTAAGCAAGACCAAAATCAGTAAGAAATAATCAGAATAAAATGCCAAACACCGAACATCGTCCACTGAACAAGCACTATTGCACTTACACTTTTCAACTTAATCGTTAATTCATACGTTCCAGCACTTTAATCCTTTCCTTGAATAAATTCACCAGTCACCAATTTATCTCCTCTTGTACGAATAAGTGTGCGCTGCATCATTGTCATCATTAAAGCACTTCATTAAAAAGTCTTTTGTTTCAGAAACAGACACACACAAATAAATCTGTGGCACTAAGGAAAAAGTGCTTAAGTCATATTTTACTTTTTTGTAGGAGAACATTTTTAAACTTTAAAGTGGATTTTCAGAGTTTTATTTTTTTAACCGTTATTTCTTAAACCGCCGTTCACTTTTATTTTATTTAGGCTAACATCTTTCATCGCAAATGCATAAACAATGCATTCAATTTGAAAACTACCAAAGTACACTTAGAGCTTATAAATCAGTCAAAGTTTAAACGCTTGTTTAGTTAAACTAAACTCAAATTTAGTTGTGGTTTAAACTCAGCAGGAGTAAATCAGTAAACCATGCCTTATGTTTAGTTTAAAAAATAATATTGACCCCTTTTTTTAGTCGGGGGTTGAAAAATAAAAAAAAATTAAAAATACGTTTCCAGGGTTGGAAAACTTTAACAAAAGTAACTTACTAAAACAAATTTTTCCTTTTTTTCTATAAATTAAACATGTCTCATGTTCTTAAAAGAAAGAAATTGATGTAAGAAATCAGAAAAACAAAAAGAATGATTTCAGGGTTCGAAAACCTACAATTTTTGTGATGTATAAAATTAACTACCGTAAACAAATTTTTTATTTATTTTTATTAAATAAACTTATTTTATACTTCACCACGAATAGAATTGGTATTTCAAATAAAAAACAATTAAAAAATTTAAAAAGACGTTTCCAGAGTTGGAAAACTTTAACTTTTTTTCTTATACAAAAGCAACATACTGAAACAAATTTGCCCCTTTCTTTATAAATTAAACATATCTTATATTCTTAAAAGAAAAAGATTGGTGTAAGAAATCAGCAAAATCAAAAAGGTTGGGACACTGAAACTTTTTGTAAATAAAAAATTAACTAACGAAAATTAATTTTTATTTTTTTTATTAAATAAACTTATTTTATGCTTCAGTACTAATAAAATTGATATTTCAAATTAAAAATTAAACCTAAAAAAATTAATACGATGTTTCCAGGGTTGGAAAACTTTAATTTTTTTATACGAAAGTAACTTACTAAAATAAATTTTTCCTTTTTTTCTATACATTAAACATATCGTATATTCTTAAAGGAAAGAGATTGGTGTAAGAAATCAGAAAAATCAAAAACGATGATTCCAGGGTTGGGAAACTTACTCTTTTTGTGATATAAAAAATTAACTACCAAAAACTAATTTATTTTTTTAATAAATTAACTTATTTTATGCTATTTTACGAATAAAATTGGCATTTCAACTTAAAGAAAAAATTAAAACGCATTTCCAGGGTAGGAAAAATTTACTTTTTTACACAAAAGTAGCTTACTAAAGCAAATTTTTCTGTTTTCTCTATGAATTAAAGATATCTTATATTCTTTAAAGAAAGAGATTAGTATAAGAAATAAGAAAAATCAAAAAGTATGATTTCAGGGTTGGCAAACCCACACTTTTTGTGATATAAAAAATTAGCTTCCGGAAACTAATTTTTATTTTTTTTTATAAAAAAAAAATTATTTTACACTTTAGTGCGAATGAATTTGGTATTTCGAATTAAAACAAAAATAAAAACGTTTAATAAAAAACAAATAAAAACGTTTAATAAAGACGTTTCCAGGGTTGCAAAACCTTATTTTTTATACAAAAGTAACTTACTAAAACAAATTCTTCCTTTTTTACTATAAATTAAACATATTTTATATTCTTAAAAAAAAGATTGGTATAAGAAATGAGAAAAATCAAAAAGGAGGATTTCAGGGTTGGGAAACTTACACTCTTTGTGATATATAAAATTAACTACCGAAACTTATTTTTTTTAATAAACTTATTTTATGCCTGAGTACGAATAAAATTAGTATTTCGAATAAAAAATAAAAAAAGATAAAACAAATTAAAAAGTCGATTCCAGGGTTGGAAAACTTTATATTTTTTTGTGCAAAAGTAACTTACTAAAACAAATTTTTCCTTTCTTTTTCTATAAATTAAACATATCTTAAATTCTTAAAAGAAAAAGATTGGTGTAAGAAATAAGAAAAATTAAAAAGGATGATTCCAGGGTTGGGAAACTTACACTTTTTGTGATATATAAAAGTAACTAAGTCTAATTAATTTTTATCTTTTCCCTTAAAAGTTATATATATTTTACGTTTTGGAATGAAAAGTTTGGTGTAGAAAATTATAAAAATAAAAACCACAGCTCCAGAGATGGAAACTTTGAACTTTTTTCTGGATATTAAAGTAAATAATGATGAAGGTATTTCGGATCTAACGGGGAACTTGGCAGAATTAAATGAGTGAGAATATTTCATATGGCACCTGGCAGCTGCCTTAATCCATAGAAAACCACTTATTCATTTATTCATACTTTGTTTCCGATAAACACGAGTTTAGTTCAATAAGTAATCAGATTTGATGAAAAGTAAATAAATAAAACATTTTTTTGAATTTTCTTTTTTTTTCACTTAACACACTTTCTATATTTTTTTCAGAACTATTGGATTGGTATAAGGAATCAGAAAAATCTAAAATAATGATTTTAGGGTTTGAAATTATTTTTTTTTTTTTGTACTTAAAAGTAACTAGGGAGTCGATTCTGGTTCTGTGATAATGTGAAATGAAAACTTTTTTCGTCTTTTCATAGTGTTTTTGATTCTAGTTCAGTGAAACAAAATTGAAATGATTTCATATGAAGAAAAGAATTGGAATGAAACAAAATATTTTCACAGTTACACATCACTACTGATTCTCGTTTTATGAAAAAGTGTAAACAAATGTCAAAACCTTTTCATATGAAAAGTTTTTTTAAACACACAATTCATTAGTGAAAAAGCATGGAAACCCATTAAAAACCTATACTAATACTACTATAACACTTTTAAAATATTTAATTCACTTATCCTCATCCCTAATTTCGTCTGATAGGTCCATTAAAACATTTTATCCAGACATTTTCTATTTTTATTCATGTTCATATTTGCATAATTTGGCAATTAATCAGAAGCCGAGGGAGGCATAAGTTAAGTTATTATCGGCGGCAAAAAAATAATTTGCCGTCGAGTGAAAGTTAACTTGAAATGTTATTTATAATAGTTTTTATTATGAAATTTTATAGTAATTAATATATCAAAATGCCATACCACACAAAAATTAATATGTTTCTTCCAATTGCCAAAGAAAATGTGTACCTTTCTAGTACTGAAAAGAGAAATCAATGTAACAATTCCAAAGTCTTTAAAAACAGTTTTTATTTGTGAAGCACTATGAGGAACTTTGCAGAACAATATGTCAATTTCTAAATGAAAAAAATGTGTATTTACATAAATGTGTACATACTCGTATGTACGTATGCTAATTTGTGGGTGTTGGTACATTCATATGTACATAGGTATGTTTAAATCTTCGTATGCACATTCTTAAAAAAATAGGTAAAAAACGCATTTTGTTTAGCTTGTTTATCCTTTTTTTGAAATCATGGTTTATGCTGGTATTTTACACTTTTCTCTACCTGCCAGAAACATGCACACTAGAATAAAATACATAACATATATATGTACATATGTATGCATGTTCATGAGTATGCAAAAGCAAAGCAACTGTGTTGTTTGAACTTAACTTTTCCTCATGTATTTAAATTACGTATGTATGTATGTACATTGTACATATGTGTGTAGTTGCAAACACAATTACTATTTCATATTATTTATATATTTGTTTTTTAATAAATAAATCAGACTCAAAACATAACAAACATTATATACTTCAATCATAAATATAAGCAGCGGCAGCGGCTCAAGCAATAACAAAAAATTACATGCGGCTTAGCGCGGCATCATAACTGCGAAACTTAGATCTCTGCTTTTGACAATTAAAGTTAAATAACATGAATACAAACTTTTCACAGCTACACTGGAATGAAACATTTTTTCATTACTTGAACCAGAATCGCAATCTGTGAAACTGTGAAAAGACGATGTGAAAAGTTGCTATGATAACGGAAATGAAACGTTTTTTTTTCACTTCACATTATCACAGAACCAGAATCGACCCCTAGGTCATATTATTTTTTTTTTCTTTTTGTTTATACTTTATGTGTGTGCTTATGTATGTATCTCTACTACATAAACTCATTTTGGTAAAGGATATATAAGATTCGGCACAGCCGAATATAGCACTCTTACTTGTTTTTTCTTGACATTCATCATCTGACATATATAAGGATAGTGAAGTTTCCGGTAAAATCGTGTATTAGTATTAGTATTAGTATTAGTATTAGTATTAGTATTAGTATTAGTATTAGTATTAGTATTAGTATTAGTATTTTCCTTCTACTTCCTGTTTGTTTGAAAATTTTATTCAAAAATGTTTTCAAAATTGTTTTTAAAAGATACAGCATTTATAAATTAAACAATTAATGCCCTAATTCAGTTGGACGATTGTCTCGTCTTGTATATGGACAAAAAAAAATCGCAGATTCTTTAAAACAATTATAATTTATTGTCTATGCCAGAAAGTTCGTGTATTGGCTTTATGTTTTTGTTCCAAACATTATATCGAACACATATTTTTATATCCTTTACCAAAAAATGGTAAAAGGTTTGTCATTCCATTTGTAAATTTCACATTATTAATAAGCGACCCATAAAGTATATGCATATATTCTGAATACTTATGCATACGGAAAACGAACAAACGATGTCCGTCCGTCCGTCCCATGTACGTGAAATCGGTTGTCCGAAGCTCTCAGAAAAGCTAGAGACTTCGGTCTTGGACTGGTGTGTCAGAAATAGTCTGAGAAAGATTGGTATTGCAGACAATTTGAAAGCTGGATAACTAGTTATTATTATTTTTTTATTAAATAAACTTATTTTATTCTTCAGTATGAATGAAATTGGTATTTCAAATTAAAAAAGAAAGTTAAAAAAATTAAAAAGACGTTTCCAGGGTTGTAAAACTTTAACTTTTTTTCTTATACAAAAGTAACTTACTAAAACAAATTTTTCCTTTTTTTCTATAAATTAAACATATCTTATGCTCTTAAAAGAAAGATATTGGTGTAAGAAATCAGAAAAATCAAAAAGAATGATTCCAGAGTTGGGAAACTTACACTTTTTGTGATATATAAAAGTAACTAGGTCCAAATAATTTTTTTATTACTTTTTTTTATTAAATTAACTTATTTTATACTACAGTACAAATTAAATTAATATTTCAAATTAAAAAAAAGGGAAAAAAATTAAAAACATTAAAAAGACATTGCAAGGGTTGGAAAAGTGAAACTTTTTTATACATGAGTAAGTTACTATATCATGAAATCCATGTCACGCACTGTTACGGCGTGCGTATTATAGCTGAAGCTATCTTAGATTATATAAATAGCACTACAGCTTTGACAAAACTATATATATTATAGTTTTTTAACTTTTAACATCGTCGCGCACATGTTAAGTCTGTCACGCACAATTATACGGTACGTACGTTTGTGATATATACTCATTCGTTTCGAACGAGCTAATAAATAAAATGCAATCCAAATTGATTTTTATCTTTATTTGTGTCTTTTATTGGAAACCAAAAAAAAATCAGTTCAATGAAAATAACACATTTTTTTAATTTTAATTTTTAGCCCTGCGGTTGACTTTTCTGTGGATTTCATGACATCAAAATTTTTCCTTTTTTTCTATAAATTAAACTTATCTTTTATTCTTAAAAGAAAGAGATTGATGTAAGAAATCAGAAAAATTAAAAAGGATGATTCCAGGGTTGGGAAACTTAAACTTTTTGTGATATATAAAAGTAACTGAGTCTAATTTATTTTTTTTTTCTTTTTCTTTATAAATTATATATATTTTACGATTTGCAAAGAAAGTCTAGGAGTAGAAAATTAAAAAAATACAAATCACAGCTAACTAGCTGGAAACTTTTTTTTTGGATATTAAAGTAAATAAATAAAACATTTTGGGCCTAATTTTGTAAAACGCAACGCCAAGCGTGGACAAAATTTAATTAATTTAATTTCCTTTTTTCTTTTTTCACTTAACACACTTTCTATATTTTTTTTAAGAACTACTAGATTGGTATAAGAAATTAGAAAAATCTAAATTGATTATTCTAGGGTTTGAAAATTAATTTTTTTTTCTATATTTGTGATTTGAACGGGCTAAAGTTCGTATCGCTTTTTAAGCCAAATTATAATGTGATAATTATTAATGAACAAATAACACCAAAGTCTGTTGTAAATATTCTGACTAACAACACATAGTTGAACGGAACAGCCAGCCGTTTTAAAAGGCCACTAAACCTTCATCATCAGCGTTCTTTTGTGTTTGGTCCACTGTGTGTGGTGTCAGTTGATGTAGATTTCTGCTTTATATACTTAGCATTTTATTGCAAATGGAATATGTGAATTGTTTTGATTCATCGTATTTCAATTTGCTGAAAGCTTTTTTGTATTGTAAGCTCAATTTTACCATCACTATATTTACAACAGTCTTACCATTGTCGTTTTGTTCTTTTTACTAATAATACACATGTTACTTAATTTGCTTATTTTTTGTTCTACTTAAGACAAACTTTTTTGGTTTGTTACTATTAAGTATATTTCTATTTAATTTTTGCCACAGGCCCATGGCTATTAATTTTTAGTTAATTTTAATTATTATTCGAACTCCATTTTTGTACATAAAAGTAACTAGGTGAAATTATATTTTTCTTTTTGTTTATACTTTATTTATGTGCTTATGTATCTCTATACTACATACACGCACTTTGGTAAAGGGTATATAAGATTCGGCACAGCCGAATATAGCACTCTTACTTGTTTGCATGCTGTGTTTTTGTAGAGTTGCATAGACCTAATAAGTGGGCCTTGCCGCTGTACTGAAATTATATTACAATAAAAGAAAAGAAAATAAAATACTTTATTACTTTATTTATCCTAAAAGAATAAGGAATTAACTAAAAAAAATGTTTATTCTTAATACAAAAGGGACAACATATTTGTTTGCTTATTCCTCATTTATGGGAAAAAATTTTAATATAAGAAACAAAAAATAAAAATAATAATTCCACATCATCTTGATTTTATCAAAAAGGTAAGGACATTATTATATATACATGTATCGCAAAATATTCGAAGTGTTAATACTATTATTCTAAAGTGAAATTATTTGTACAAACAATTTGTAGTTTCACTTTTGAATATAACAAATTTAGAATAATTTGCGATAAATGTACTTAACTTTTTATTCAGCACAAGTTATTTTTATGTATGTATGTATGTATATGTGTATGTATATGAGCCATGTCTAACAATGATTCCTTTAGAAATACCAATTTACTGCTTGTATAAATTAATTATTTCTTTGTCACAATTAAAATTTTCTGTTTAAATAACCATTTCATTCTATAAATTCACACATCGCAAATGAAAAATTGGTGCTTTGAAAAGCTATAGTCGTTCATTACAACAGAATTGTGTGTTAATTGTTGGAACCGACAAAATTCGATTGGCTACAAATTCGGTTATCACAACAAATCTGTTTTCTCTGTGTATCTGTTTAATATTTATTAAGATAAAATTTCACATTATCCAAATGTTTAATATAGTTTCATATGACTTCACCATACCTACAGACAAAAAATAGGAAGAGACATGTGTTAAAACTTTAAAATTTTGTTGTAGAAACAAAGTCTGCCTAGATCACCTTAACCAACTACAAACATAAAATCTTCATATAAATTAATTAGCCTTAACGTTGAGTAAACAAAAGTATGCATTCGGCATTTTTTAACTTATTTCAAAAACTTTTAGGGTTGAAGCCTCGTAACGACTTCCACAAGCGAGAACGAAATATATATAGACATTGCTGAGACAAAAGAAAAAAAAGCATAAATTTATTTTTATTTGAAAATAAAAGTTGCAATCACCGGCCATAATATAAAAGCATAACATCGAACACAATGAATGACAATCTAAACCATATTATTTATTATTTGTGTTATGCAACAATAACTTCACGTGCAACAATGAGAGTTGAAATCTCTTCAGCTTTCATAAAAAGAAGAGATTGAACATATTTCCTTTTAAAAAAATTTATAGATATTTTGTATGAAAAATATTTAGACCAACTTTTGAAAAATTTATAATAATTATTTTCCTTTATTTTTTTCGTTACTTTTCAAATGATTTGCCAAAGAAATCTTTTACAAAAAAGAAAAAAAAAAGAAACAGAGGAAAACTTTTATTCTGTGAAAAATCTCTCGTAAGTCGTGAAATAATTGATGCATTACAAAAGATTATAAAATGCCGAGTGCAAAAGGAATGGCAACAGAGTGTTAGCATAAAACGGAAATTGGTGTCGAAAGTATTTTGTGTAACTTTATCTTCAAATTAAGAATGCTCGAATAGAAGCAACAACAATTATAGAAATGTTGGCAGGAAAAAACTAAATTAAGGCAAAGTAACTTTAGTACGAGAAGCTGACTGATGCGAGTTAAAAACAAAATGAAATGAAATAAATTTCTATTGTCAAGAGATTAAAGAGAAGAAAGTTTTTGTACTTAAAGTGCTATTGCAGAAAGTAAAATATATAATATCAAAGTAAAGCTAATAGCAAGAGTTTTTCAATAAGTTTAGAATATCTAATGAATTCAAGAGCTTGAAAAAATTTAAAAAATAAAAAGCTTTGATGCGTTCAAAAAACATCAAAGAAGTCACGTTTTTCTATCGTGTAGATATCATGTCCAGAATAGTTTCCGGAATGTAAACAGTAGAGATGTGCAAATGTCGTGATTTGATCGTGTCACGCGTGAATCACGCGTGACTCACGCATGATCGTGATTAAATTTATAACTAATCACGCGTGAGTGCGTGAGCGTGACTTAAAAATAAATTACTCGTGCGTGATCGCGCGTGAGCTATTTTTAATAATCACGCACGAATTCTCACGCTCTCACGGGATATCATTCCTGAATAAGTCAGTATCAATATTCTATACCATTTTGTGCATTCTACGATGCAAGACCATTTGCACAAGATTGTGTATTGTGCTATTGTTATAATTTTTTCAGGCGTAGTAAACTGACTCATATGAATTGCAAATATACCAATATAGAAAAATAAAATTATTTTAATATATTTTTTTAAGGAAAGGCACTCTTAAATTTTAGTAAAAAATTTTTAAAACTATCTAGGTACATTATAAAATCTTATAGTTGAAACTTTCAAAATCTACCGTCACAACTTTTTATAACCGCTTAAACACAAAAAATATTTTTAAAATTTACTATTTTAGGATATTGTTGAATGTAGGTCCGAAATACAAAATAATTGGCTCTGAGCACATTCTTAATTCATTGTCTTTAGCGCTATGTAATTACAAAATTAAAAATGTATTAAACAAAGTTTTTTACGAAACTGAAAATAATGAAGATACTTAAAAAAACACATGCCTTTTTCAGGGAAATTTTAAAATTTGGATTTATTAGCCTTTTACCGATTTCACGAATGAATATGTTACTAAATTTATTTGTCCTATTTTTATATAAAATTTTTTCAAAAATTTACATTAAAATCCAGCAATGAATTAAAAAGTAATAGGCGAAATACTAAAAAAGGTCAAGGCAAAACAAATTGTTTTTGTCTTAAATAAAATATCTTATGAGAGATACGGAAACACATCTTGGGAAATTATTTCTTAAGAACTTCAAGTTTATGTCAAAATGTTTTATCCGGTAAAATTCGGATAATTTTTAAAAAAGTTACAAGCCTCGGAAGTTTTTTTGAGTCCCAGGTAGTCAACTTTGGCCCACTGTAACTCATGTCCAGCTTAAGCCAGAAGGCTGTCATGACATGTGTTATAAAGCCTAAGTCCTCCCAAACGGATGTTAGGAGTTTCATATAAATCCAATTAGTAGTTTAGAAGTACCAGATTTATTACCAACTTTGAAAAAGTACCCACTGTGCAATGCAAATTTTACATATACACGTGCACACAAATGTACATGCACACATACATATGTGTGTGTAAAAACATATTTTTCAACCCAAAAAAAGATACAAATTGGATTACATACTTTTTCGTGAGCGTGCGTGATCGTGAAAATTTTCGATATCATTCGTGCGTGAAAGTGCGTGAGTAAGAATATTTTGTTCGTGAGCGTGCGTGATCGTGAAAATTTTCAATATCATTCGTGCGTGAAAGTGCGTGAGTAAAATATTTTTCTGCGTGAGCGTGCGTGTCGTGAGTCAAAAAACGCTCACGTGCACATCTCTAGTAAACAGTTTTCAGCCTCATACCATAAGGATAAAAGGCACTGCTGCTTGAAAATAAAGAACTTATCTTATTACCAGGGAAACCGCAAATATGCAATTGCACATATTTTTCTTATGTGACGTATTAATTCGTTCCAGAACTTTTTCTGAATTTTTTTGGCATCGATTTGTTAAGTATATTTTTGCATATTTTGCCCTTTTTAAGCATGTTTTTGCATAGTGCAGTCTTACACGCATATTTTTTGCATTTTTCGAATTTAAAGACCATATTTGACACTTTTAGGGCATATTTTGGTACTTTATATTGTTACGTGCCGGTAGAGTTCAAGAAAAAAAAACATAATTATTGTACGAAATAATACCACACAAACTCCAAGGTTAAGGGTATGAATCGGTGTTTTCCAGCCAGCTGTAAGCATGAGATTGATCGTGGTTCTCAACCCGAGGATTTGGAACATAACACATAAAATGCTCTACATACCATTAGAACAAAAAAAAATTTAAAAGTGTTTAAAATTAAACCAGAATCCTAACAATTTGACAATGAACATATGGCCAGATTTTGTGCCACATTCGGTACATTTTACCCTCTCCTGTATATGCTGACTTCTATGAAAGACCTCGTACCTATATTTATAATCTGTCCCATATCGAATTAATGGGTGTTTTTTATTGAGGTATAGAACTTTAAGTTGGCATCACTTTTTTAACTGGCGGCCATTTTGTCAGCTGTCAAGTGATTTAGTTTGGTTTGCCATTTTGTCATAAACAGGTGGACAAAAGAACAACGCTTGCAAATCGTGCAAATTTATTTCGAATATAATGGTTCAGTTCGCGAAGTTTACCGCAAGCTCCGTCCATTTTATGGTCGACATAATCGTCCATCAGAGCAATTAATTCGGTTAACCATGGATCGTTTTCGCACTACGTTTACTCTATGTGATAATACGCATCCGCAGAGACGTCGAACAGTGCGCACCGAAGAAACAATTGCCGCAGTAGAGCAAAGTGTTGAAGAGGACCCGAATGAATCGATTCGCCACCGTGCACAGCAATTGGAGCTTTGTCCATCAACTTTATGGAAGATTTTGCGCAAAGATCTTGGCTTGCGACCTTACAAGATCCAGCTTGTGCAAGAATTAAAGCCGCGAGACCATGCAATGCGTCGTGATTTTGGTGTATGGGCCGAAAATGAGATTGATCTCGATGCTGATTTTCATCGCAAAATTTTGTTCAGTGATGAGGCTTATTTTTGGTTGAATGGCTACGTCAACAAGCAAAATTGCCGCATTTGGAGTGAAGAGAATCCACATGAGACCCTTGAGACGCCATTACATCCACAAAAACTGACTGTTTGGTGTGCTCTATGGGCTGGTGGAGTCATTGGGCCATACTTCTTCCGAAATAATGCTGGAGAGTCAGTTACCGTTAATGGAGACCGGTATAGAGCCATGATAACCGACTATTTTGTTCCCGAATTGGATGGCATGAATGTGGATGAGTTGTGGTTCCAACAAGACGGCGCTACATGCCACACAGCGCACGTCACAATCGATTTATTGAAGGAAACATTCGATGAGCGCATAATTTCGCGGAATGGACCTGTCAATTGGCCACCAAGATCGTGTGATTTGACACCATTGGATTATTTTCTTTGGGGATATGTGAAGTCGCTCGTCTACGCCAACAAACGAGAAACGTTAGGGGACTTGGAAGCCAACATTCGTGGCGTTATTGCCAACATACGGCCCCATATGCTCGAAAAAGTGGTTGAAAATTGGACCTGTAGAATTGGCTTTATTCGAGCCAGCCGCGGCGGCCACATGCCCGAAATCATATTTAAACATTAATGGCATAAAATTATCCTTTCAATAAAGCCAAATTAATGGACATTAAAACGATTTTCTTGTGTTTTATTTCAATTTGAAGTTCTATACCTCTAAAAAAAACACCCGTTAGAAATAAAATCGCTAAAAGTTCTTTCTTGTAAATTTTTCTCATCCAAATTCACAACGCATTATGACTATAATTAATATATGAAAAATCATCAAAATCAAATTGTTTTAACTTCTAGCAGACGAGTTTTAAAAGAATTTATTTTTGAAACTACTCCTTCAACAAACTAATTTTCCTGAATTAAAAAAATTTTGAAGTTCAATTTTGTTAAAAAAATAGCCATAATAATTGCCAACAAATTTATTTATCGCCAGAAAAATCGCCATGTCGCCAAACCAAAAATTTGGACGCCAAACAAGTTGAAAAATCGCCACGTTTGGCGAGAAATCGCCATATCTGACAGCCCTGATTACAAATGCTATAGAACAAGTGGAAAATAATATTAAAGATATGATGATACACTCAGAGCAAATTATTAGTAAAATTTAAAAAAAAAAATACTTCAAAGTTTAATTACAAGTTTTAATTCATTTTAGTAAATTTGTAGCGTATTATTAGTAGATCATAGTAAGATATATTTAGTTGTTTTGTTGAATTTGAGAAATAAATGTTTTGGGAAATATAAGTATTTATAGGTTTAATTAGTTTAAGTAGATAATGATGGTGTTCAAGATAATCAAATGTAAGGTTATTATAGATTCTCTTAGGTTTAAGCTAGATTTAAGAATAGAATAATATACTGTTAGACAACGTTAAACTATTTTGAATATAATTTAAGATTAGAAATATATAGGTTTTAGATAGGGTTCTACGTTTATCGAAGGTATTTAATATGTATAATTGTACGTATGTAATGTTGAGCGTTGCCTTGAAAAATAATATTATGATGACGTTTTTATGTAGTAATATCATCGACACGATACTGATTCCTTCCTTTCTTTTTTCTCGCTCGACGAAGTACGGGGTTGATGTGGTAGATTTTTTTGTTAGACAATTTGCTGAAAGTACTTTAAGTCTGGTCATATAAGTGTGGCGTGAACGCGTTGATGTGGCCTTGCATATGAAATTTCAGGTTATTGTGCGTTTTTAAGGAGCACGTTGTGGAAGACCTGGCTTTACAATACCTACCAAGAGCGGACAGTGGAACCGCCTGAATAAATAAAAATATTGTTTGGATTCAGTAAGGCAAGCTAAAGCTTCGTTTTCTTCTTACTAACCTTGATAGGACCTGAGATGTATATCCTCACAAAAACATAAATGTGAAAAACGGGCAAGTTCTTATCCAAAATTTCGCCCATTAAAAGTTGTGAGATATAAATTTTGACCAAGATCTTCTTTGCCACAATACATAACACAGAAATATATTATGTATGATATAAATTTGTAATCGTAAGGGTGTCATATAATTTCTAGATGAAATACAAATTTTACTGGGCATGACCCCGCCTATTCTCAATATATTTACATATTAAAGTCTGTTTAGCCGAAGTACATAAATCAAAAGGATATTCCCAATGTATATGCAAAGTTTCAATAGGGTAGCTGGTGCTTTTAATTTTTGGATTTTCTGATTGAGTAAATCAATTACTATTTGTGTACAAAATGTCAGCTCTCTAAGGTATAATATTACGTACAATTTTTATGGGCCTGGCCCCCGCGGACTTTTATATCTACTAGTGGTTATGGTTCATGCAAAGTTTGGTATTAAAAAGTTAATAAGAAATACCTTAGTATTAAATTAAAAACTGCTAAGCCGAAGTACCTGAACGAAAACGCTAAGATTTATGAGTGAAGTCACTGCTACTTTTAAAAATAGGGAATTTTTAGTTTGGAGGAGTGCAATGTGTATGAAAAGTTTTAATAAAATGTATGTTAATTTTGAATTTGAAGTGCTTGTTTTCGCCCTCTGATAGCAACTTTTGGGTTTTCAGACTTTTCTTAGTGATCTCTTATCTAGATTTATTTGTGTATCAAATTTAAGATCGCTAGTGCTAATTGGAGTTTTAACGTCGTGGCCCCGCATACCGGGTAAAATTATTTGGTTTTAAGATTTTCCCATTGGCCTACGCTGCTACACTTGCTGGTGTATAAAATGTCAGCTCTCTAGCGCGAATTAGATCTTTAGATTTTATCAGCATTACCTCTCCCACTATTCCTAACTCAAAATTTTGTTGTGAGCAGCGCTTGTAAATAATTCATGCTAATTTTCTTCTAAAATATGCTAGACCGATGTAGATTAAACATAAGGCTAACATTTTATGGGAGTGATCACGCCAAATTATTAAGGTGATAGTTTAAAGTATTGTGTACGTGCAACGCTTATGTAAGCTTTCACTAAATTGGCTTGAATTAAAAGCTGTGTATTAAGTTTTTAGTATAAAATAATATTAGCGTTGCCCCGCCCATTCTGGTAAAATATTTTGAGTTTTCAGATTTTTCTAGTTGGTTTCTCACTTAGACCTACTTGTATATCAAATTTCAGCTCCCTAGCGCAAATTTGAATTTTTAATTTTTATGGACGTAACCCTGCCCACTTTTCCAAACTCAAAAATTTTTTCGGCCAGTGCTTAGTTAGTATTCGTGTCAAGTTTCGTTGCAAACGGATTATAATAAGCACATAAATAGTATATCTAAATATGCTGAGCCGCAGGGCATTAAAATGAGGTTTAAATTGTATGGGCATGTCAACGCCCACTTTTTTAATGAAAAATGTATAGCCTTGCGTTACCGCAGTATATATGCCGAATTTCAATAAAATAGTTTCTATGAAGCGCCCTAGATTAGCATTTTTAATTCTGACTTTTATGGGCGTAGCCACGCCCTACTGGTTAAATTTTTCGGGTTTTCAGATTTTTCTGGTTCATGGCTCACCTATATCTTTTCGTGTACCAAATTTTAGCTTTCTACCTATAGCGGAAGTGCTTCATCAATTTGATGAGTGTGTCAGTGGTCAGTGGTCTGCGGTCAGGGAGTATGTCTTAAAATATGCACTTTTTGCACCTCTATATCTCCGGAGCCTTTCAAACTGCGCATATAATGTTATATGAATTTATTCTAATTATGGTTTAAATATCATAATTTTACGATTGCGGGAACAAAGTTATGAGGGGGGTAAAAACAGCTCGAATGGCTTCGTGTAAATATACACACTGCGTGCATTGGCCAGAACTTGGCCTGGCGCACTGCCGTGCGCATAGATATTTTCTTTTTTGTAGGAGGTTAACCCAGAAATAAATTCCGTTTTGATGAACAATTTATTATATTATTTATTTAATTTTGTATTTAATTTAGGTTGTTGATTTATATATTTTGCTTAGAACAAAAAAAAAACACATGCTTTAAATAAGCTTTTTAATTTTTTTGTTTGATTTTAATACACTTAGGGCCAATTTCACCAAATTATTTAAATATCAATTCATATTTAAATGTAATTTTTCCATGCAAAAATTTACGAAAATCGATATTTAAATATGAATTGATATTTAAATAGAGTTGGTGAAATTGGCCCTTACAACCCAAGTGTCTTTCGTTACTGAAACACTTCTGAATACTGCAACCTTTACTTAAAGAATGTGGAAGACTTTAATTCGTTAATCACGTTTTTGCCCAAAATCAATTTAGCATTAAAGTATACTTGAAGGTGAGCCTAATGACATTGGAAGTTCTGATTGAATTATAAGGGCTAAAACAGGTCAGGTACGTATAATGGCAATGAGTCGAACACTCAGAGCGTGGAGAGAGCTTTTATTATAGGTAATTCACGTACATACCCTGCAGAAAGTGCGAATAGTGAAATTGTAATGATTTACTAGTGACATTGTCAGTAGTACTACTGACCAGGTGTACCGCAGTCAATGTAATCATCTATTGACATTTAACATTATCTTGTCATTGAAAATCCACCACTAGACTATAGCACTACTGACTAAGTAGTTCTTTTGGGACCATATGGAGACATTGGCACCAAAGATTCACTAGTAAATTTTAGGGCTCTAGTCTACAATATCGATATTTCCTCGCTCGTTCTCAAGAGTAAAATTATAGTGATTTTCTAGTGACATTGTCAATAGTGCTACTGACTAGGTGTACCCCAGCCAATCTAATCGCCTATTGACATATAATATAGAGTTGTCATTGAAAATCTACCAGTAGACTTTAGCACTATTAAGAAGGTAGTTCTTTTATGGCCATAGGGAGATATTTGAACCAAAGCTTCACTAGTAGATTTTAGTAACCCTCGTCTACATATATTTTTTTAATATTATTGCACAGCATAATAAAAAAGAAAAACAACCTATTGACCCGTTCATTGACAATATCACCAGAAATACACTAAAACTGTTGCCTCTAACGTATCTTTACTCGCACATAAAAGCAAAGTTGTCGACATTTTAACTGGTGCAATTGTCGCTGGAGAAAGAGTATTGACATAGAGACATATGGTTCTACGTACATACATACATAGGTATGTATGTTGATGGCAAGCTATCATAAAATATATTTAACAATTATGGGAAAGACTCCTTAATTAAGATTAGTTTTTTTCCCGTGTTACTGATGAACATAAAAAAAATTTCAAGCAACTATAATTAAAAATTGCAACAATATACTTTTTTTATACCCTTTGCCAAAAAATGGTAAAGGGGTATATATAGGTTTGTCATTCTGTTTGTAATTTCAAGATTTCCTTATGCATAGGGAAGATGGATAAGCGATGTCCTTCTGTCCGTCTGTCCGCCTGTCTGTACGTGAAATCGGTTTTCCGAAGCTCCCAGAAAAGCTAAAGACTTCGTACTTGAACTGGTGTGTCAGAAATGGTATAAATAAGATTGGTATTGAAAATCTGCAAAATCGAGCAGACGGTTTCAGAGCTGGGAAACTTAAACTTCATTTTGCCATACAAAATAACTACCGAAAACTAGTTTTTAATAATTTTTTATTAAATAAACTTATTTCATACTTCAGTATAAATAAAATTGGAATTTCTAACTAAAAAAAAAATTTAAAAAAAATTAATAAGACGTTTCCAGGGTTGGAAAACTTTAACTTTTTTTCTTATACAAAAGTAACTTACTAAAACAAATTTTTCCTT
Organism: Tachina grossa; assembly: GCA_949987645.1. NCBI lineage: Eukaryota > Metazoa > Arthropoda > Insecta > Diptera > Tachinidae > Tachina > Tachina grossa. The sequence goes on from OX465278.1 coordinate 108,182,593, forward strand.
TTTTCTATAAATTAAACATATCTTATGTTCTTAAAAGAAAGAGATTAGTGTAAGAAATCAGAAAAATTAAAAAGGAGGATTCCAGGGTTGGGAAATTGAAACTTTTTGTGATATAAAAAATTAACTACCGAAAATTAATTTTTATTTTTTTTAATAAATAAACTTTTTTGTGTTTCAGTAGGAATAATATTGGGATTTCAAATTAAAAATTTAACTTCAAAAAATTAAAAAGATGTTTCCAGGGTTGAAAAACTTTAATTTTTTTTGGACAAAAGTAACTTACTAAAACAAGTTTTTCCCTTTCTTTATATATTAAACATATCTTATATTCTTAAAAGAAAAATACTGGTGCAAGAAATCAGAAAAATCTAAAAGGATGATTTCAGGGTTGGAAAAGTTACTCTTTTTGTGATATATAAAAGTCTAATTAATTTTTATCTTTTCCTTTATAAATTATATACATTTTACGTTTTGGAATGAAAAGTTTTTTGTAGAAAACTATAAAAATAAAAACCACGGTTCCAGAGCTGGAAACTTTGAACTGTTTTTTCTGGATACTAAAGTAAATAAATAAAACATTCTTTTGAATTTTCTTTTTCACTTAAAACACTCTCTATATTTTTTTAAGAACTACAAGATTGGTATAAGGAATCAGAAAAATCTAAAATGATAATTTTAGGGTTTGAAAATTATTATTTTTTTTTGTACATTAAAGTTACTAGGTCAAATAATTTTTTTCTTTTTGTTTATACTATACGTATGTGCTTATGCATGTATCTCTATACTAAATAAAAACACTTTGGTAAAGGGTATATAAGACTCGGCACAGCCGAATATAGCACTCTTACTTGTTTATTATGCTTACAATCCATATAGCTGTTGGTCATAATTTTTATTTTTATTTTTCGTCATCCAAATCTCATGACAATAACAATTATAAACAAAAAGTTTCTCTTACTCGTATTTTGCAAATGTTGTTGAACATCTGAACTAAAAATATGTTATTATTTACAAATAAGCCAATTTATGAAAATGAAAACTTCCGTAGATATGGAGGTGCAAAAAGTGCATATTTTAAGACATACTCATTGACTCACTGACTCACTCATCAATATTATGGAAGCACTTCCGCTATAGCTAGACATCTGAAATTTGGTACACAAGTATATCTAGGTGAGAAATAAACAAAAAAATCTGAAAACCCGGAAATTTTAGCCAGTAGGGTGGGGCTACGCCCACAAAGGTAAGAATTAAAAAAGCAAATCTAATCTAGGCGCACGGCAGTGCGCCAGGCCAAGTTCCGGCCAATGTACGCAGTGTGTATATTTACAGGAACCCATTCGAGCTGTTTTTAACCCCGCGACCGTATAATTATGAAATTTAAATCACAATTAGAATAAATTCATGTTACCTCATATGCAAAGTTTGAAAGTTTTACAATGAAAGGTTCCGGAGATATGGAGGTGCAAAAAGTGCATATTTTAAGACATACTCACTGACTCACTCAAAATTGATGAAGCACTTCCGCTATAGCTAGAGAGCTAAAATTTTGTACACGAGTAGATCTAGGTGAGCGATGAACCAGAAAAATCTGAACACCCAGACATTTTAGCTAGGGGGCGGGGCTACGACCACAAAAATTAAAATTTGTGCTAGTGAGCTGAAATCTGCTAGAGAACTAGTTCTAGGTGGGCAAAAAACTAAAAAAAAATTTAAAACCCGAAAATTTTGGCCAGGAGGGCGCGAATGTTTTTTGTGTCAGCTGATTGCAAGATATTAATTCATTGCTTATCAAAATTTTCGCTCAGCTGCAGTTTTAATTTGTTATCGGAGGGTTATTTTTTTGTCCGCACGATCTTGGTTGCAGTGGTCAGTCACAGATTCGTGGTTGCAGGATCGTGGTCGCAGGATCTTGGTTACAGCGTTCTCAGGATCGTAGTGGCAGCGTTCTCAGGATCGTAGTTGCAGGATCGCCATGTAATGTTACAAAGGAAGGATCGCCATGTAATGTTTGAAGGTGCAGGCTTTAAAAGTTGGCCAATACGTGTAGTAATCAGTGTATGTGTGTGGCTTTATAGTCCCTTGTTTTGTTTTTACAGCTGTCAGGGAGACCAGCTTGTCAGTAGGCGCTCGAAAGAGGTGCCAAAAGATTTGGAGAATTTAATTAAAAAACAAGGCAAGTTATTGCCAGTTTGCGTTTAGAAATTAAAGTCTGATTTATTGAATAAATTTCCTTGCTTATAGTTTTACAAATCTTAATTAGCCCTTCTAACCTACGTTTAATATTTACAATTATCTTTTGTTTCTTTCTTCACTATGACAATGGTAAGCATTATTTTAAACGACCAATCAAAAAAGGGATTTGGTAATTGTTAATTTGTGACTCAAAAGTATGTCACTCAATTTCTTGCATTCAGCAATATTATTCTTTTGGGCTGTGTTGCAATGCTTGTGCATTGAACTGCTATTACAGCAATGCAAGTAATTTTGTTACAGTGCATTACTATAAGTGTGGTACACTACATTATTTTGGCGATTTTTTTTTCATTTTGGCGATTATTTTTCTGTTTTGGATTTTTTTTCACTTTGGCGATTTTTTTTCATTTTGACCATTTTTCCGGGTTTTCGCGATTTATTTTAGTCCTAGAATTTATTTTAATTTGGTGCTTTTTTCGGTTTTGGCGATTTTTTTTGAGATTTTTTTATTTTTTAGTTTTACCGTTTTTGAAAATTTTAAGAGTCTTGCACTTACGGTTTCCAAGATACAGCAAGTTGTCAAAGTTACAAAGTCAAAATTTCATTAACTGATGGAACACCCTTTAATTTAAATTTTTTAAATTTACTGTTAATTATTGTAGTCTGTATAAAAATACACTAACTTTACAAAATTCAAGTGTATGTATATTACATGGGATTTTAACATTTTTTGTTGCTCGTTTTGGAACACCCTTTAATTTTTAACTCTCATATATTTGCTGTTGTAGCGGCCAAATGTCTACACACTGTGTCCGAATTTCAGGTCCGTAGCTCTTACGGTTCTCGAGGAAATACCCTGTAACAGAGGAACGGACAGCGTAGCGAAAACAATAGGGTTCATTTTCACCTTTGGTGTACGAAACCCTAATAAAGCAAAAAACCTAACGACCCTAACAAACAAAAACCAGCAAATTCCTATGTATTTATAATATTTTAAATAAGTTTGTATTGCTTCTTTCAAACACTAATACACTCACGCCGATTTGATAACGCATCTCAGCAAAGAAATCTCAGCAAAGAAATCTCAGTGAAAAAGATTTTTACCCCCTAGCGTATAGATGTTTATACATCAATAAAAAATCATACACACATACATGCATGACGTTCGCACACTCGCTCATGCGTAGAAAGAAGCAAGTATCACAAATTCTTCCGTCACGAAGTGTTTTCTTCTTTACTCTTATATCTACAATACTCAAACAAATTTCTTGCAAACAGTGTTGTTAACGTTTGTTTTATAAGATTTCGCTGTAGTAAAGCATTTGAAAAATCCCTCATGTCTTGAAAGTTCTTATAAGATGTGTTATGCAGGAGACTATTATGTATGTATCTCTATACTGCATAAACACACTTCTATCGTATACAATCGACAGTCTCGACTATCGATTGTTTCAAACCACGTTTCATCTAGCGGATGAGCTTTTAATGTTTATTAAATTAATAACATAATTCTAAATTAAAATGATGTATTTAGAGGTACTCCATTCATACTCAGTGTAAGAAATATAAGTATAGCTTGGACCGCTTATTGACCAAGTACAACAACTATACATATATTATCTTCGTCATCGTTTAGTCTGAAACAACTCCTGCGTTTCCCAAAAACAGTATCCATGAAATTTTTTATGCATTCATTTATTATTATCATAATTATAAACTGATTTAATTTGTGTGTGGCGATGTTATATTTTTTTTATTGTTTTACTGGTAATTAGCACATATTTTATAAAACAAACAAAAAAGAAGCAAAACAAACAATATAATATTTGTATTTTTACGGGTGAATTGAGTCAATTATTTGTAAAAGTTTATACCTGAATTGTCTTAAATGTATTTTACTAACAAACAAGCTGTAAAACAATGAACAATCAAATACATATATGAATGAATGACAGTGAACATAATTTCGATTTATGTTTATCGTGACAATAATGACAACGACAGCAATAACGATACATATTTTTATGCACGTATTAACAGACTTGACTTAACACAACGACAATAAAATAATGTTTTTATTTTAAATAAATAAAAATGATTTAATAAAAACAATTGAAATCGTACAGTCAATTCAAACATTATAATTTAAGACCGTTTAAAAATATTTAATTTGAAAATTTATATATTTAATAGATGGCAAGCAATTTTTAGATTTAGGTTGAAGCCTTGGACAAATTAAAAATGTTATGGGTTTTGATACCAATCGTGCTGTGATATACTTGAATATATTTTAAATTGTTTAAAAGAAAGAAAAAGAAAACTATAAACGAACTAAAACAAAGCTTATCACATATCAGGTCTTAAAGTGGTAGAGACGGATCAGAGTTTCTATAAAGAGCTGCAACCACTTTAACAAGGAGATAGCTTGATAACTGGTCATTTAGCAAACTCTGTGACAAGTTAATCTACTAACCAAACTAAAATAGGTTCGCATATACATATGGGCAAGTCCCCGAAACAGTCTACCAGCCAAAAATTTTAGAAAAATAAAATAAACATAAAATTTATTTATAAACATATACGGTCTTATTCATAAAAATTCCTTATTTCAGCTTTAATCTGTACATTACTTATGAAACAGATTTTGCTTTATTAAGCTCCAATAAAAATTTGTATTCATAACTGATTAATATCAGTGAATTAACTATTAAACGATTTTGCTTTTTTTGTAATTTTTTGTTGGCAATATCATGCTACTTTCGCTTTCATTTTATGTTTAGTGATTCATACAACAAAGAATCGATTATCTAGGTAGTCTGTTTGAGTCGAAAAAAAAGTAAATCGTTACGCCATAATGTTATTAAAAAATAACTTAAAAAGTATGCGTTTCACTTTTTATTAATAAATAAACAAACAAAAAAAGTTTTTATGTTACAAAAAATTGTACAGAGGTAGGCAAATAGCCATTTTATTGCGGTGCATCACTATTTTGTTTTAATTTAAAAATGTTATTGTATATACATACATACATACTTATGTTTATAATTCTATTTTTCTTTTTGCCAATGTATGGGATTTCTTTAATTTTCAACGATGTTTATATGTACATATGTATTTTTCTTTTTGTACAATTATACATACACACAAAAAAATTCATAGGTTATATTTCCTAAAATTGTGGTATAATTTTAACTAAGTGAAAGTGTAGAATGGCATTTACAAAGTTTTTAGATAATTTAACAAAAATTTTGGTTGATTTCTATGTTCGAAAAATCAACTAATATTTTAGTTAAAAGTCCTTGACGACTAGGTAAATTACCTAAGTAGCAAAGTAAATTTATATATATAATATATATAATATATATATATATATATATATAATGCGGCAAATTATCATGGATTTGAGTTAAAATAACTATTTACAATTCTATAATATTTCGAATAATATTCAAAGAATTTTTGCATTTGAGAATAATATATTATTATTTATTAATTTATAGTTATATGCATGTACATATACATATATATATATAATCAGTGTTTATGTTTGTTATTGACCTATCCGCCTATTAGACGGTCATACTTGGTATGTGAACATGATGTGATGATATATGTATACTCGTTTAAAAGATCTGATAGTCTTACACAGAGAGAAGCAAGAGGCCGCCCGTGGGCAGGGCTGTCAGATATGGCGATTTCTCGCCAAACGTGGCGATTTTTCAACTTGTTTGGCGTCCAAATTTTTGGTTTGGCGACATGGCGATTTTTCTGGCGATAAATAAATTTGTTGGCGATTTTTCTGGCGATAAATAAATTTATTGGCGATTATTATGGCAATTTTTTTAAACAAAATTGAACTTATAAATTATTCTAATTCAGGAAAATTAGTTTGTTGAAGGAGTAGTTTCAAAAATAAATCCTACCAAAACTCGTCTGCAAGAAGTTAAGACAATTTGATCTTGATGATTGTTCTTATATTACTTAAAGTCATTTAATTTGAATGAGAAAAATTTACAAGAAATAGTTTTTGACGATTTTATTTCTAATTTTGGCGATTTTCTGATAAATTTTGATACGATTATTTTATAAAAATTAATATAACAAAAGTGTTACATGAAATCAAATTAATTATCAAACATTTACTAAGAAAAACTACATTAAACTGATTTTTGGAGACTTTTGGCGATTTTTAAAATCAATTTGGCGAAATAGGTCGGAAAAAATCTGACAACCCTGCCCGTGGGCACTTAGTTATTCTCTTGTTTACACCTGCGTTTGTACAAGCATGCATTTTACTCTCTTTTATATTATACATATACATATGTATGTATGTGTTTGCTTGACTTTGGTCCAACAACACAACAGTCTATCTGATAACACCATGTTCACATACCAAAATAATGCCGTCCCATAACCACTAGATCTTGGTCCAACAACATTTAAACATTTATATAGGTTTGATCATAGGTTTGTGCCTAAAATGACAGCGTTTGCCGGGCTTAGCTGGTTTATCAATAATAATTAAAAAATAATAAATTTACACAAATATAAAACTTTAAATTTCATGTTACATACCTTTTTGCTCAAAAATTTTCTTTTGACAAGAAAATAGAAAACAATTCAATAAAAATAATTTCGAAGAAGATACCTTATTGTAATAGGTATATTAACTTGGATTTTAGGTAAAGTGTAATGTACAAATTACCTAACTGCATAGTTTATAAAACCCAACATTTTTACTTTCATATAAAAGAAGTTACCTATTCAAGCTTAGTTACTATTACCTCTTATATTTTTTTTGTGTGTACATATGTAAATATGTACATACATGTACCGACTTACATACATTAAAGGCCGGACCCACGATATCGACAACGTTCGGCTTGTCGCACAATTACATTTGAAACAACAACAAAATATTAAAAGTTCCCTGCAGTCAGACTGGGGCAAAGTGTCTCTATGTCAACACTAAAATTCTAGTAGTAGTTACATTGTCTACAATTTCTCGTCTATTCGTCAGTATAAAAGAAATAAAGAAAACAGATGTGGTGTATTTCTGGTGGATTTTGCAACAACTTGTCAATATACATAAATTTTTATGTACGTAAGGTATAGAAATGTACCAGTAAATGTCTGGTTGGTATGTCTCCATGTTCCCATAAGAACTATGAATTCACTACCTAGTCAATTGTTTTAGTGTTACTAGTAGATTTTCAATGACAAGCACATGCTAAATGTCTATAGCATAAAATATTTTATGGGGAATAATGGTAGAGTAGTCACCAGTACGGTGACAAAGTCAAAAGCGACTCAGTACATTTTCACTATTCGAACTTTCTGCAGGTTTTTTTGTTTGTTTTGAATCTAAATGTGCGACAAGTCGAAAATTGTCGACATCGTGGGTTTGGCCCTAATACATTGGCCCAAGAACATTATTCAGGAGACATGCATAAGAATAAACAAGAAACGTAAAAGTGAGAAACCACAGAAAATCTCACATAAGGGATAAAAAAATCAAGAAAATATTGTTTATAATTGCTTATCAAACGCTTAAAATAGCATGGAGGCTACATTAAAAATCTCTGAGTTATGAAACGTTTATTAAACGTCTAATAGTCTATTAAGCATTTATGAATAGTCTTTTTTCGATTTTTGCTTATTAAGCTGTTATGAAGCGTTTATGAATAAGATGGATAAATGTACATTAAAAAATTAATTTGTAAACATAAAATGTGAATTAAATAATGTTATTAACAAAGAATATAAATTTTTTTGTTAAAATAAATACAATGGTTTTTAATTACTATATCCTCACAAAAACATAAATGTGAAAAAAGGCCAAGTTCCTATCAAAAATTTCGGCCATTAAAATAAATTTTGACCAAGTTCTTATTTGGTACAAGACCTAATACAGAAATATGTTATGTATTATATAAATATTTTTATCGATATAAAGAAATGACCTAATATACATTACTCTCTCCTTTTTTCGGAAGCTAAAAATATTGCCAAGTTAGCAGATTATCTAGAAATTATATGACACCCTTACGATTACAAATTTATATAATACATAGCATATTTCTGTATTAGGTATTGTACCAAACAAGAACTTGGTCAAAATTTATATCTCACTACTTTTAATGGCCGAAATTTTTGATAGGAACTTGGCCTTTTTCAAATTTATGTTTTTTTTTGGGATCTGAATACTTTTTGATAAATTTTCTGTGATAACACTTCTTAAACTTAAAATTTCTAGTGTGTTTTATTTCTGTTCATGATCAATGTGCCAGTTGAAAATGGCATAGTTACATAAAATAATGGGTTGGAGCATGATGAATGTTGGATTGTACACCTTAAAAATGAATTATTGCGCTATTACAACGGGTCGCCAGTGTGTACGTAATTTGGTAAGAGTCGTCTGGAAAGAGACATGTAAAATTCAGCGTCAATTTTAGTGGGAGTGATCCCGGCTATTTTCTCAATATATTTTCATATTAAAGTGTGCTTAGCCGAAGTACATAAATCAAAACGATATGCCCAATGTGCATGCAAAGTTTCAATACGGTAGTTGGTGCCTTAATTTTTGGATTTTCCGATTGAGTAAATCAATTACGACTATTTGTCTACAAAATGTCAGCTCTCTACAGTATAATATTATGTAAAACTTTTATGGGTCTGGCCCCGCTGACTTTTATATCTGTTAGTGATTATGGTTCATGTAAAGTTTTGTAGGAAAAAACTAATGAGGAATACATGAGTAACAGACTAAAAACTGCTAACCCGAAGTACATGAAAGAAAAAGCTAAGATTTATTGGTATAGTCACGGCCACTTTTTAAAACAGGAGATTTTTACTTTGGATAAGTGCAATGTGTATGAAAAGTTTCAATAAAATTGAACTTAGTTTTGAGTTTACAGTGCTTAGTAGTAGGGAAATGAGGCATGAGATGAAAAAATCATCTTTTTGGGATGATTTTTTTTGGGATGAAAAAATTTGGGATGATATTTTTTGGGATGATTTTTAGTTTGGATGATTTAGGGATGAAAATTTGAGATGAAAAAATTTGGGATGATTTTTTTTTTGTGTGAAATGCAAGTGCATAAGAAAATGTTTAATGTTGTTGAACAGATTTTTTCTTTTTGGGATGATTTTTTTTTCGATGATTTTTAGTTTTGATGATTTAGGGATGAAAATTTGGGATGAAAAAATTTGGGATGATTTTTTTTTTTGTGTGAAATGCAAGTGCATAAGAAAATGTTTAATGTTGTTGAATAGATTTTTTCTTTTTGGGATGATTTTTTTTCGATGATTTTTAGTTTTGATGATTTAGGGATGAAAATTTGAGATGAAAAAATTTGGGATAATTTTTTTTTGTGTGAAATGCAAGTGCATAAGAAAATGTTAATGTTGTTGAACAGATTTTTTTTGTTTTTATTTTCATTGCACACTTGATGCGATGAAATATGTGAGGGATGACTTTTGGTTTAGCGAGCCTTTATGTTTGTCTGTCCGTTTATCTCTTTAATAATAATAATTATGTCTATTTCTGTCTCTTAAACCAACTTGAAATAGTCGATAGAAACCTTTTTTTTGTTTTTTACAATTATAAGCACGGTCTTTAGTTTGAGACATCGGTTGCTTATCATTTTACAATTGCTGTTATCAGTACGTTTATAAATTTGCTTTTTTTATTGCTGGTGTCTGGTAAGAAGAAAAGGGAAAAAAAGATTCTTTTGTAATATTTTGGGATGTAAATGTGAAAATTTAAGGAAAATTTTTATTTTAACAAGCCCTGTATAGTAATTGAATGTTTTTGTGACTCTTAAATGAATTTAATATTATTTCTGTACATAACTATACATAAACATATTTTGCATAGGTATATTTAAATGAATATGTCAATGTATATGAAGATGCATGTTTGTGAATATTTGCATATAATGTAATTATTTTAAATAAATTATTTAAACCATAATATGAAGCATTTTTCATTATTATGTAGAAATTAAGTAAGAGTAATTATGAAAATGTATGAATAAAAATATTAAGAGATCAAAAATTTATTTTGAGAAAATAAAACTCTCCTGATTAAAAAATTTTTAGTGTGTCCCAAATAAATTGATATAAAAACGCAGTTTCTAAAATATTCCTATTCATTAACTCATTGCAATCCTTCAGTAGTAAATTATGACTTCGAAAAACATTACAAACATTGAGGTTGTTGAGGCTTTTAATAAATTGAAAGCAAAATCATATATATCTGTGAAGGAATTAGAACCATCAAGGCCATATAAAGTGATAATGATGTTTCGTCATAAGACCAAATATGGAAATATAGTGATTGCAGAACTCGAGGATGGAATGCTATATCTTCCCAAACGCTACAATAGCTTAGAGGATAAAGTAATTGATGGGGCTGGGGATGAAAAATTTTCTTTAACAAAAAAACTAGAAAATTATTCATACGCATTAGAATTGGCGGAGCTACATCCTGACGACAACGAAAAAACTATTGAAGACAATGAAGGCTTCTACATTCCAAACTCACAACCCTTTTTTACTTGGGAAGGAGGCAAAATTCCAAAACTATATTAAAATATTATGATTATGGCTGAAATAAAAAATTCTTATTTTGTAAAACGCGATGTTGTCAAATTTCTTTGAATAAAATACTATTTAAAAAATTTTAAAGAACAATATGCGTAAATTTATTGTGGAAACTGTATATAAGGCACGAAAAGTTTAACAAAATTTATTAGTTGCCTTTTGCCCTTGCCTTGGAAAATAAGCAGAATGTCCACAAATCCGATTCATAAATTTCTAAAGGACTTTGAAGGGCTGATTTTTATGGATCATCTCCAACTAATTCAAGATTATTTGAATAATAAAAATCAAAATGGAGTACAAATTGAAAATTTAATAAAAAAATATTATTTATTAACAAGAAGATTATAAGCTTATCGATAATTAAATAAAATTATAAAATAAAAAACAAATATTATTGTAATTGAAGTTGTTTAATTTTTGTATAAATAAATATTAAATAGATATATTGCTTTTGGGTAAAGTATTCCAATTATCAAGACGCTGATCAATCAGATGGCGATGATCAGCTGCTAATGAGCTGGAAAATCTGTTGATGATCAGCTGGGAAGTCAGTTGATAATCAGCTGTTGATCAGCTGAAAATCAGTTGACCATCAGCTGGAAGTCAACTAACAATAATGTTGCAATCACTAGTTTGCACTATTATTCTAGTTGTCTCATTTTATTGATATTTATATATATATATATATATATATATATATATATATATATATATATATATATATATATATATATATATATATATATATATATATATATATATACAATATTAGAGTAAGAGAGACATAATATTGCTTTTTAATATTTACTTACAATTAAATTGTCAATAAGGTGATGATCAGATGGTTTTCAGCAAGAAAATCAGCTGACAATAAAGTAGCGAAAGAAAAGCGGAAACCTTTAACTGTAAAAATATGTTAGATTACACCTTATTATATTTAAAAACTGACGTTCTACTGCTAACTGACGTATTCCAAAATTTTAGACAAATTTGTAAAAATATTTACAAGCTGGATCCATGTCAATATCATACTGCCCCTGCTCTATCATGGGATGCCATGCTTAAGACCACAAAAATAGAACTAGAACTATTTACTGATATTAATATGTACAATTTTGTGCAAGATGCTATCAGAGGGGGTCTAGTACAATGTTCAAAAAGGTACACTAAGGCGAATAATAAATATATGGAGGATTACGATTGTAGTAAGCCTTCAGAATATTTGGTGTACTTAGACGCTAACAATTTGTATGGTTGGGCAATGTCAGAGTACTTACCATACGGAAAATTTGAGTGGGTTAATGAGGAAAATCTCCGTATTTTAGATGTGAATAATATACCAGATACATCAACTGTTGGATATATTTTGGAAGTAGATTTAGAGTATCCCCAACATATACATGATACACATAATGATCTACCTTTTTGCCCAGAAAATAAAACAGTCGGTGATTCTAAATGCAGAAAACTTATAGCTGACCTCACATCTAAATCAAAATATCAAATTCACTATAGAGTGCTTAAGCAATGTCTCAGAAATGGATTGATATTAAAGAAAGTACATGGGGCATTAAAATTTAAGCAATCTCCTTGGCTTAAACCCTACATTGATATAAACACTCACCACAAAACAATAGCCAAAAATTCGTTTGAAAAAGATTTCTTCAAATTACTAAACAATGCGGTTTATGGAAAAACTATGGAAAATATTCATAAACGCAAAGATGTCAAAATTGTCACAGAGTGGGAGACTACAAGAAAAAACCATTTAGGTGCAAGAGCATTGATTTCAAAACCAAACTTTTCGAGTATAACACAGTTCTCGGATAATATGTTTGCGGTTCAGCTCAAAAGAATGAAGTTCAAGTACAACAAACCCATTTATTTAGGGTTTGCTGTATTAGAATTGTCTAAGTGGAAGATGTTTGACTTCCACTATCAATATATGCAACCTAAGTTTGGAACAAAATTATCTTTAAATTATATGGATACGGATTCTTTCATTTATTCCATAAAAACAGATGATTTTTATGATGATATCCGTCAAGATGTTGCTTCAAGATTTGATACATCTGAATATGAAGCAGACAACATTTATAATTTACCATTATCAAACAAAAAGGTCATTGGGATGATGAAAGACGAAAACAAAGGAAAAATTATGAAAGAGTTTGTGGGACTTCGATCAAAAATGTATTCATTTGAAACTGTAGGGATGGATCAAGTAAAGAAATCAAAAGGAGTAAAAAAATCATGTATTAGGAATTACTCTCTTTCAGATTATAAGAAAGCTTTATTTGAAAAACAAATTATTTCCGATTCTATGAATACATTTAGATCTAAGTACCATCAGTTGTATACTCAAAAGTTACATAAAGTTGTCTTGAGTTATGCTGATGATAAAAGAATTATCGATAAAAATCAGATAAATACACTTGCTAGAGGGCATTATAGACAGAAGACATTTGAAGAATTTTATTCAGATAAAGATGATGACATTTTTATGAATATCTCTGATTCATATCTAGATTTTATTAACAGTTCATCTGATGATGAATTTCTTATGAATTTAGATATTTAATTTGTAATTATTATTTTCAAGCTATGTATTTACTTATGAATATATAAACAGCTCTTTGTAAATAAAACAAATTTGTATATATTTTTAAGAAAATCTACGCATGTTCATGTATATTTATAAATAAAACTTATGTATGTTAGTATTGAAATTAAAACAATGTTTTAGATTTATTTTAAATAATATTTATTAAATAAAAATTCTATATATAAATGACCACAATTAAATGTATTAAATTTTTGCTTTTGTTGATAATTATATTCAATAGGTGTTTTTAAGTAATTAATTATTTCTTGTGGCGGTTGTAAATTTCCAAAACTATCAAAATATTCTTTGTACTTATAATTTTTGTAATAGGCTACCCAATGTGTTCCAGGACCACTGGAATTGTCTGAATTAACAATACCACATTCCTGACTAAATGGCTTTTTAGGCAAACGATCGCACATAAAAACTCCTCTGAAATATTTAAGTTTCTTACAATATTCCATTATATCTAGTTCAGTTAATGGTCTATTGGGTAGATCATTTAAAAGTTTTTTGAGGCTGGTTTGTAATAAAGTCCGTATCCTGTTTTGTATGGTTTTAGTTATAAACCTTTTCCCATAGCTATTGATTCCATATGTTGATTATGTCGCATAGCTTCTGCTAGTTGTTTCCTTCCATTTTTTATATCATTCACAGCTTTAGCAATAGCAGATCCACCTGTAGCTAGGCCTCCAAGCGCTGACAAGGCTGTTAAAATTGGAACCAGTGGTAGAAATCCTCCGATTTTTGGCACAGGAATAACTCTTGGTATAGTAACTTCAATTCCCTTTTCCCCTTTAAACTTTGGATGTATGAATTTTTGCGCAATCTTAACAGCAGATATTACATTATCTGGTTTTTCCTTTTTTAAAATTTTTAACGCATTTTTAATAGAAGTTGAAAATAATTTCTTGTTATATATTTTCCTTTTTTTTAAACTTTTTCTTAGTTTTTTTGGCTTAGATATTTTAACATCCTTCATACCTAAACCCAATTTCACTTTTGTTTTCATTGCGTTTGTTACAAGCCAAGCGTGTGATCTTTCTTTGAAACTGCTATCCTTTGATTTTACTCGTTGCCAGGCTTTTTCAGCTAATTCCTGATCTGCTTGATGTCTTTTGTTAATATCGTTTGTTTTTGAATATATAATGTCGTGCTCTCTACAAGCCGTATCCAATAAATTTATTCCTTTGTCCCCTCTCGCTAATCGTTTTTCAAGTTTTGTACCAGGTCCACAAAACTGATATCCAGGCAAATGTAACTCAATAGGTAATTTATTTATTAAGTTGTTTACGAAGCCACTTCCAACCTTATACTGACTATGTATACCTGTTTTACAATATTTAATAACCATATTAATTAATATTAATATTTTTTTTTCCGAATGAATAGTATGACAAGATTGACGTTGAAAATTAAAATGATTGAATTTCGTTATATAAGATTAAATTTATATAAAAGTAATCAGTAGATAGCAATATGCGAGTAATTAAACAACATAAGCAAATTATTATAAGAAATGTTGACGAATCACAAGAAAAGAAAACTAAAACTGTACATAGTACATTATTACCCAATTCTATACGGGCACTTATTGTAGGACCTTCTAACTGCGGTAAAACTAACGTCATGATTAGTCTAATAGAAAGTCCAAATGGTCTTAGCTTTAGAAACTTATACATATATTCAAAGTCGTTGTATCAACCAAAATATTGTTACCTCAAAAAATTAATTGATCCAATAAAAGAAATTAATCTTTTCACATATTGTGAAAATGAGAAGGTTTTGAGTCCAGCAGAAGCAAATTCAAATTCTTTTATAATATTTGATGATGTTATTTGTGGTAAACAAGATAATATAAGGGATTGCTTTTGCATGGGAAGACATAAGCATATCGATTGCTTTTATTTATGTCAAACATATACAAAAATTCCTAAACATTTAATACGTGATAATGCGAATATGATTGTAATATTTAAGCAAGATGAAATGAATCTACGCCATATATATATAATGATCATGTTATTGGAGATATGACATTCAATAAATTTACGGATATATGTAGTGAGTGCTGGAAAGATAAATATGGATTCGTTGTTATTAGTAAGGATGATGCAGTAAATAAGGGACGATATAGAAAAGGTTTTGATAAATTCATACAACTGTAGGTGGTTTTGTCTAGAAGCTGATACACAGCAGATAAAAGCAAATAAAAAGCAGATAAAAAGCAGATACAAAGCAGATACCAAGCAGATAAAAGCAGGTACAAAGCAGATAAAAGCAGATACAAAGCAGATAAAAGCAGATACAAAGCAGATAAAAGCAGATAAAAAGCAGATAAAAGCAGATACAAAGCAGATAAAAGCAGATAAAAAGCAGATACAAAGCAGATAAAAAGCAGATACAAAGCAGATAAAAGCAGATAAAAAGCTGATACAAAGTAGATATAGAGCAGATACAAAGCAGATAAAAGCAGATAAAAGCAGGTACAAAGCAGATAAAAGCAGATACAAAGCAGATAAAAGCAGATACAAAGCAGATAAAAGCAGATAAAAAGCAGATAAAAGCAGATACAAAGCAGATAAAAGCAGATAAAAAGCTGATACAAAGTAGATATAGAGCAGATAAAAAGCAGATACAGAGCAGATACAAAGCAGACACAAAGAAGTTAACAACCAGATACAAATTAGTTCAAAATGAATAATAATAATAAATTATTAAAAGATATTGTTAAAACAAGAACAATATTAAAAGAAAAACTAAAAAATATAAAATTAAACGAAGTAGACAGACTCAATTTATTGGAAGATACATTTAAGCCTGTAACGAAACCCCTGAATAAGATAATTAAAAAAATTGATGATTATCAATCCGGTGATTTATTGAAAGATACATAAAAAATATAATTAAAGAAACACCTGATTACAAATCAGATGCTTATCAATCAAATAATGATATATCAGATTTAGAACTTCCACCACTACCATCCGATGATAGTTCTGATAACTTTGATGATGCTGAGGGTTATGATGATAATATGATTAACAACATACCAACAAAAAAAAAGAAAACTAGATTTGTAAATAGTTAGCGAGGATATTGACGACGATAAGAACAACTACAAGGTAACCGAAAATGATAATAATAAGTCCTCACTAGTCAAAAATATAGAACTGTTCTTGCTTAATAAAACAATAGATATGGTTTATGGGTTCAACATAGATGAAAGCGGAAACTGGCGATATGCAAATAATGAACTAAATATTAATACAGATAATTCTATTCGAATAGGAAATGCAAATTGGAAAATGACTCCAGGATTATTCGAATTAGTTTTTCATTCAAAACCCATACATTACACTAAAAATGATTTGAAAACTTACAAAGAACTTTTAACGAGTACAAATAATGCATACAAACGACAATATCAGCCACATGGTCAAATTAAAGGTACACGTGCATATAAATATGTTAAAATAATAAAACATTTATTTGCTACGAAACCAAATGTTTTAAAAAAAGGTAATGGATTATTATTAAAAACTGCAGATAATCGTAAATCTAATTATATATATTGGGATGATCCAAATGAGCTAGTTGACAGATTACGTTTACTTCTTTCATCGGAAAGTGCTGGTCATAATAATCATAAAAACGAAATAATTTCCATTGTTGAAGAATTAAGAGAAGCTGACATAATATATTAAAAATGAGTTATATAAATAAGTTTGGAGAAAGTTCCATTAAGACTAATATAAATAATTTAAAGTTAAGTACGTACAAGTATAATTTCCAAATGGATGCCATTGCAAAAGATATCCAGAAAATACATGCTATCATCAAAACCATTAAGGATCAAAGTGAGGAACTTAAAAACGATTATAATTCACAATTAAACGTTATCAAACGAGATGTAAAAGTATTACGAGAGTTGATTACAAAAGGAATCGATGACGATGTTAAAGCTATTGAAAAAGTAGGGATTGACCAAGTTCATTTTGCAAATAAGGGCTTCTTAAAGAATATCGAGGAAAGATTTGATAATATTGAAGAATTTATATTTAAGTCAATTAATAAAAATGCTGCTGCAGATGTTGTTAGAAAACGAAAACTAGAGCTTCCTAAAATCAAAGGATAAAAATTATATATAAGCATATGAAATTCCTGTTTAGATATTAATAAGGAACAACTATTATAAAGGAAATGAATTCAGACAAGAGAGAAATAGTTAATGAACTACATAAACAAGCGCGAAAAAATTTTAAAAGAAGACGAGTTATAATGAAAGGAATTGATGATTTATGGCAAGCAGATTTGGTGGAAATGGGAAATTATGCAGAACATAATAACAAATATCGATATCTTCTAACAGTAATAGATACCTTTTCAAAGAAAGCTTGGGCTGTAGCATTAAAAAATAAAACTGCATCAAACGAAACGAATGCTATGAAAAGTATTTTCACTAACAACAATAGAAAACCAAGAAATTTACAAACAGATGACGGTAAAGAATTTTTCAACAATCAATTTCATCAACTAATGCAATCGAATCATATTAATCACTATTCAACGTATAGTGCTCTAAAAGCATCCATAGTAGAACGATTTAACAGAACCTTAAAAGGCATGATGTGGAAAGAGTTTAGTTACCAAGGAAGATACAAATGGATAAACAAATATCAAGAACTTGTTGATAAATACAATGATACATTTCATAGAACAATACAGATGACCTCAAATGAAGTAAATTCGTCAAATGAAAATTTATTGTTGAATACAGTCTACAACAATTTAAAAGTCTTTCAAAAACCCAAGTTTAAAGTAAATGATAATGTTCGAATAAGTAAATATAAGCATACATTTGAAAAAGGTTACACACCAAATTGGACAACAGAAATATTTAAAATCAAAACTATAAAAAATACCAACCCCAATACTTATATATTACAAGACTATCAAAATCATGAAATTAAAGGTGGTTTTTACGAACATGAGCTAATGAAAACTAAATTTCCAGAAACATATTTAGTTGAAAAAATTTAAAAAAAAAAGAAATAATATGGTTTACGTTAAATGGTTGGGATTCTCGTCAGAACATAACTCTTGGATTAATATCGACAATACATCACCATAAAAATCATTACAAAATTTATTAATAATTTATTCACTCATCAAACGTTAAAATGTCAATTACATTAACCTTGAACGGAGACTCTTCATATCTTGTTGCAAACTATTTTCCACCAATCGAACTAAATGAAAACTATGTTTGCGGCTTAATAAGTTTCGATACGTATCACTCAATCCCAAATGTTGATGTCGAAAACAATTTATTTCATATTGGGAATCATGAAATAGAGGTCCCAGTTGGCTCATATGAATTATCAGATATAGCTGAAGTATTAACAAATAAATATCACAATATAAATGCAAAAGGATCGCTTGATGTACGAGCAAATTACAATACTCTGCAAACATGCATAAAAAGTACTACAGACTCAATTTATTTTAATAAGAAGAAATCAATCGGATCCTTATTAGGTTTTAGTACAAAAGTATTAGAGCCTGGCGTGGAACATTACTCTGATAAAACAATAGATATAACCAAAATTAATACAATAATCGTTGAATGTAACATTGTAGGTGGATCATATATAAATAACATGTCTGCACATATTTTGCATCAGTTTTCACTTAACGTCAGTCCAGGATACAAAATAACTGAGGCTCCAACTAATGTAATATATTTACCTGTAAGTTCAAGAATAATAAATAGTCTTATTTTGAAAGTTGTTGATCAAGACGGAAACTTAATAAATTTTCGTGGTGAAAAATTAACAATACGATTGCATTTAAAGCCCACCAGAGAATGATTATATATAATAAAACTGACTTGCAAAAGCATTCACCATTCATTCTAACCTTATCAACGAAAGACGAAACCAGAAAGTCATCGAATTGCAAGAAATCAAAGAAACAAAATAAACGACAAATTAAAGAAATAATACAACATAAACAAAATATTCTTCGTGAGCATAATAAGGAGCATAATAATAAGCAATTTGGGCTTTCAGTTAAAAATAAAACAGTAAAGACAAAAAACAATGAGCAGCATTATTAACGTCTTACAAAAACCGCTATATGATAACTCTATTATCAAGAAAGAGTACCACAGCTACACATCATATTTACAATCATTTAAAAATAATGATGAAATTCGTATATCAATTCAAAATCAAGATTTGTATGTTTTACCAAGTGAAAGTCTTATATACATAGAAGGACTTGCTACAAAAGAGGACTCATCAGTTTCTACATCCATACGACTCTTAAACAATTGTATGGCACATTTATTTGATGAAATTCGTTATGAAATTAATGGTATAGAAATTGATCGCACACGTCATTTGGGCATTGCAACAGAATTAAAAAACTATGTCTCCCTGAATAAATCTGAAAGTGACAGTCTACTAAATGCAGGATGGTCTCCTTTTAACATTGATGATCTTACACTTGAAAAGGGTTACTTCAATTTTTGTGTACCACTAAATTATTTACTCGGATTTGCTGAAGATTTTAATAAAATTATAGTTAATTCTAAACATGAGCTGATACTTTCACGATCTAAAGATGATGGACAAGTTCTTAAATCTCAAACGATAACTGAAAAAATTAAGTTATCAATTTTAAATATTACTTGGAAAGTACCACACGTTCAACTTGCTGATGCGTATAAATTGCAGATGTTTAAAACAATAAACAATCGTCATCCATTAAGTATATGTTTTAGAAGTTGGGATATGTATTACTATCCTTTACTTCCAGAAAGTACAACAGTTTTATGGAATGTTAAGCTAGCTACCGAAAACGAAAGACCGCGTTTTTTATTATTGGGTCTTCGAAATGATGATAACAAGTTTCAACATTGCGATTTAAGTGATATTAAAGTGCATCTTAACTCTGTTACATATCCTTATGATGATTTAAATCTAAAATTCGACAGAAATCGTTTTGCAATTCTATACGATATGTACTTAAAATTTCAACAAAGTTATTATTCACGTGATTCTCAACCACTATTAACCCCGGAAAATTTCAAAACTATGGCGCCAATAATAGTTTTAGATGTTAGTCATCAAAATGAATTAGTTAAAACTGGACCTATTGATATTCGTATTGAATTAAAAACCTAGAAAAATATTCCGCCTAATACAGCTGCATATTGTTTGATTATACATGACAAGATGTTTGAATATATTCCTCTTACAAACGAAATAAGAAAAATAATGTAAATTTACTATTTAGTTAAAATATATATATATGTATATATTATTGAATAAAAATTACAAAAGTAAATATAAAAATTCTTTTCATTATGTATACAAGAAAGATGAAAGCAAGTAAGTAATTGTATGTCTACTTATGTAATGAATAGGTCTTATATCATTGATTAAAAAGTATAAATAGGAAACTTCAGAATGCTGATAATTATTCACAAATAGTTCGTGCAAGTACTTAGTCATAATCGATTGTAACAATGGTGCTAAAAGATGTATATGATTTCTTGAAAAGATGCTCACATATTGTTTCGGATGAAGATAAAAACAAACTGATTAATATTCAATCCCAACTAGAGTGCGCCAATAAATTGAAGACAAAGAAAAATAAATTTGGAGAACATTATGAAGATTGTGTTTGGTCGAACGATAATACAACATGTGGGCCGGACACTTGCTTCTGCTTGCAATATCGAAGGAAAAATATGGAAGCGGAAGAAGTAGCAAAGCAACTGATAACAACATATTATAATATTTATAATGTTCCTGAATGTAAAAATTGTAATTTCAATAAAATATAAAGTATAAAGAACAAAGGCTAAATAAAATTAAAACTCAATTTAATTTTTTGTTTATCATTATATTTTTATTTATGTATTTACAAAGTTAAGGAGCATTTTATGTACATATATATATATATATATATATATATATATGTATATATATATATATATATATATATATATATATATATATATATATATATATATATAAAGTTTAGCATTATGAAAATCATGTCATGTTGCCAATAGCTTCACATTGGGCTGCTATTTCATCCAAGATTTTGTCGTTACCATCATGCAGCATCTCAATTAAGGTTACTGTATTGTTGAGTAGTTCATCATCTGTGCTCTCATACATAAAAAGAAGTCGCTTCAGATCTAATCTCGTTAGGATTATTATTTCTTTTGTTTCTACTTGTGCTCTTCCTGAGCGAGTATTTTTATTTCTGTTCATTAATGACATTTTACTTAATTCACTTAATTTGTCTAATCTGTTCAAAGGTATAAGTTAAAATAAACATAAGTTTCTTTATTTTTAACAGTAAGGTTTCCGCTTTTCTTTCGCTAGTTTATTGTCAGCTGATTTTCTTGCTGAAAACCATCTGATCATCACCTTATTGACAATTTAATTGTAAGTAAATATTAAAAAGCAATATATATATATATATATATATATATATATATATATATATATATATATTTATATATATATATATATATATATATATAAATATCAATAAAATGAGACAACTAGAATAATAGTGCAAACTAGTGATTGCAACATTATTGTTAGTTGACTTCCAGCTGATCGTTAACTGATTTTCAGCTGATCAAAACCTGATTATCAACTGACTTCCCAGCTGATCATCAACAGATTTTCCAGCTCATTAGCAGCTGATCATCGCCATCTGATTGATCAGCGTCTTAATAATTGGAATACTTTACCCAAAAGCAATATATCTATTTAATATTTATTTATACAAAAATTAAACAACTTCAATTACAATAATATTTGTTTTTTATTTTATAATTTTATTTAATTATCGATAAGCTTATAATCTTCTTGTTAATAAATAATATTTTTTTATTAAATTTTCAATATGTACTCCATTTTGATTTTTATTATTCAAATAATCTTGAATTAGTTGGAGATGATCCATAAAAATCAGCCCTTCAAAGTCCTTTAGAAATTTATGAATCGGATTTGTGGACATTCTGCTTATTTTCCAAGGCAAGGGCAAAAGGCAACTAATAAATTTTGTTAAACTTTTCGTGCCTTATATACAGTTTCCACAATAAATTTACGCATATTGTTCTTTAAAATTTTTTAAATAGTATTTTATTCAAAGAAATTTGACAACATCGCGTTTTACAAAATAAGAATTTTTTATTTCAGCCATAATCATAATATTTTAATATAGTTTTGGAATTTTGCCTCCTTCCCAAGTAAAAAAGGGTTGTGAGTTTGGAATGTAGAAGCCTTCATTGTCTTCAATAGTTTTTTCGTTGTCGTCAGGATGTAGCTCCGCCAATTCTAATGCGTATGAATAATTTTCTAGTTTTTTTGTTAAAGAAAATTTTTCATCCCCAGCCCCTTCAATTACTTTATCCTCTAAGCTATTGTAGCGTTTGGGAAGATATAGCATTCCATCCTCGAGTTCTGCAATCACTATATTTCCATATTTGGTCTTATGACGAAACATCATTATCACTTTATATGGCCTTGATGGTTCTAATTCCTTCACAGATATATATGATTTTGCTTTCAATTTATTAAAAGCCTCAACAACCTCAATGTTTGTAATGTTTTTCGAAGTCATAATTTACTACTGAAGGATTGCAATGAGTTAATGAATAGGAATATTTTAGAAACTGCGTTTTTATATCAATTTATTTGGGACACACTAAAAATTTTTTAATCAGGAGAGTTTTATTTTCTCAAAATAAATTTTTGATCTCTTAATATTTTTATTCATACATTTTCATAATTACTCTTACTTAATTTCTACATAATAATGAAAAATGCTTCATATTATGGTTTAAATAATTTATTTAAAATAATTACATTATATGCAAATATTCACAAACATGCATCTTCATATACATTGACATATTCATTTAAATATACCTATGCAAAATATGTTTATGTATAGTTATGTACAGAAATAATATTAAATTCATTTAAGAGTCACAAAAACATTCAATTACTATACAGGGCTTGTTAAAATAAAAATTTTCCTTAAATTTTCACATTTACATCCCAAAATATTACAAAAGAATCTTTTTTCCCTTTTCTTCTTACCAGACACCAGCAATAAAAAAAGCAAATTTATAAACGTACTGATAACAGCAATTGTAAAATGATAAGCAACCGATGTCTCAAACTAAAGACCGTGCTTATAATTGTAAAAAACAAAAAAAAGGTTTCTATCGACTATTTCAAGTTGGTTTAAGAGACAGAAATAGACATAATTATTATTATTAAAGAGATAAACGGACAGACAAACATAAAGGCTCGCTAAACCAAAAGTCATCCCTCACATATTTCATCGCATCAAGTGTGCAATGAAAATAAAAACAAAAAAAATCTGTTCAACAACATTAAACATTTTCTTATGCACTTGCATTTCACACAAAAAAAAAATCATCCCAAATTTTTTCATCTCAAATTTTCATCCCTAAATCATCAAAACTAAAAATCATCGAAAAAAAAAATCATCCCAAAAAGATGATTTTTTCATCTCATGCCTCATTTCCCTACTACTGTGCTTGTTCCCAGCCCCTCTTTGAAACTTCTAGTTTCTTAGATTTTTCTTAAGAATCTCTGATCTAGATTTATTTGTGTATAAAGTTTGAGCTCTTTAGTACGAATTGGAGTTTTAACGGATAAAACTTCTTGGTTTTGAGATTTTCCTATTGGCCTACTCATCTACACTTACTTGTGTATAAAATTTCAGCTCTTTAGTGCGAATATTCTAGACCGAAGTAGATTAAACACAAGGCTAAAATTTTTTGAGAGTGATCACGCCCACTTTTTAAGGTAATAGTTAAACGTATTTTCTACGTGCAACGTATATGCAAGGTTTCACTAAAATGGCTTAAGTTAAAAGCTGTATATTAACAGCCTTATTTATATAACTTAGTAAAGCTTTATAAAGGAGTTTTAAGACAAATTTTAATACAAAATTTTTATTAAAAAGTCTTTATAAAGCCTTAACAAGTTTTATAAATAAGGCTGTAAGTTTTTAGTTTCAAACAATAAGAGCGTGGCCCCGCCCATTCTGGGAAAATTTTTTGAATTTTCAGATTTTTCCAGTTGGATTTCAGATCATAAGCGCAACTTTTAATTTTTAATTTTTATGGGCGTAACCCCGCCCACTTTTCCAAACTCAAGATTTTTCGGCTAGTGCTTATTATTCGTGTCAAGTTTCGCTGCAAACGGATAATAATTCATACATATATGGTATATCTAAATATCCTGAGCCGTAGTACACGATAATTAGGTTTCAATTGTATGGGCGTGTCAATGCCCACTTTTTTATTAATGTATATGCCAAATTTCAATAAATTAGCTTCCATTAAGCGCCTTAGATTTGCTTTTTTAATTCTGACCTTTGTGGGCGTAGCCCCGCCTTCCTAGCTAAAATTTTCGGGTTTTCAGATTTTTTTTTATTTGATTGCTCACCTATACCTAGTTCTGTATTGAATTTCAGCTCATTAGAACAAGCTTTAATTTTAATGGCAGTAGCCCCGCCCCCTGGCTAAAATGTCTGGGTTTTCAGATTTTTCTGGTTCATCGCTCACCTAGATCTACTCGTGTACAAAATTTTAGCTCTCTAGCTATAGCGGAAGTGCTTCATCAATTTGATGAGTGAGTCAGTAGGTCAGTGAGTCAGTGATTATGTCTTAAAATATGCACTTTTTGCACCTCCATATCTCCGGAACCTTTCATTGTAAAACTTTCATGTGAGGTTACATGAATTTATTCTAATTATGATTTAAATTTTATAATTTTACGATTGCGAAGAACAAAGTTATGAGTGGGATAAAAACAGCTTGAATGGCTTCCTGTAAATATACACACTGCGTGCATTGGCCGGAACTTGGCCTTGCGCACTACCGTGCGCCTAGATTTCATTAATTTACAAGTGCTTTAATTGCAAATAAATGGTATTCAAAGTACCATGATGTATGTCACTTAGGCTATTTTATTTGTTTTATAATTTGTATAAAAATTATTATACACTATTTTATTCTGTATGGTATAAACTATTTTATTTGAAATTTGGTATGATATATAAAATAGTGTATAAGTGTCACACGCATTGACTCCAAATAATATATTATATAAAAAAAATTTTATATCATAATCATAAGGTATCTGAAGATATGGGTCTTGCGACCCACACATCTATTATTAATTATGCTATTAACAATTTTTATTCAACAAGTTTTAATAATACACCTGTTTCCGAACTCATTGCAGTAGACGATTTGGTAGTGCTTATTAAGTGTTATTAAGAAAAGAAAATCTTGTGGTTAAGATCAAATAAATAACGATATGTTAAAAAATCTACCCAGACTTGCCCTAAAACGCCTTACAAACATTTATAACTCCTGCTTGATACACCAGTATTTTCCGAACTCATGGAAAACCGCAAAAGTTATACCCATCCCCAAGCTGGGTAAACCGCTCAATAGGGTTGAAAATTATAGACCAATAAGACTTTTAGGCAGCCTAGGAAAAATTCTTGAGAAAATCATTACCGAAAAGATTTTATCGATAATTAATAATAAGCATATGATACTTGATGAACAATTTGTCCTTAGAAGGTCACACTCGACTATTCATCAGATCAAAAGAATCTGTAATGATGTGAAAAATGGTTTGGCATCAGGCCAATCGACTGCGCTTGTATTACTCGATGTTGGAAAAGCTTTTGACTCGGTGTGGCATAATGGTCTAATTTATAAACTTGTTCAATTTAGATTTCCCATGTTTCTAGTCAAGTTAGTTAGACATTTTTTGCACTATAGATATTGCTTTTTGGATCTTAAAGAAATTCCCGCAGGTGTTCCGCAAGGAGCAGTTCTGGCCCCAACTCTATTCAACATTTATTGTGCTGACATGCCCCCAATCAGTCCCAGCAAATTCGCTGCCTATGCAGATGACCTGGCTATTTATTTCACTCATGAACTAAGTTCAAATATTCTGACTGAAATTCAATGTTCACTGGACCAATTAGAAGAGTACTACGCTAAATGGAAAATAAAAATTAATACTGATAAAACACAAAATATCTTTTTTACGAGAAAAATAAAATATTGTTATCTACCTAATCACGATTTAACTCTGCTAGGGAGGAGCATTAATTGGTCCAATAATGTTAGATACCTAGGTATCTGTTTAGATACCAAACTAACTTTTAATGTACATATCTGCAATGTTATTGAAAAGGTAGACATTAATAGGAGTTCTCTTCTCAATAACGAAAATAAAATGTTAATAGTGAAAACAATCTTTCAAGCTATAATAAATTATGGTTGCCCAATTTGGGGTCATTGTGCCAAAACCCACATAAAGCGTTTACAAATAGTGCAGAATAAAATCTTGAAAATAGCTCTGAAATTACCTCGGCATTTTTTCCACATCTAGATTACATTTAATCAGCAACACCAAAACTGTGACTGAATACTGAAAAATAAATATTCTGTGTTTGCACAACAATAAAATGAGAGACCTGCGCTCTTTAGTGAATTATATATGAAATATATAATATAAATTTGCAGAATAATAAGCATACCTTAATTTGATGAAATTAGTAATTTAATTTAATTTCTTTATTTCGTTACTTCATCGCGTTTGTAATGTAAAATTTAATAAATATTTGCAGCCGCCACCAAACAAAGCGGCGCGGCGTTGCATTATAGTAAAAACGTACCGTACGTACATTATATTAAAAATAATATCGTTGTCTCTTTAACACTTTTTATCCAGTTAGTAGTCGAATCATCTTTTGGAAGCTGGATCTGAATTTATTAAATGCATCAGTAAATTAATGTTATTAAGGCGATTATTTTTTCTTGCATGATATAGTCATAGTCGTTTTTGTAAAATTTATGTCTTTACTCTGCAGCATCTTCTCAAATATAACCGATTCAAAGAAAAAAATGATATGTAAAAACAGGTAAGAGAGCTATATTCGGCTGTGCCGAATCTTGTATACCCTTTACAAAAGTGCTTTTATGTAGTATAGAGATACATACATAAGCACATACATAAAGTATAAACAAAAAGAAAAAAATAATTTGACATACATAGTTATTTTTACGTACAAAAAGAATTAATTTTCAAACCCTAAAATCATCATTTCAGATTTTTCTGATTCCTTATACCAATCTAGTAGTTCCTAAAAAAAATATAGAAAGTGTGTTAAGTAAAAAAAGAAAATAAAAAAATGTTTTATTTATTTACTTTAATATCCAGAAAAAAAGTTCAAAGTTTCCAGCTCTGGAGCTGTGATTTTTATTTTTATAATTTTCTACACAAAACTGTTCTTTCCAAAACGTAAAAAATACATAATTTATAAAGGAAAATATAAAAATTAATTACACTTAGTTACTTTTATACATCACAAAAATTGCAAGTATTCCAACCCTGAAATCATCCTTTTTGGTTTTTCTGATTTCGTACATCAATCTCTTTCTTTTAAGAATTTAAGATATGTTTAAAAAAAAAAAAAAAGGAAAAATTTGTTTTAGTAAGTTACTTTTGTATAAAAAAAGTTAAAGTTTTCCAACCCTGGAATCGTCTTTTTAATTTTTTTAATAGCTTTTTATTAAATGAGTTTAGTTAATAAAAAAAATGAAAACTAGTTTTCGGTAGTTAATTTTTTATCACAAAGAGTGTAAGTTTCCCAACCCTGGAATCCTCCTTTTTGATTTTTCTGATTTCTTATACCAATCTTTTTTT
Source organism: Tachina grossa (assembly GCA_949987645.1). Taxonomy (NCBI): domain Eukaryota; kingdom Metazoa; phylum Arthropoda; class Insecta; order Diptera; family Tachinidae; genus Tachina; species Tachina grossa. The sequence goes on from OX465278.1 coordinate 108,210,814, forward strand.
AAGAATGCAAGATGTGTTTAATTTATAGTAAAAAAGGAAGAATTTGTTTTAGTAAGTTACTTTTGCATAACAAATAAGGCTTTCCAACCCTGAAAACGTCGTTTTAATTTTTTTTATTTGAAACACCAAATTCTTTCGTACTGAAGTATAAAATAAGTTTATTTTATAAAAAAAAAATAAAAATTAGTTTTCGGTAGCTAAATTTTATATCGCAAAAAGTGTGGGTTTTCCAACCCTGAAATCATACTTTTTGATTTTTTTGATATCTTAAACTAATCTCTTTCTTTTAAGATTATAAGATATCTTTAATTTATAGAGAAAAAAGAAAAATTTGCTTTAGTAAATTACTTTTGTATAAAAAAGTAAAGTTTTCCAACCCTAGAAACGTCTTTTAAATTTTTTTAAATTGAAATACCAATTTTTTTGTTCTATAGCATAAAAAAAGTTTATTTATTTAAAAAAATTAAAATTAGTTCTCTGTAGCTAATTTTTTATATCACAAAAAGAGTAAGTTTCCCAACCCTGGAATCATCCTTTTTGATTTTTCTGATTTGGTACACCAATTTCTTTCTTTTAAGAGTCTAAGATATGTTTAATTTATAAAGAAAAGGAAAAATTTGTTTTATAAAGTTACTTTTGTATAAGAAAGAAAGTTAAAATTTTCCAACCCTGGAAACGTCTTTTTTAAATTTTTTAATTTTTTTTTTATTTGATATACCAATTTTATTTGTGGTGAAGTATAAAATCAGTTTATTTAATAAAAATAAATAAAATATTAGTTTACGGTAGTTAATTTTATACTTCACAAAAATTGTAGGTTTGCCAACCCTGGAATCATCTTTATTATTTTTCTGATATCTTATATCAATCTCTTTCTTTTAAGAACATAAGATATGCTTAATTTATACAAAAAAAGGAAAAATTTGTTTTAGTAAATTACTTTTGTATAAGAAAAAAGTTAAAGTTTTCCAACCCTGGAAACGTCTTCTTAATTTTCTTTATTTTTATTTTTTTAATAAGACATGCTAATTTTATTCATACTGAAGTATAAAATTAATTCATTTAATAGAAAAAAAATAACGATAACTACTTTTCGGTTGTTATTTTGTATGGCAAAATTTTTTTTTTGTAATGCATGTATTTATTTATTGGATCTTCATATATGAACTAACAATAAGTATTCAAATCTTAAATCTATAAAAAAAAAAATTATTAGGCCCGACCAGTGTCGGACATAAACTTAGTGATAGTTATAAATAATACATAAGTTGTGATAATGAAAAAGGTAAAATAAATATATTATCAAGCAGTCCCATCTGGAGTGTTAAGTATAAGAGCTCTTGTGTCCCTCTTTTTAAGGCGGATATGTCCAGTAAAGTTCAAAATATTACGAGCAAGCGGGTTAGGATGTGACTCGAGTTTTGTTAAATATTTGCCAGCGTATTTTGCAATTTCTTCAGTCACTAGTGGCATATTTAAATCACGATGTATAATAGAATTTTGGATGTACCATGGAGCCGATGTTATTAACCGTAAAATTTTGTTTTGCCTTCGTTGGATTCTCTCGACATTGGAAGCTGAAGCAGTGCCCCATAACTGAATTCCGTAGCACCATATTGGCTTCAAAAGCGACTTGTACAGTAAAAGTTTGCAGTCTAAGCTGAGTGTTGAGTTTCTGCCAATCAACCAATAGATTTGAGTTAACTTAAGTTTCATCTGAGTTAACTTAGAGTCAATATGATGTTTCCATGTAAGTCTTCTATCAAGGTGTAAACCAAGGTATTTCACTTGGGAATGTTGAGGAATATTATGATTGTTGATTCGAATGGGGGAGCAAGTATCTCTTCTTAGGGTGAACGTTATATGGACACACTTTTGTTCATTGACTTTAATTCTCGATAAGTTCAACCATATTTCCAGCTGAGTGATATGTTCCTGGAGATTGCGGGATGCCTCATAAGGGTTTTCGTGCACACTCATACAGGCTGTATCATCGGCAAAAGTAGAAATATGGATATTATTGCTCACAGGCATATCACAAGTATATATTAAATACAAGACAGGACCCAGAATACTACCCTGGGGCACACCAGAAGATATAGATTCGGGCACACTCGTGAACTCTCCTTCCACAACAGTGAACTTCCTATCAATAATATAACTTTCCAGAAGCTTTTGAATGTTTATTGGCAGATATTTCTTCAATTTCAAAACTAGGCCTTCGTGCCATACTTTATCAAATGCCTGAGAAACATCAATAAAGAGAGCAGAACAATACTTCTTTTCTTCAAATGTTCTTCTTACAACTTGGACCAGTCTATGCGTTTGTTCAATCGTGCTGTGCTGACTTCTAAAGCCAAATTGATGGTCCGGGATGCACCCATTATCAGTTAAAATTTTGGACAATTTAGTCATGAGCAGCTTTTCGAAAAGCTTTGAGATTGTAGATAGTAAGCTTATAGGCCTATATGACTCAGTCTTGGTAAGATCTTTGCCCGCCTTTGGAATCATTTTGATCTTGGCAAGTTTCCATTTATGTGGAAAATACTGCATTCTTAAAATAGCATTAAAAATAAATAGCAGGATTCTTATTGCAATATAAGGCAAGTTCATGAGCATTTTGTTACTAATGCCATCAATACCTGGAGCTTTCTTCGGGTTGAGTTCAGCAATTACTTTTTGTACTTCACGCATCTTAAACCTTAAGGGACGAGGGGGTAGAGAAACTACACTCGGTAAATCAGCAGCACCCGTACATGAATTGGGAGTGAATACAGATTTTAAATGCTCAGAAAATAAGTTACCTTTCTCACTATCACTTCTTGCCCAGCCTCTGGTCGCAGTACGCAATGGTAATTTAAGATCAACGGGTCGTTTAAGATTTCTAGTAGCGCGCCATAAAGAGTAATTAGATGCGGACGTTACATCAAGATCTTCTAAATACTTTTCCAGTAGTGCAATTTTTTCCGACGATAGCAGCTCTTTGAGTCGTTTAGTACATTCTTTAAGTCTGATTTTATTTAGGATTGATCTGTGTTGTTGCCATTCTCTTCTAGCTCTCTTTTTTTCACATACAAGACGTTCAATTTCCGTAGAATAAATTCTGTTAAAGCCGGTCTGCGGATAGGAGGTAGTGGCGTGTTCAGCAGCCTGTTTAATATTTTCGTTAAGATTGGCAATATTAAATTCAATATCATCGCATGATCTAAGCTGAATGTTTTCTACGCAGTGACTACTAAGAAATTTTTTGAATGCCAGCCAGTTGATTCCATTAATCATCTTCACATATGAGTTAGTTAAATCACTCCTTAGCGGGTTAAAAATTGTAACTATTGTTGGAGAGTGATCGGAGGACAGATCTAGAGAGGCCTCTACGTGAAATAAGTCCCTATGAATATTTTTCGTGACGGCAAAATCTATAACATCTGGAATTTTTCTTACGTCAGTAGGCCAGTAAGTAGGCTCCCCACTCGAAATGACATCTAAGCCCATTTTTGAAATTGTATTGAACAAGGCTCGACCTCTAGGTGTAACAAGACGCGATCCCCAGTACGTATGTTTTGCATTGTAGTCACCAGCTGCCACGAAACAAGATCCAAGCGATTTGTAGAACTTCTCATACTGATCTTCGGTAACTGAAAATCTGGGAGGTGAGTAAATTGATGATATCACGAAATTCGCACAAAAATTTTCTACGAAAATATTCGTTGCTTGCAAATATTCTTCACTAGCGTTGTCAAGGACATAGTGCTTGAGTCTTGACTTAATCAGAATTGCTGATCCACCACATGCTCTCTCTCTCGGGTCCTTTGTATCATATAAAGTGTAACCATTTATTTTAAATAAGCTTCTTGAGGTCAAATGAGTCTCAGAAACCAACATTATATCAATATTTTTTTCCATGAGGAAGTGCTCAAGTTCATTTTTATGTTGGCGAATGCCGTTTGCGTTCCAGAAACATATTTTTAACGTGTTCATGGTTTATTAACTAATGCTTGAAGCAGTGTATTCTGCATTCGCAGCATTTCTTGCATCATACTTGTCATATTTGTAGTAAAGTTGTTTATAGTTAGCACCAGATTCTCAATAGTAGCTTCAAGGCGACTAAAGTTAAAGCTTGAGTTTGAATTCGTTGAATTATTTGGCGGTGGAACATTTTGCGTGGGAATTGAACTAGTCTTAGCAGCATCAGCATACGATACACGTGAAGTAACTGGTTGGCTCATTAGAGCAAAAGTGTCGGAGTTCGCGTTTACTTGTAGAGCTGGAGCTAACTTGGGTTTTTGACCCATAGCCTGTTTAACGAAAGAATATACAGGGCACCCTCTATATTTAGCTGTGTGATTACCTCCACAATTACTACATTTTTTTTCTGCTTGATCTTTTGGCTTAGTGCAGCTAGCAGTACCATGCAATTCACCGCAGATAACACACACTGTAGGTAACTTGCAGTAAGTTTTCGTATGGCCATATTCTTGGCAATTATGGCACTGTACGGGACCTGAACGCTTACGTGGCTCTTCAACTGTGATTTTTCGATGTAAGAGATACTTTACGTTATAAACTGGATGGGCTTCATTTTTTTTCAATTGTATGTCATTCGGCTCCAGTTCAACCCGAAATAGGGGTTGGGGCCCTTTTCTCTATTAAATATGTTGGTAACATTTTTTACCTTGAATCCTTGGTCGACAAGTGCACATTTTACTTCTTCGGGTTCAACATATGAATCTATGCCCTTTAATACTATCTGTAGGCCTTTAGCACTCTTAATTTGGTATGTGTAAAAATTTGTTTTATTTTTTTCGAATTCACTAACAATTTTTCGGAAATCTTTTTCATTATATATTTGGATTTTAGTTTCATCAATATTACCTCGTTTAATTGGAATGATGTGAAAAGTATTTTCACCAATGGTCGACAGTAGTTTTTTTACAAGCGCGTTATAATTTTTTTTTCTCAGATAAATAGGTGGTGGCTTAAAAGACTTTTGCGATGATGTAGAGGGCTTGTCGTCGGTGTCTTGCAATAATGAAAAACGATTTTGACGATTGGTAGATGATGCGCTGTTATCCCTAGACATCTTTGGAGCAGATGAAATTTTTGAAGAATTCGGGCTTCGCCCACGCTTTACCACGGTTATATATCTGTCCATTCCCACTTGCACCTTGGGTTTTGAGCTACTGTTATCTGTGTTGATAACTTGGTTTAGTGATGAACGCGAGCCCGATGCGGATTATATCGCAGACTTAAATGAAGAAGTACTAGGCAATGGTAATGTTAACGATTCACTAGTTGGCATTGGACAAAGCGAAGTTGATCGCTGACGAAAAATTGGCTTTGCCGTTAAAAAAAGATTTTCATCAGATTTATTATTTATATTTTTTTCATTAAGAGTTTCAGAACTCACAGTAAAATAAGCATTTCTGCCGTTAGAACTCACTTCAAAATTTTTTCCCTTTGAGGTACTCATACAGAGTATTATTCCTCAAGGGAACTTTGTCTTTACGGTTTTTTTTTGTTTTTGCTATTTCTTGCTATGTAAAAAATATTAGTAAAGCCAATAAGCTCATTTATCAAGGTGAATATGTATTACGAAAATTTTTTTATGATTTTTGATTTTTGTTGTTTTTTATATTTGTTTCGTATGTATGTATGTATGTAAAAAAATGCGCTTTAATGTCTCTTCACTATGAAGGTTCAACGAGAACTGATTTTTATTAAATAAACTTATTTTATATTTCACCACGAATAAAATTGGTATTTCATATAAAAAAAAATTAAAAAATTTAAAAAGACGTTTCCAGGGTTGGAAAACTTTAACTTTTTTTCATATACAAAAGTAACTTACTAAAACAGATTTTTCCTTTTCTTTATAATTTAAACATATCTTATATTCTTAAAAGAAAAAGATTGATGTAAGAAATCAGAAAAATCAAAAAGGATGATTCTAGGGTTGGGAAACTGAAACTTTTTGTGATATAAAAAATTAACTACCGAAAATTAATTTTTATTTTTTTTATTAAATAAACTTATTTTATACTTCAGTACGACTAAAATTGGTATTTCAAATTAAAAATTAAACTTCAAAAAAATTTAAAAGATCTTTCCAGTGTTGGAAAACTTTAACTTTTTTATACAAAAGTAACTTACTAAGGAAATTTTTCCTTTTTTTCTATAAATTAAAGATATCTTGTATTCTTAACAGAAGCAGACTGGTGTAAGAAATCAGAAAAATTAAAAAGGATGATTCCAGGGTTGGGAAACTTAATCTTTTTGTGATATAAAAAATTAACTACCGAAAACTAATTTTAATTTTTTTTAAATAAATAAAATTATTGTACACTATAAAACGAATAAAATTGGTATTTCAATTTAAAATAGTATAAAACACGTTTTCAGGGTTGGAAAACCTTACCTTTTTTACAGAAAAGTAACTTACGAAAGCAAATTTTTCCTTTTTCTCTATAAATTAGAAATATCTTATAGTCTTAAAAAAAAGATTGGTATAAGAAATCAGAAAAATAAAAAAGGAGGATTCCAGGGTTGGGAAACTTACACTCTTTGTGATATAAAATATTAACTACGGAAAACTAGTTTTTATTTTTTTTTTTATTAAATGAACTTATTTTATGCTTGAGTACGAATAAAATTAGTATTTCGAATAAAAAAAAGCAATTAAAAAAATTAAAAGACGATTCCAGGGTTGGAATACTTAAATTTTTTTGTAGAAAAGTAACTTACTAAAACAAATTTTTCCTTTTTTTTCTATAAATTAAACATATCTTAAATTCCTAAAAGAAAGAGATTGGTGTAAAAAATCAGAAAAATAAAAAGGATGATTTCAAGGTTGGGAAACTTATACTTTTTGTGATATACAAAAGTAACTAAGTTTAATTAATTTTTATCTTTTCCTTTATAAATAAGATATATTTTACGTTTTGGAAAGAAAAGTTGAAAATTATAAAAATAAAAACCATAGCTCCAGATCTGGAAACTTTGAACTTTTTTTCTGGATATTAGAGTAACTAAATAAAACATTTTGTTTTTAATTTCCTCTTTTTTCACTTAACACACTTTCTATATTTTTTAAGACCTACTATATTGATATGAGGAATCAGAAAAATCTAATATGATCATTCTAGGGCTTGAAAATTAATTTTTTTTATTTTTTTGTATATAAAAGTAACTAGGTCAAATTATTTTTTTCTTTTTGTTTATACTTTATGTATGTATCTCTATACTACATAAACGCACTTTGGTAAAGGGTATATAAGATTCGGCACAGACGAATATATCACTCTTACTTGTTGCTACTTAAGCTTTTTGTGCGGTTATGACTCGGTATGTGTTTCATACATGCGAAACTTTCTTGTGTGCCGCCCAAAAAAGCATAACCACTAAATATTAATAAAAAATCTTTCAATTCAGAGAAAAGTTTGTCAAGTTAAAGAGTAGCCAATAGTGTTGGATTCTATGACATTATCTCTTAGTTGTGGTCGAAACTGTTTAACTTGATAAACAAGCGTCTGGATCAAAACTTTTTTCATTAGTGTTTGTTGGTTACGGTGTTTTGGGCAAATGTTTGACAAGTGTGACCGGAGCTTTAGATTATAGTTGTCGTATTGGATAACATTATATAATCTTAATGTGTTTTACATGAATAGAATAAAAGCAAAAAGTTACTTTAGGACCTTAACGTGTAGCGTACTTTGTACTTATAAAATGTCATACGAGCTGCTAGCAACACTATAATTTGTTATTATCAGGGAAACCGCAAATATGCAATTACGTGTTTTTTGTGTGACCTCTTAATGTGGAGATTTCAGAACTTTTTATGAATTTTGGCATCGATTTGCATATTTTACTTTTTAAGGCATTTTTTGCATATTTCACCCTTACACGCATATTTTTAGCATTTTTTCAAATTTGTAGAGCATACTCAAGTATTTTATTTATGGCATATTTTGATACTTAATAGAATTTTTTATATTAATATGCTTCTGTTGGTGTAAATTTTTATTTGTATTTTTCGCCATCTAAATCTAATTTCCAATGTTCTATGCACATTAAAGTTCTGCTTTTAATGAAAGAACTAGTTCAATTGAATATCTGCTAAGCGAACAGTGTGAACTACAGGGTGGCGCAGAATGAGCTATATGGCTTAAATGGTTTATAACTTATTTATTTAAGCGATTATTATAATTTTTAATAATACAGTATATTATTGGGGAATGTTTTGCAATTAGCTTTGAAAAATTATACCTTGTAAGTGATGTCCATTTTCTGCTTTGCACATACGTGCTCTTTTTAGCGAGAGAAAGTATACATCTCATATATTCCATAATTTTTCGCAAAATTTCGGGTGTAATGGCCATGATTTCGTTTCGAATGTTGATTTATAGTTGAAGTTTGGTTCTTGGTTTGTTAACGTACACCTTTTCTTTCAAATATTCCCAAAGAAAACTGTCAGGAGCTGTTAAATCTGGTGAACGCGGAGGCCAGTTGAAATCGCTTGTGCACTGTTGGTTAAAAAATAATATTCAATTATTTTTGTACAAAGAGAGAATAAAAATTAAAAAAGTTATTAAGGATTCAAACCTAGTCTAGTTGTTCTCTCGTCTTCGTCTCTATTTTTTTAGGTGTGTATCCTTACAACTCAGTACATTTTGCACCGATTGTAATTTTTTTTTGGCTATCTAAGAGAGTATAAATTCCCATTGTAAAAAGTGGGAAGAGATACGCCCACAATTTTTTATATAATTTTATGATATTCTACTTATTTGATTGCTGTGAAACCTGTAAAATACCTTTGCTTCTTGTAATTACACAATTTGAAAGTTGAAAAAATGGACGGGGTTACGCCCATTAAAATTTATTATAATATTTTACGCGGTTCTACTTAACCGATTTTTATGAAACTTACCACACACATTGAGCTTTAAAATAGATACAATCCTCCTTTTTTTTAAAAATGGGCGGAGTCACGCCCATTAAAAATTAATATTTTATTTTAAGTGATTCTACTGTACCGATTTTTACAAGACTTAACCCTGAGCTCTGAAACACACACAAAAATTTAATTTTATATTTAACGTACTTCTTATCTTCTTCTATCAGATATATGCATTGAAATCGGTTTTTTTTTGGCAGAAAGAATTATATTCTTTTTAATTCTCTTGTTTGGTTTTGTTCTTTAGTTCGTTTTATTCATTTTGTTCTCTATTCTTGAGCAATATAAATGCAAACAACTTCAATTAAATGATTTTAGTTTCCATATTTATTGAATTGGTATATTGGCTATGTTAACCATGTCGTTAATAAACTAATTTTATCGTGCTTTATTTATATAAATACATACATCGAAACAATAAAAGTTAACCCAATTGAATAGATAAATGAAATTATTTCTGATATGCAAGTGTATTAACTTCTTATTCCTTATGAGAATTCATCTTTGCTTTCCTTTAAGAAAAACACCTTCAATGGAGCATTATAATTGACTTTTCCTTTGTATACAAAGACATTCTTCCGTTGTTCACTGAATAATTGAACGAAAATGACGAACAACCTCATTAAGTTGTTCGGAACAAAAAAGACCAATTCGCAAACACAACAATTATGCCCAGCTCTAATGAATATGTTGTGCTATATACTTCGCCATACTATATGACTGAAGAAACAGTAGTATATAAAATATTTTGCTGCCATTTTAAAGTTAGATTTAAAAAAAAACAAGTAAGAGTGCTATATTCGGCTGTGCCGAACCTTATATACCCTTTACCAAAGTGCATAATTTGACCTAGTTACTTTTATGTACAAAAAAAAAATTAATTTTCAAACCCTAGAATCATTATATGATATTTTTCTGATTCCTTATATCAATATAGTAGTTCTTAAAAAATATAGAAAGTGTGTTAAGTGAAAAAAGAGGAAATTAAAAAAAATTTTTATTTAGTTACCTTAATATCCAGAAAAAAAGTTCAAAGTTTCCAGATCTGGAGCTGTGGTTTTTATTTTTATAATTTTCTACACAAACTGTTCTTTCCAAAACGTAAAAAATACATAATTTATAAAGAAAAATATAAAAATTAATTAGACTTAGTCACTTTTATACATCACAAAAAGTATAAGTTTCCCAACCTTGAAATCATCCTTTTTATTTTTCTGATTTCTTACACCAATCTCTTTCTTTTAAGAATATAAGATATGTTTAATTTATAGAAAAAAAGGAAAAATTTGTTTTAGTAAGTTACTTTTCTACAAAAAAATTAAAGTTTTCCAACCCTGGAAACGTCATTTTAATTTTTTTTATTTTTGCTTTAATTTGAAAAACCAAATTCATTCATTAGTACAAAATAAGTTTATTTTATAAAAAAAATAAAAATTAGTTTTGGGTAGCTAATTTTTTATATCACAAAAAGTGTGGATTTTCCAACCCTGAAATCATACTTTTGGATTTTTCTGATTTCTTAAACTAATCTCTTTCTTTTAAGAATAATATAGAAAGATATCTTTAATTTATAGAGAAAAAGGGAAAATTTGCTTTAGTAAATTACTTTTCTATAAAAAAAGGTAAGGTTTTCCAATCCTGAAAACGTGTTTTATACTTTTTGAAATTAAAATACCAATTTAATTCGTTTTATAGTATAAAATAATTTTATTTGTTTAAAAAAATATTAAAATTAGTTTTCGGTATTTAATTTTTTATATCACAAAAAGAGTAAGTTTCCCAACCCTGGAAACATAAATATAAGATATGTTTAATTTATAAAGAAAAGGAAAAATTTGTTTTAGTAAGTTACATTTGTATATGAAAAAAGTTAAAATTTTCCAACCCTGGAAACGTCTTTTTAAATTTTTTAATTTTTTTTATATGAAATACCAATTTTATTCGTGGTAAAGTATAAAATAAGTTTATTTAATAAAAATAAATAAAACAAGTAAGAGTGCTATATTCGGCTGTGCCGAATTTTATATACCCTTTACCAAAGTGCTTTTATGTAGTATAGAGATACATACATAAGCACATACATAAAGTATAAACAAAAAGAAAAAAATAATTTGACCTAGTTACTTTTATGCACAAAAAAATAAATTTACAAACCCTAGAATCATTATATTAGATTTTTCTGATTCCTTATATCAATTTAGTAGTTCTTAAAAAAATATAGAAAGTGTGTTAAGTAAAAAAAGAAAAAAGGAAATTAAAAAAAATGTTTTATTTAGTTACTTTAATATCAAGAAAAATAACTCAATGTTTCCAGCTCTGGAGCTGTGGTTTTTATTTTTATAATTTTCTATACCAAACTTTTCTTTCCAAAACGTAAAATATGTATATAATTTATAAAGAAAAAGATTAAAATTAATTTGACTTAGTTACTTTTATATATCACAAAAAGTGTAACTTTTCCAACCCTGAAATTATCGTTTTTGATTTTTCTGATTTTTTACACCAATCTCCTTCTTTTAATAATTTAAGATATGTTAAATTTGTAGAAAAAAAGGAAAAATTTGTTTTAGTAAGTTACTTTTGTATAAAAACATAAGGTTTTCCAACCGTGGCAACATCGTTTTAATTTTTTTAATTTTTTTTTATTTTGAAATACTAAATATATTCGTACTGAACTATAAAATAAGTTTGTTTTATAAAAAATAAAATAAAAATAAATTTTCGGTAGCTAATTTTTTATATCACAAAAAGTGTGCATTTTCCAACCCTGAAATTATACTTCTTGTTTTTTCTGATTTCTTATACTAATCTCTTTCTTTTAAGAATATAAGATATCTTTAATTTATATAGAAAAGGAAAAATTTGCTTTAGTAAGTTACTTTTGTATAAAAAAGGTAAAGTTTTCCAACCCTGGAAACGTGTTTAAAACTGTTTTAAATTGAGATACCAATTTTACACTCCGTTAACATAGGATAGCCTCACTTGAAATTTTAGAGAATAGTAGACATTTTCGTGATTCCTTAAAAAAATAGCAAATATGTTTTTAAGTCATTTTTAAGAGGATACTCTGTTGCTTTATTGACAAAAATTCCAGCACTTGCAGCAAAATCGAGCAGACGGTTTCAGAGCTGGGAAGCTTAAACTTCATTTTGCCATACAAAATAACTACCGAAGACTAGTTATTATTTTTTTTATTAAATAAACTTATTTTATACTTCAGTATGAATAAAATTAATATTTCTTAATAAAAAAATAAATAAAAAATTAAATAGACGTTTCCAGGGTTGGAAAACTTTAACTTTTTATACAAAATTTTACAAAATTAATTTACTAAAAGAAATTTTTCCTTTTTTCTATAAATTAAATATATATTATATTCTAAGAAGAAAGAGGTTGGGTTAAAAAATCAGAAAAATCAAAAAGGATAATTCCAGGGTTGGAAAACTTAAAATTTATGTAATATAAAAAATTAACTACCGTAAACTAATTTTTATATTTTTTTTATTAAATAAACTTATTTTATACTTCAGTCCAAATTAAATTGGTGTTTCAAATTCAAGAAGAAAGTTTAAAAAATTAAAAAGACGTTTCTAGGGTTGGAAAACTTTAATTTTTTTTATATACAAAAGTAACTTACTAAAACAAATTTTTTTCTTTTTCTCTATAAATTAAACATATCTTAGACTCTTAAAGGAAACATATTGGTGTACGAAATCTGAAAAATCAAAAAGAACGGTTCCAGATCTGGAAAACTTACACTTTTTGTGATATATAAAATTAACTACCGAAAACTTATTTTTATTTTTTTTATAAAATAAACTTATTTTATACTTCAGTACGAATGAAGTTGGTATTTCAAATTAAAAAAAATTAAAACGAAGTTTCCAGGGTTGAAAAACCTTATTTTTTATACAAAAGTAACTTAGTAAAACAAATTTTTCCATTTTTTAATATAAATTAAACATATCTTACATTCCTAAAAAAAAAGATTGTTTTTAAGAATACAGAAAAATCAAAAAGGGGGATTCCAGGGTTGGGAAACTTACACTCTTTGTGATATAAAAAATTAACTACCGAAAATTAATTTTTATTTTTTTTTATTAAATAAACTTATTTTATGCTTGAGTACGAAAAAAAATTGGTATTTAAAATAAAAAAAAAAAACAATTAAAAAATTATCAGGACGATTCCAGGGTTGGAAAACTTTAACTTTTTTTGTACAAAAGTAACTTACTAAAACAAATTTTTCCTTTTTTCTATAAATTAAACATATCTTAGACTCTTAAAAGAAAGAAATTGGTGTAACAAATCAGAAAAATCAAAAAGGTTGATTCCAGGGTTGGGAAACTTACACTTTTTGTAATATATAAAAGTAACTAGGTCTGTAACGACACGTTTGCCGCTCTTATGCTGGGGTATGCTCAGCGGTGTCCAGGGTCGTTACCAGATTTTCATTATATCGTAGTAAAAAAAAAGTCAATCCGTTTTTTACTCGTTATAATACGTACAACTCTTTTTTTACCAATGGTTCTCATAATTTTACTTAAACAGTAAAGAGCGCGAGTTGGCATGAGCTAGCAGCTAACTCCACTGTAAAAATAATCTCTTATGTTAGTTACTATTCATAGGAAAGTTGAATTGTACTGGATTCGCACTGTACAATTCAATTTCCTACTCTTCGATGGGTAATTCCTATTATTATTATTGTTAACTCGCCAATTAATAATAATCGACCTTACACACCATGAGCTAGCAGCTAACTAACTCAAATTGCCTAATGTGCGGCTTTATATACTATTTATGTTCGCATGCAATGCTACACATACAACCATACTCGCATATCATCCATGCGTCATGTTGTGATTGGCTGTTCAATGTACCAGCATTCGTTAGGTAGCGAATGGTTGTATCGATCAGTGCTGCACACAGCAGGGAAACTACCATTTAAAACATACCTAACAGTGATGGTATAAATGTTCGTTAACATAAGTTTTCCGTTAAATTCAAATTCAGTTAATACGAAATCTGAAGACATAACTTTGATTAATTCATGAAGTAACTAAGGAAAATACTAAAATACAAAATAAACTGTTAGCAGATAGCCAAAGTAGGTAGAGCTATTCTAAATATTATATTTTTATGTATGTATAAATTTAATATCATTTAAATAAGATAAATAAAATAATACATAATTCATTTTGTGGGCACAAAAACAATGGATGCGCCTTTTGTCGTCACACTGCTCCCCTTCATGCTGGGAGGGTTTGTTTTTTTTTAGGGAAGCTTCCATACCCGAACGGATCCTACGCCGGAAATGTTTATCCGGAATCGTTGTCCGGCACTGTTGGAGATGAACCGGAGCCGCTGGCGTGCCGGCCTGGTGTTTAATTTTTCTTTGACGAGCTGTTGAACGTCTGGCGGAACGGTGGTCAATGCAACCTCACAATGGCTGCTACAATCTGGTGCAGTTTGGGTTCAATCAGGTGGATCTCCCTCGGCTTTGTTCTGGATTGTGGATGACGGTGCTGCCGTACCAGATGAAAACATGTCAACATACCCCACTTCATTGTCATTTAGCGTGAGAGGTAGCGAGTTAATATTTCTTAAGGGGCTGAACCATTTTCTGCCCGGTGTGTCCGGTAATTTCGGGGATGTATTGTGCGGTGCTAACTCGTGCGGTGACTTTGGCTCGTAGTATGAGTACGTAACCGCACTTGTTGGAGACTTCCTCGATGTGTCGTGCGGCTTGCTTTTAGGGTATTCTGGCTGTTTTCCGGGCACCAGTAGCCGGAATCGCAGCTGGCACTCGTAACACTGACAGCCAAAATATTGATATTGAGCATCGGTGACGTCCACCAGTCCCAGCCCTTTGCGTTTCGGTGGTGGCGGTTGCTTTTCGTTATCATCTTCACCGTCCAAGGCAGATTGGGACTGGGGCGACGGTGGTGATGGTGGACGGTGACTAATGGTGACGTCATTGTGCCCAAAAAACGAGCGGCGAAGTTCTTCCAGCAGCTGACTGTTACAACCGGTAATATCACCCCATCCCCAGCTGTCTCCACACTCTAAGAACGTAGTTTGGCAGTCATCTAAATCGCAAGTGAGGTCATCCAGCAGTTCCGGAGCTGGTTCCCAACAATGATTTAAAAGTGGGACGGTAAACGGTGAGTCACCTTCGACGGGAGGTGGTGGTGAAGGCATTTCTGCATCTATGAGCAGTGGCGGCGGATGTGGAATCTCAACCTCTATAAATGGTGGAGGCGGAGGTGGCATCTCGGTTTCAATAAGTGGTGGAGGCGGAGGTGGCATCTCAGTCTCAATAAATGGTGGAGGCGGAGGTGGCATCTCAGTCTCAATAAATGGTGGAGGTGGAGGTGTCATCTGTCTCCCTACATGGTGGAGGTGGAGGTGTCATCTCAGTCTCCCTAAATGGTGGAGGTGGAGTCATCATTTTCATGCCTACAGGGTCTGGACGACTCGGCTCGCGATGGTGAACCAGTCTTGTTTCCTGGGGCCTCCGTGCTTGAGTCGTGGCTCTGCGGTTGTGGACGGTAGGTCGACTCACTGGCCGGCCATGTTTAACATGACAAGGATCGGGGATAACGTCTTCCTCTATGAAGATGGTCCTCTTTATTTTGGCTTGCTTTCGCTCAAAATTCTTAAGAAACTTTCGGCACGTTTCTTCGAACGAATTACTTGTTTTTGGGATTCATCTTTGCCCTTCTTTTGGGGTTTTTTTTTAGTGAGTTGTCAAATTAATTGCTGCGTCTAGAGAAGAAACAGAGGGAAAAAAATAAAATATTAGTTTCGGGCTGTGATGAACGGTTTTAATTCGCTCAAGTGCGCGGTACGGGTCTTATTGCTAGCCAACTCGATAACTTCGACAATTACAGGGGACACGAATCCCTTAACGACAAACGGTCCCCCAAATTTCGGAGCTAATTTAGCTGCAAAATTATCGATGGCTTTAGAGAGGTGGTGTTGGCGAACAAGAACTTGATCCCCAACTTGAGGTTGCCATCGGCGGCGTCGTAAATTATACTGGTGCTGTTGTTTCGTGGCTGCTTTATTCAGGTTTGAGCGGACTGTGGAGAATATTTCTCTTAGCTCCTTTGCCTGCTCCGTTGGTTGTACCGGTCGTGCATCCGTTCCAATTGCAACCTGATCATAAACGGCGCTTGGTATTCTAGGCTCACGTCCTTGTGTTATGTAGGCCGGGGAATAACCGGTAGATTCCGAAACTGCGGTATTTATTGCAAGCATAATTTCCAGTAGGAACTCATCCCATCGGTTATGGTTAGAGCCGGAAAACTGGGCTATCATCTGTTTGATGGTGCGGTTGGCGCGTTCTGCCGGATTCTCCTGGGGCGTGTATGGAGCGGTAAACTGTTGTCTTACCCTGAGATCAGCCAAGTACTTTCGCAAAATGGATGATGAGAACTGACTACCATTATCAGTGGGGAACACTTTTGGCACTCCATAACGGGCCACTATACGCTCCCGGAATGCCTTCACTACTCCCTCTGCGGTGGCCCTGCGTACCGGGATTAATTCGCACCACTTAGAAAAATTATCAAAGAACACCAACAGTACGGTGTTTCCATTACGTGTACGTGGTAGGGGTCCCACATAATCGGCACATACGAGTGACCATGGCTCGTCGGGTACTCTTGTTAATATCTGTCCCGCTGGTTGTTGTTGAGCTGTCTTGTAGCGTTGGCACGTCTCACAACTGCGGACATAACGCGTTATATCTCTTACCATTTTTGGCCAATGGTACCTGCTGGTGACCCGGTGGGTAGTCTTTCTAATGCCCAAGTGACCGCCCGCAGGTTGATCATGGGCCTCCTTTATAACCTGGTTTCGTAGCGTGGTACCTACACAGAGCTTCCATTGGGTGCTGTCTTCATCGTTCGTCTCACGTGAATAGTGTCGATAGAGTTGGTTGTTGACAATCGCGTACTCAGCGAACTTTTCGGGATATTTTACTACGCTTTCCGTCAAGTTTTTCAGCCACGGGCAAGTTGCATCTGGCGGTGCTTGCGCTATTTTGCCACGTACACGGGATGGCGTGACAAAGCATCTGCTACCACATTATGTTTACCCTTTCTGTACGTGACTGTAAAAGTATACTGCTGTAGTTCCAAAGCCCATCTGGCTAGTCTGCCCGAAGGATTGTTGATACCATTCAACCACTTTAGGGACAAGTGGTCAGTAATAACCTCAAATGCATATCCCTCGAGATACGGACGCATCTTGCGTATACCCCACAGAATGGCTAGGTACTCCTGTTCGGTTGTTGAATAGTTTTTTTCTGCCTTGTTGAGATGGCGACTGGCATATGCTATTACATGCTCCTGCCCCTCGAAATGTTGTGTTAGGACTGCTCCCAATCCATAGTCGCTGGCATCAGTTTGCAAAATGAACGGTTGGTTGAAGTCTGGACAAGCGAGAACCGGTGCCTTGGTCAACTTTGCTTTGAGTGTCTCAAAAGCCTGTTGTTGCTCATTTCCCCAATTCCAATGTCGTCCCTTTTTCAGCAGCATTGTGAGCGGTTGCGTGAGCGTGGCAAACTCGGGGACAAAACGCCGGTACCACGATGTGATGCCAAGGAATCGTCGCACCTCTTTTACATTTACTGGAGGACATATCTCAGCTATGGCAGCGACCTTGTCAGGGTCAGTTTTTATGCCCTTGTTAGTGACAATTTGACCTAAATATTTTGTTTCGGCTGCAAAAAACTCACATTTATCGGGGTTGATACGTAGATTAGCAGCACGTAGACGCTTAAAAACTTCCTTCAAGTTTCTTAGGTGTTCTTCGAAGGTGGCACCCATCACTATAATGTCATCTAAATAGGCAAAAGCATGAGGCTCTAGTTCGGGTCCAATGACTTGATCTAAAGCACACTGGAACGTTGCGGGGGCAGAATGCAGCCCGAATGGTATAACGCGCCATTGATATAGGCCTCGTCCGGCCACGGCGAATGCGGTATATTGTTTGCTGGCCTCGTCCATGGGAATCTGCCAATAACCGTCTTTCAAGTCCAGGCTGCAGATGAATTTGGCATTCCGCAATCGATCAAGAATAGTGTCTATTCTAGGCAAAGGGTAGGCGTATGGTATGGATCTAGCGTTCAACTGTCAAAAATCCATACAAGTACGCCACGTGCCATTCTTTTTCTTCACCAGTGTAATGGGAAAGCTGTACGGGCTATGGCAGGGTTCAATGCAGCCTTGCTGCATCAGTTTGTTAACTTCTTGGTCAATAATGGCTTGCATTGCAGGGTTTCGTGGAGCGTACCTAATCTTGATAGGTCGGTCGTCTTTCATGATGATTTTATGACACGCTACATTAGCTAGTCCTTTGATGTGTGGGAATTTAGATAGTTCTTCCTTTAAAAATTTGTCGATACGTTGTTGTTGGACATTGGGGTCAGCGTCAACCCATGATGTAGATTCATCTAAAAAATCTGCATTAATTTGGTTTCTTCTTACCTGAGCAAAGTAATCCCTTGGGTCCGAGGTTTCGGGTTGCCTATTTTTACTATGCACCACTAACCCGGCGCACATGATGCTGGTTTCAAAGATACGAGGCAAATCCAACCCTAATATGATATCTTCGGTAGTTTCTTCCATCACCAGGAATTCGCAGTCTGCTGTCTTTTTACCCAAGGTCACCTTTATCCTCAGGGATCGGTAGATGATTGTTTTGGAGCCATCAGCCAAAATTACGTCTATTTCGTTTTGTGCGTAGATAGGTCGATGAATAAGTTTTTGAATGAGGCGAGGATGAATGAAACTCCGGGTGGCTCCGGTGTCCAAAGTGCTGCCTACTAATTGATTCTCAATAAGTATCGTAGCCCGTATTTTATTTTCTTCCCATACCAGCTGCGTTTGATTTTCAGGTTGTTCTTTGTGACTTTTCAATTGAGGCTTGCGATGGGCACGTTTTCCGGAGGTAGCTTGCTATTCTACCAGTCGATGGTGTTCTCCTCTAGCAGGATGAGATGTGCTAGGGATACTTTCCAGTTTATCCGCAAGGCCTAGAGGTCATCTAGAGTAGTGAAGTCTTGGCGGCGGATGTACCACTGGTAGTCTGGAAGCGCGTTACCGAATATTCGTTCGAGCTTCTGTTCTGACGAGAGGTTTATATGCCGCATAAGGTTTTGTAGTGTCAGAGCGTAATCCTTGAAAGACTCGCGTGGGCGCTGGGTACGTTTACGGATTTCATCCTCGAGCTTCTCAAAATATCTTGATGGTAAGAAGAATCTATAAAAATCTGTTTTGAACGCCTGCCACTGGTCCCAGTGCTTATTATTATTTCGATACCACATCAAAGCTTTATCTCGAAAGCGTTCAGCGACTACTTTCACGACTTGATTCAATTCAATTTGGTACATACCTGCTAATTCTTCGATGCGCTCAATAAAACTGACTGGATCTCTGCCGCCATCGTACTTCAAACCCCATTTACGAACAATTTCTACTACAATTATGCGATTGTTCACCTCCGGTACGGGAGGGGTACTTACTCTTTCTATCGACCTGGCTGGTGACGTTGGAGTGGGATCAGTGGTCTCAGGTGCACGGAGGCTCGTAGATGCTGCTGCCGCCTCGTGTTCGTTTTGCAGCTGTAGCAATTTGTCTCCCGTGGTCTCATCATGTTCGGAGGTGATGAATTTACAGAACCCCTTTCTCAGCTCTTCCACATTTCCTGTGGTGCTTTGCTCAAATTGGCTCAGATATGTGATTAATTCTTCCTGTTTTACGGTATAAACCCAAGATGTCTTCAACATTTCTGTATTGAAGCTTTTTTCATCTTGGTTTGGACACTTCTCCTTTTTGGAATTTTTATTTTATTTATATTCTCTATTAAAATTTTGTTTATCAAAATTTTACAACTTCGTATTTATTATCGAAATTGATTTGAATGTAATCTTCATTAATTTGTCCAATTTTATTGGACTTAGAGTCCCTGCTCGGGCGCCACTGTAACGACACGTTTTCCACTCTTATGCTGGGGTATGGTCAGCGGTGTCCAGGGTCGTTACCAGATTTTTACTATATCGTAGTAAAAAAAAGTCAATCCGTTTCTTACTCGTTATAATACGTACAACTCTTTATTTACCAATGGTTCTCTTAATTTTACTTAAACAGTAAAGAGCGCGAGTTGGCATGAGCTAGCAGCTAACTCCACTGTAAAAATAATCTCTTATGTTAGTTACTATTCATAGGAAAGTTGAATTGTACTGGATTCGCACTGTACAATTCAATTTCCTACTCTTCGATGTGTAATTCCTATTATTATTATTGTTAACTCGCCAATTAATAATAATCGACCTTACACACCATGAGCTAGCAGCTAACTAAAGGCCCAACTATAATATGAATAAGCTAGCTTAAGCAACTGTGCGGTTACATATAAAACGCATGTGGCAAACTATAATGTACTTAACAAACTTTTCGTCAAGTTTCGTCAAATGTCATTTGCTTAAGTAAAGTGCCAAACTGAACGCACATTCCGTAAGGAAACAACTGTTTGTGCATCTTTTAAACTCAAACAAGCAGCAGCAGAAAATATTCATTGATTTTAAATATTTTTTTATTGTTTCTTATTTTAAACTCGGAAAATAAAGCAAAACTTTTATTTTCATTGTTTGTTTTACAATACACATATACATACATACACATGTACTTACTTATGTATATTCGCTGTTGTACTTTTTAGTAGGCAAAACAAATAAAACAAGTAATAAGGTGATGGATATATTTATATGTGAATTTTTAATAGATTAGGACATTATTTCAAGTTAGTTTGATTGAATTGCATTCATTTAGGAGTTATGAGAAGATACAAAATTACTACAAAATTATTGACAATACCTAGATGTGCAGCTGTGGCTAAAGAATACTTAAGTGCATGTAAGTACATTATGGCCACCTAAAAGTCACATCTGAATTGTTTAAGCATTTGACAGACTTATCGTTCAATTCTGACATTAGCTTAAGCCAGCTTATTCATATTATAGTTGGGCCTTAACTCAAATTGCCTAATGTGCGGCTTTATATACTATTTGTGTTCACATGCAATGATACACATACAACCATACTCGCATATCATCCACGCGTCGTGTTGTGATTGGCTGTTCAATGTACCAGCATTCGTTAGGTAGCGAATGGTTGTATCGATCAGTGCTGCACACAGCAGGGAAACTACCATTTAAAACATACCTAACAGTGATGGTATAAATGTTCGTTAACATAAGTTTTCCGTTAAATTCAAATTCAGTTAATACGAAATCTTAAGACATAACTTTGATTAATTCATGAAGTAACTAAGGAAAATACTAAAATACAAAATAAACTGTTAGCAGATAGCCAAAGTAGGTAGAGCTATTCTAAATATTATATTCTTATGTTTATATAAATTTAATATCATGTAAATAAGATAAATAAAATAATACATAATTCATTTTGTAGGCACAAAAACAAGGGATGCGCTTTTTGTCGTCACAGGTCTTACTATTTTTTTATTTTTTTTTTATTAAATTAACTTATTTTAAACTGCAGTACACATTAAATTGATATTAAAAATAAAAAAAAGTTTAATACATGAAAAAGACATTTCCAGGGTTGGAAAACTTTAAATTTTTTCTTATACGAAAATAACTTACTGAAGCAAATTTTTTCTTTTTTTTCTATATATTAAACATAGCTTATATTCTTAAAAGAAACATATTGGTGTACGAAATCGGAAAAATCAAAAAGAACGGTTCCAGGGCTGGAAAACTTACACTTTTTGTGATATATAGAATTAACTACAGAAAACTTATTTTTATTTTTTTTATAAAATAAACTTATTTTATACTTCAGTACGAATGAATTTGGTATTTCAAATTAAAAAAAAACGAAGTTTCCAGGGTTGGAAAATTTTATTTTTTATACAAAAGTAACTTAGTAAAACAAATTTTTCCATTTTTTAATATTAATTAAACATATCTTACATTCTTAAAAAAAGATTGTTTTTAAGCATACAGAAAAATCAAAAAGGGGGATTCCAGGGTTGGGAAACGTACACTCTTTGTGATATAAAAAATTAACTACCGAAAATTAATTTTTATTTTTTTTATTAAATAAACTTATTTTATGCTCGAGTACGAAAAAATTGGTATTTAAAATAAAAAAAAAACAATTAAAAAAATTAAAAAGACGATTCCAGGGTTGGAAAACTTTAACTTTTTTTGTACAAAAGTAACTTACTAAAACAAATTTTTCCTTTTTTCTATTAAACATATCCTAAATTCTTAAAAGAAAGAGATTGGTGTAAGAAATCAGAAAAATCAAAAAGAATGATCTCAGGGTTGGGAAACTTACACTTTTTGTGATATATAAAAGTAACTAAGTCTAATTAATTTTTATCTTTTCCTTTATATATTATACATATTTTACGTTTTGGATAGAAAAGTTTAGTGTAAAATATTATAAAAATAAAAACCACAGCTCCAGATCTGGAAACTTGGACCTTTTTTCTGGATATTAAAGTAACTAAATAAAACATTTTTTTTAATTTCCGTTTTTCTTTTTTTACTTAACACACTTTCTATATTTTTTTAAGAACTACTAGATTGATATAAGGAATCAGAAAAATCTAATATAATGATTCTAAGGTTTGTAAATTTATTTTTTTGTACATAAAAGTAACTAGGTCAAATTATTTTTTTTCTTTTTGTTTATACTTTATGTATGTGCTTATGTATGTATCTCTATACTACATAAAAACACTTTGGTAAAGGGTATATAAGTTTCGGCACAGCCGAATATAGCACTCTTACTTGTTAAATTTTGCTTTGGATTTTTCCTAGTTGTAACGATTTACATATTTTGGTTTTGTCGTTTTTGTTCGACTTTTTCTGTATCTGGCGATTTTTTTTCAATTTGGCGATTTTATTCTGCTTTTGTAAATTGTTTCTTTTTTCTGACGACCTTTTTACTTTTGGTGATTTTTTTTGTGTTTTAACGATTTATTTTTTGTGATATTATTCATTAAAGCGCTTTTCTATTTTGGTGATTTCTCGTTTCGTCATTTTTTTTAATTTTGGGATCTTTTAGTTTTAGCGTTTTTGAAAATTTCAAGAGTTTGCCTCTTACTGTTTCCAAGATACAGCAAGTTGTCATATATATCTGTTAAAGGGCTGCGTAAATGGTTCTAAAAGTTTTGTATTCTATTTCACACTACTGCCAAGCAGTCTGTTTTAGTGCAAACATAAATAACAAAACAAAACTAACAAAACATGACTCTCACTAAAATCAATCAAGCATCATTCGAATAGTTTTTCTCTGCAGTTTTGTTAGTGCTTGTGTTCTCAAAACAAGTAGAACATCAAAACGAAAAGCGAGAATGAAACAAAACAACAGTAAATCATAGCAGAACCATCGAGTGCACTAGAACACGAACACAAACATGCAAGCTATGTATGTATGTATAGGTACATATATATGTATACATATATTGAAAATAAAGATTAACAAATTATTATATATAAATGTACATAAGTATGCATGATATTATTTCATATTAAATAAAAACTCTTTTCAGCTTTCATATTCCTAACGAAGCCCAATGTTTCTTTTATATGGAAAATTGTCTTTGCTATCAGAACATTCAAGCATGTTTTGAATGTTCTGTGTGAATTTTCATGTTCTATTTCATTTTTGTTTTGAAAGGCTTGGTTTTACTTCAACATTGTTCTATTGCAGTTTTGTTCTGTACTGCAGTATTCTTATCGTAAAGCAAAACACATCTCTTTTGAAAGTTTTGGTTTAAAATAACGACGCAATATACACACACATTTTGAAATTAATGAGAGTGCTTGTAAGCCTTTTTTTAAGGCTTGTGCCACGCTCTAATATCTGTGGCAAAAAGGAAAAAGTGCTTAAGCCGAGATAAGCTGATTTTGAGTTAATGATACCTTCGTAATCTGCAAATTTGAAAGTACATCTGGTCAAAATCTCAATTAATTTCTGTGATTTTTCAGTTATTGCACTAGGATTTGCGACTTAGTCCTGATTCACACACGTCAGGTCTGAGTCGTCAAGTCTTCAGCTTTTAGGAGAGAGAGGAAAAGAGAATTGAAAGAGGTACAGACTTGACCGTACCAGTCAAGGTTGCTTTTTCGTTTTGTTGTGTCATTCGTAATACTCTACTACAACACAAATTGATGAGACTTGATGAAATAAACTTGACGGTGTGTATGAACGCAAATGCAGGTTCAAAAGAAAATTGAACAAAAACTGATCAGGTAAACCTGATGTGTGTGAATCAGGACTTATCTTTTTTAGACTTGTAGTCTCATTTGGAATAATTGCTTAATTGAGGTTATACTTTGGAAAATTTCAACTTAAATGTATTACTTATAGTGTGCAGAACGATGTTTGCTTAAAAAAATAAAGTTAAACAGAGAATTCCCCAGTTCAACTGTTAAAGAAAAAAATTTTGAAAATCGACTTGAACGCTTAAAAGTGCTCTCCTGAAAAACAATAATATGTCTTAAGCACTTAACTAATTAATTAATTAATTAATTAATCAGAATTAAATTACGGTTCTCGAGAAAACAGCCTGGGACAGATAGATAGAGGGACATCGTAGCGAAAGCAATAGCGTTTCTTTTCAAACAATAGCGTTCCTTTGGTGTATAGAACACTAAATAATTATTTTTGCCAAAAAAAACCGATTTCAATGCAAAGATCTGATAGAAGAAGATAAGAAGTACGTGAAATATAAAATTAAATTTTAATGGGTGGAGACACGCTCAGGGTGCGTGTTAAGTCTTGTAGAAATCGGAAAGAACCACTTAAAAGAAATCATTAAATTTTAATGGGCATGACACAGCCAATTTTTTCAAATTCAAAATTGTGTAATAACAAGAACCAAAAGAGTTTTATAGGTTTCGCAGTAATCAAATAACGAGAATATCACAAAATTAAATTTAAAAAACTATGGGTGTGTCCCGACCCACAGCTTAATCTTTACAGTTTATTCAGTTTATTTATCTACTTGATGGGATGCACAATTAAACCAATAACGTTGAAAACTGCACCACAGGTAGTAAATTATGAACAAATAGTAACTAAAAACATGAAAAAAACCAGACTGCGACCAAGTTTGAACCGTTAAATAACCTAAATGCTCTTTCGAAAAAAAACTTGATTGTTTTTCTTGAATCAAGTCTGAGTTTATGAAAGAGAGAGGAAAGAAGAAAGTATAGGGGTTCTGATTTGCTTGCACCGAAAAGTTATGACTAGTAACAGAAACGCTGAATAACATATGTACCTGTATGTACCAGAACCAACATATGTTAAGCTGGTGCAAACAGTTATATTTGTGCAGACCTATAATTCGAAATGAAAAGTCAAAAAGAGAAAAATATCAATTTTGATATAGTTCGTCGATTTTTTATTTTTTTCGTATTTATAAAATGGTTTCTGTTGGCAGTATTAAGACAAATCAATTGATGTAAGAATTATCCTCACAAAAACATAAATGTGAAAAACGGCCAAGTTCTTGTCCAAAATTTCGCCCATTAAAAGTTGTGAGATATAAATTTTGACCAAGTTCTTCTTTGCCACAATACATAACACAGAAATATATTATGTATGATATAAATATGTAATCGTAAGGGTGTCATATAATTTCTGATGGGTGTTGAATTGTTGACCTTAAAAATGCACTATTGTGCCATTACAACGGGTCGCCAGTGTGTATGCAATTAAGTAAGAGTCGTCTGGAAAGAAACATGTGAAGTGGAGCGTAAATTTTAGTGGACGTGATCCCGTCTTTTATCTCAATAAATTTACATATTAAAGTCTGATTAGCCAAAGTACATATATCAAAAGGATATGCCCAATGTGCATGCAAAGTTTCAATAGGGTAGCTGGTGCTTTTAATTTTTGGATTTTCTGATTGAGTAAATCAATTACTATTTGTGTACAAAATGTCAGCTCTCTATGGTATAATATTACGTACAACTTTTATGGGCCTGGCCCCGCCGACTTTTATATCTGCTAGTGCTTATGATTCATGCAAAGTTTGGTATTAAAAAGTTAATAAGAAATACCTGAGTATTAAGTTAAAAACTGCTAAGCCGAAGTACCTGAACGAAAAAGCTAAGATTTATGGGTGAAGTCACGGCTACTTTTCAAAATTGGGAATTTTTATTTTGGAGGAGTGCAATGTGTATGAAAAGTTTTAATAAAATGTATGTTAATTTTGAATTTGAAGTGCTTATTTCCGCCCTCTGATAGCAACTTCTGGGTTTTCAGATTTTTCTTAGTGATCTCTTATCTAGATTTATTTGTATATCAAATTTAAGCTTGCTAGTGCGAATTGGAGTTTTAACGTCGTGGCCTCGCTTACCTGGTAAAACTTTTTGGTTTTAAGATTTTCCCATTGGCCTACGCAGCTACACTTACTAGTGTATAAAATGTCAGCTCTTTAGTGCGAATTATATCTTTAGATGTTATCAGCATTACCTCTACCACTATTCCTAACTCAAAATTTTGTTGTGAGCAGCGCTTATAAATAATTCATGCTAATTTTCTTCTAAAATATGCTAGACCGATGTAGATTAAACATAAGGCTAACATTTTATGGAAGTGATTACGCCAAACTATTAAGGTGATAGTTTAAAGTATTGTGAACGTGCATATGCAAGATTTCACTAAATTTGCTTGAATTAAAAGCTGTGTATTAAGTTTTTAGTTCAAAATAATATTAGCGTGGCCCCACCCATTCTGGTAAAATTTTTTGGGTTTTCAGATTTTTCTAGTTGGTTTCTCACTTAGACCTACTTGTGTATCAAATTTCAGCTCCTTAGCGCAACTTTTGTTTTTTAATTTTTATGGGCGTAGCCCCGCCCATTATGGTAAAATTTTTTGAGTTTTCTGCTTTTTCTAGTTGGTTTCTCACCTAGACCTACTTGTGTATCAAATTTCAGCTCATAAGCGCAACTTTTAATTTTTAATTTTTATGGGCGTAACCCCGCCCACTTTTCCAAAGTAAAAATTTTTTTAGGCTAGTGCTTATTATTCGTGTCTAGTTTCGTTACAAACGGATAATAATAGCTAGATAAATAGTATATCTAAATATGCTGAGCCGCAGGGCATTAAAATGAGGTTTAAATTGTATGGGCGCGTCAACGCCCACTTTTTTAATAAAAAAATTATAACCTTGCATTATCGCAGTATGTAAGCTTCCACTAAGCGCCTTATATTAGCTTTTTTAATTCTGACTTTTATGGGCGTAGCCCCGCCCTCCTGGTTACAATTTCCGAGTTTTCAGATTTTTTATTTTATTTCTCACCTAGACCTAGCTGATTTTCAGCTCAATAGCACAAACTTTAATTTTTATGAGCGTAGCCCCGCCCTCCTGGTTAAAATTTCCGGGTTTTCAGATTTTTCTGGTTCATTGCTCACTTAGATCTTCTTGTGTACCAAATTTTAGCTCTCTAGCTATAGCGGAAGTGCATCATCAATTTGATGAGTGTGTCAGTGGTCAGTGAGTATGTCTTAAAATATGCACTTTTTGCACCTCTATATCTCCGGAGCCTTTCATTCAAACTTCGCATATGAAGTCATACGAATTTATTCTAAGTATGGTTTAAATATCATAATTTTACGATTGCGGGGAACAAAGTTATGAGGGGGGTAAAAACAGCTCGAATGGCTTCGTGTAAATATACACACTGCGTGCATTGGCCAGAACTTGGCCTGGCGCACTGCCATGCGCCTAGATCAAAATCGGTTTACAAACATCGGAACAAACATACATATGCATATTAGGGATATAACTTTTTAACAATTTTTTAAAATATCAAAATTGGCATAGCACAGTCCGATAGAGCATAAAAAACTATAAGGGAACGTATATTTATTTTTTCGCGAAGGTCAAAAAAGTTCACACACGACTTTTTTTTTTTTTAATTGACTGCACCAGGTCAAAAAGTACTTGTGTGGCAACACTCTATTCTTAAATAGCTGTTGTTATTTACATTTATTTTCTTTTTACATACTTTTACAACTACAATTTGAAGCTGAAAAAAAGTCAGCCAATGTAGTAATGGTAAAGAAAATAAAAAACATATTGATTATTGAGTTCTTGTTTCAACTTTATTATTTGTTTTAAGCTTCTCATTTGTTTAAATGAAAGTTTATAACATAATAACTCTAGTTGCTCTAAGAAACTTTGGGTAAAGGTTCCCTGATGATCTGCATTAGCAACAGTGAAATGCGCGTAGGATCCAGCTAAACCCCTCAATAATCAATTTCAATGTATTTTTAATTAAAAAAATATTTTATTACTTAATAAGTAAAATATTAATTTGGGATTATTAGTGCGTTTAAAAAATTTTAAAAGAAAATCATTTATTTTCATAAATTTAATGCAAACACACTGACTCGATTAATTTAATTTGATAATTATTAGCATTATTAAAAGATTTGAAGGTGTACTGAAACTTTATAGGTCCACAGTATAACTCTCCAGTAAAAAAAGACACTCCAAAGAAGTCGTGGAAATGTAGAGTTTGCAGTCTGGAAGTAGTTCAAATTTCGATCCGATCTAATGATTTTTACATAGGGTCATTGCAAGAAGTTCTCTTTTTCGATGCCTAGTCACCGAATTAGAAGGGATTTTAAGAAAAATTTCCTTTTTTGTGTTCTATGGTAATATTTTCATCTAGAAAAAATTTTAAAAAGTTACATATTTTAACAATTCATTTCTTTTTATACGAAATATATACATTGGAAAAATTACAAGGTTTTGTGTGATTAAAATAAACTTCTACTTGGTTTTCTGCTAACTGTCAGCGAATTAAAAATATCGATTTTTTGGAAGCAATGAAAATGTGGTTCTTTCAGAATGACTTCCATTTTTTTTTACTGGGTCATTTTGTTATAAACAATTTTCAAAGATAAAACAAACTAATCAAATTCACGTTTGCGATGTAACTTTCTTGAATGATGCATGCAACTGAAAGAAAAAAAAATTAATTAATAAATTTAAAAAAAACCTTACCTTGCATTTTGTCCGAAACTGATCCAGGTAGACAGCTTTATGTTCTCTGCAAGCAATAGTTTTATGATGTTTCCCTTGCAAACGAATGTTTGATTTGTCGTTTTCTTGTTTATAGTACCTTTTTGTAGATTAAAGTACTGATAGTACCTTCTAAATCATTTCTTTCCAAGCTGTCTTAGCATCTGGTAAAGGTGGGCCAGCCAAAGAAACATTAATTTCTAGAATAGATTCTTGACCAGCTAATATTTCAAGCAACATATCTTTGATCTTACTAGCCAAAGATGGATGCATATGTTTGATCATTGGGTATACATGTTCGACCAGTATTTGTTTCTGATCTTGTTGCATTTACCAACAAAGAGGCCAAACGAGTTTCTGGAATAAATAAACGGTGAGAACAATTAATATTTCAAATACCGAAATATTTTTAAAATAAAACTTACTTACTTAACAAGCTGACTTGCTGGAACCTTCTGAACTGGTTTCGTGGCTCGGCCAAAGCAAAATAAGGTGATGGAATAGTTTGCAACCCAACGTATAGTATTAAGCATTTTTTATGAACTTACGGATCCAAAAAACGTTGGCCGGGTCCAATTTTAGGCATGATTGTACGCGTACATTTTTAACTGGTAGCACGCTCTTGAACAAAAGCAGTTTTTAAGGCGGCCCGGCCAAAGTAATATAAGTGGTGGGATAGTTTGCTGCCCAGTTATATCACAAGCACACATGTGCAGCCCAGCGTGGTATTATACATACTTGTGTAGGCACTTGCGGCTCAAAATAAGTTGGCCGGGCCCTATGTTAGGCACAAAGAAGCCTCCAGCAGCATTATGTTAGAATACTTGCCCAAATTGTTGCATGCGTCGTGTAATGCCCATATGATGCACATATTGTGAGTCCAGATGAGCCTTACGAAACTATTTTCGTTGAGCTAATGCCGACTTTCTTGTGGCGTTCCAACAAGTTTAAGCAGCATGCACAATTTTAGGAATTGTTTTACTTGCTACATCTTCCGAATTGTACAAACACGTTTCCTTTAGACGAGTCTTCATCATCGGTAGTACCTTAGTAGCTGCATATGTCCAAATGTTCCAAATGCCGGGAAGGTATCACAACGCCCTTAGATTTTTTGCAAAAACTTTGTAATTACTTAACTATCTCAGATTATTTGGGCCACAATTTACAGTCAGTAGTTGAGGAATACCACTGGATTTCAATTACACACTTTAATATGTTAAAAACACATCTATTTTTACAAATATTTAATTTTTACTTGAAATTTTTCACTTCTGAACAATTTTTGTGAATTTTATTTTCTAGTTTTTTATGAACACATGTTTGCAAATGCAATATATAGCTATTGCTTTTTATACATGTAGAAAACAATTTTTTCTCTCACTTAAATAAACTTAGTAAAACCAGAGAATTCACACCAAACAGCTGTTATCGCGTTTTCGCTTAACTCAGAAGTGAGAATTCTGTTTCATATTCTGTGGTATTTACAACAATGGTCACCAAAAAGAGAAAATTCTTAAAAGCAGAACAGAACTAATGCATGTTTAGTGCTGTTCCACTGAAAAAAATCGCTCTTGTAAATGTTTAATTGGGTATATTAAAAATATTTTTATGGGTTAATTTTATATGAATGAACGTTTGTATGTAGTGGTTCCTAAGATTGTATGTACTATTTTTTTTCAATTTCTGGATACATACTCGACACTCAGCATCTACAAAAATATTTAAGACAAATAAAAACTTATTTTTTTAACTCTACATTCCACATATTTTGTCTATTTTTTATAGCAATAAAAAGTGCTGTTATAAAAAGATTTAAATTAGATAATTTGTTTACACAAATAATATAGAAAAAAGAAATTAAATAATTTTGGTGGTATTTGAATATTCTCGGTGTATTTTTTTTAATAAAAAATGCGACAGAAATCTGCTCTTTTTGTGTGTTTTATGCTCTTGCTTTAGATTTTTGTTAGTAGTTGTGCTGTGTACGTATGCAAAGCAGAATGCTAGCAGATCCCTCAGGGCAATGGGATGGTGGACTAAGATTTACAATATTTTAAATAAGTTTGTATTGCTTCTTTCAAACACTAATACACTCATATATAGCTCACACCGATTTGACAACGCGGTGTGCATCTTACTCAAAATTTGTGATTGTATTGTGAAAAAGATTTTTACCCCCTAGCGTATAGATGTTTACACATCAAAAAATTTGTCCGGACAAATATTTTGTTTCGAAACAATGGGTGAATCCAGCTTTAAACACATAATATATTATCATCTATGTACATCTCACACAAACACTCAAACGTGCAGCGTTGCCATATTTTTTTTTCAAGAATCTTCAAGTCGAACAAAAAAATCTTTTTTTCTCATTAAAATTTTTTTAGTGATTTTACTTAAAATATATTAATATGCATTGATTTTACTGAATTCAAATTCAGGAAAAATTTATTTTGTTTCAAACAAACTAACAAACGTAAAGGTAAATAACATAAAATATTTACTGAATAGAACATGTACTATAAGATAAATATATGTATGCACATAATTCATACTTTTGATGAAGGAAAGAAGAAAATGTCAGTACTTTAGTCAAAGGAATTTGAGATAATATACTAAAAGAAGGCAAATATCATATTCTTAAAAATCTTATTTTTAACAAAGAAATCTTTTAGTCTTTTCAACATCCCGAAAAACTTCGAAAATAAGATAAATCTTCGCATATGGTAACGCTGCAAACGTGCAATATGCAAAATAACAAGCATACACGCATCAACACTGCTTCGTTTGACTGTTTGTTACGACATAGCTTGTAAACACTCACTGCACAAATAATTAACTTATAGTCAACTTTTCTTAGGCCTGGTTTCCATCTGTGTGCCATGTCCAACACAAGCTTAAAAAAAGCGTAACCTCTAATTACTAATGAAAAATTTTTGATTCAGACATGTATTTATTAAGTTAAATAGTTTCATACATAACTAATAGACAATTTTATAGAATCCAGCATGATTGCAAACTGTTTAAATCAATAAATACATGTTGGAATCAAACAGTTTTTCATTAGTAATTGGTTGGTTACGCTTTTTTGGGCAAATGACACACAAGAAATGCCAGATGTAAACTCAGCCTTAAGGCTCAGTTAGCCGACTGTAATGTAATGTAAATACAACAAAAGGAAGCAGCTGATCGATATTGTTATGTGAAAAGTAATGAAAATGATTATAGAGATGTAATGTAACGTAACCTACTTTTCATATAAAAATATCAATCAACTGTTTTCTATGTTACAGTTACATTACATTACAGTCGGCGAACTGAGCCTTTAAGCATTAAACACATTCACCACAGCAATCTACCGACTACCAAATGTCAAGGATAGAATACACATGTGTATATGAGAATGATTCTTTTGAAGATAGCAAGGCAACATGGCGACAGGTTGTTGTCTATGCTGATTTTGCCGTTGTAGTCCAATTAAACAAATTTCTATTTCTTTGGCTACAATGATAAAATTCAGTGTTGCCAGTATAATACAAAATGCTGAATGAATGATTTTGTACAATAATTTCATATTATTTAACAGAAACTATATCCAAAAATGATGATGTAAAGCATAAATTGATTAATTTTTGTACTCGTAAGTTAAATAAGTATATTTTAAAAGAGTACTTAATTTTTATAAATGCAAAATATATAAAAGTGGCAATACTGAACTATGTATTTGTACTTGAATATCAGCTGCAGATGGTGCTGCTGCCGTCTCCAAAATAATTAAGTAGCCGGCTACGAGGCGACAAATGCTGCTTGCGGCATTTGAAGTCGTGTGTTCGTGTAGCCTGCTGTGGTGAATGTGTTTAATGCATTAGACTGACTTAAAGCTAACTGAAATGTCATACAAAACTGACCCAATTAAATTCTTAATTTGAGTACGTAAACGAATTATGTGAGAGCCAACAAATTTATTGTCAGCTTTTTAGGAAATTTATTATTCGACATATTGTCAGAAGTTTATTTTAATTTGAAATTTATTTGCTGGTGGTTCAGCGTTGTCTATATATTTCATTGTTGCTGTAACAAATCATCAGTAGACTTCAACCACATATTTTCAATAGTCACAAACCTCTTATGTTATGCACAGACTTTCAAGAACTATTTGAGAATTCACAAATAATAATATTTTTGAAAATCACAAAAGAAAAATAAGCGTAGTAGGCTTAGAAACTAATACAAAAAACCCAGCAAATAATTTATATTCGATTTGAATCTATTTTATTTTTCTACACCTTTATACAATTAGAAATCCATTGGATAACAATAAAAGTAATTATAAGGCAAAATGAAAAATAAAATCTAAATTTAACATTTAGGAAATTTATTATTCGACATATTGTCAGAAGTTTATTTTAATTTGAAATTTATTTACTGATGATTTGTTACAGCAACAATGAAATGTATAGACAACGCTGAACCACCAGCAAATAAATTTCAAATTGTCAGCTCTTTTGAAACTCATTTCAGTTTCATACAAACATTTTGCTGTTATTATTTTAAATGGTACCTTAGCTGGGTAATAGCGCGTTGAGCACACAACGTGTGATGATACATGTTTGAACCTCAGAAAATTTTTTTAAATTTAGTGACTACTAGTTAAGTATAATGCATGCCACGAAAATACATTTAAAAAACAAGACGTATTTATATTTCAAGACTGTTTACGCAGGCATTATAGTAAATATCACTGGGAAAAATGTCGCAAATAGTATATGATTGTAGGTGTTCTGCATTCTGACAAAGAAGTAGCCACTCAAAAGTTTTTAATAGACACAGTTGCCTTGAATAAAACCAATCACTGCAGAATTACCCAACTTTTTTGACGATTCAAATTTAAATAAAAATTTGGTTTTCCGATTTGTGACGGACGCTGCAGTAGACTTTGAAAAAACATTTTCAATGTATAAAAGTTGAAGTTAAATTTCTAAATATAAATTTTTTTATTGTTTCATTTTTTGTTTGTTTATTTTATTTTTGTCTTGCAAATGTTATTGAATATTTTTATTTCCAAATCAGCCAATATATTTAATATATGAGAGCTAATCTTTTGAATTTTTAGTGCATATTGAATGAGAGCAAAACACTTTTTTTTAAAACATATTTCTGGTTTTCCTGGTTATTATGCATTTAATTAAGAATCATGAGCATTAATCACATTTTTATAGATTATATACTTAATCATGTTTTAACTATTTTTATTAACACCTCTACGACCTCTAGAAAAAACAATAACAACAAAATAATCACACAAGTTGACAAAACAAAGATACATAAATATAAATTAAGCTAAAAATAAAAAATAAAGCAGCAGATGCGATGCAAATTAAAATAAATATTTGAAAAATACATTTATGAACTGCGGTTTTTTTCTAATATGAGTAACAAACATATTAGGAACAACTTAATAAATGTTGATTTTACATTTATTTGATGGTCAACATGTAAAAAAGGGCCGTTTGAATTACCAATCAACAAACAGATAGTCAGACAGTCAGCCAGGTAGACAGATAGACAGGTAGGCAGACGCTTGCAGGTATGTAACTAGCCAGAAGAAACTGAGACAGTCAAATATAAATATGTACATCTTTATCAAAACAAAAAAAAATTTTTTGTTTAATGTGTTAAATATTTTGTTACAAATCAGTAGTGAATACAAGCTTAAACTAAACACTTGTGGATAGATAAATTAAACTGATTAACTTGAGTTTCATTAAAGATAAAAATTAAAAATTGTGATTAAAAATTAGTGGAAGTTTTTTTCAACTAACACGCTAGCGATGAGTTCCTTGAAATACCAAGGACTAATTTTACATATAATTTTATGTTTAAATTGCTGGACTGTGGCACAAAACGACCTTGTCTGCGAAATAATAGAAACGAGCTCTTATAAATGCGAAATTCATAAGGTACAAACAAAAGACAATTATATATTAACAGTGCATCGCATAACGTCCTCTTTAGTCTCAGTCAACAACTCCAACCATCAAAATAGAGTGAAACGTCCTATAATACTCATGCATGGCTTACTGGGCTCTGCAGCTGATTTTATTTTAGCCGGTAAAAATCGCTCCTTGGGCTCTTTACTGCATGAACAGGGCTACGATATTTGGCTACCCAATGCCCGCGGTACAACTTATTCCAAAAAACATTTGATATATGATTCGTCTCAACAAGAATATTGGAATTTTACTTGGCACGAAATGGGCACACAAGACCTACCTGCCATAGTGGATTATGTATTAAGTTTCACTTATCACTCAAAGTTGCATTATGTTGCACATTCTCAAGGTTCTACTGAATTGTTCGTGATGTTGTCGGAGAGACCTGAATATAATGAGAAAATAATTAGCGGGCATCTATTGGCGCCAGTGGCCTTTTTGAAAGATCTTCAAAGTCCGCCGCTCAGACTAATGGCTTTGGAGAGCGAATACTTAGATGTAAGTTGAAAATCAGACTTAAGTTAGATTTCAATTATTCATGCTGCCATGGCAAGCAATGATATTATACGAACAATAATTAACGTAGAAACGTTATTTCATTAAAAATGTGGTAATTTTGCAAATTCTATAAGCCAGACCAAAAATGTCTTGGCATGTAGATGTACTCGTACTTTAGTAAAAAGTAGTGTTGACAATTATTAGTGTTTTATATTTGATCGAATACCATTTCATGATTTCATTTTTTGTGCGAACAGACGAATAAGTTTTTTTTTCGAATATTCGAACGAACAAAGACTATAAAATTGTATTCGAAAAATTTAGCACAGATCAACACTCATTCGTCTTTCGAGGGCGGATCAATAAGTCCGTGACTTTTTGAATGAAACACAGTTTATTTTGCAAAACAAAAATTTATTTTTCAACATAATCTCCTTTTAACTCAATACACTTAGTTCAACGTTTCTCCAGGTTTTGTATCCACTCAAAAAAAAAAAAAATAGGATTTTTCGATTTCCTTAAAATAGACATTTGTCTGGTCAATAATGGAATGCACAGGGGCTGCTGTCTATATCTTAAGAACGAACATTCGTAGTTCTTTCAGACTGCCGAATGAATGTAGTGTTTTCCAGGCTGAGATCCTGGCTATCCTCAGGGTCACGGCGCTGGTGACCAGGAATGTAGGTGAAGGTGAGAAGGTAAGCTTCTACGTCGACAGCCAGGCAGCGCTAAAAGCTTTGAACGGACACAACGTAAAATCGAAAGTTGTATAAAGAAAGTTGGATAAGTATAGTGTCAGACTACGTTGGGTTCCTGGCCACTTAAGTGTTGAGGGAATTGAAATTGCCGATGAGCTGGCAAAAATAGTGTCGGCGTTAGATGAGGGAATGTTGGACAGATTGCTGAAATAACCGATAGGTAATTACTATAAAGAACTCAGTAATTGGGTAGAAAAGAGGACAAAGTAGGGAGGATTGTAGAGTCTCGAGGGGTTTTTGACCAAAACTTGACTCAGGAAGATCTAAGCTACTACTGAAAATGAATAGAAAGACGATGCGAATCATGATAGGCGTGTTGACTGGTCACTGCTCGGTCAGAGCAAGAACCAGCATTTGGGAGACTGGCACTCCAGATTTTTGTAGGATGTGCGGGGATGAAGAGGAACCAGAAACCATTGAACATATTATCTGTCATTGCCCGAAGCTGCAACGTCAAAGGCTTAGATGGCTGAGCATACGTTTCCATAAAAGCATTACTGAAGTCGGGAAGTGTAAACTAGAGGACATCAGGGACTTCATCATGGAATTCGTTGGCTTAGTGATGGATAATAGGGTCACTTCTGGCTGCAAATAGTAGGGTAGATATTTCTTTTTAGGCAACAGAAGGGAATCACAATGGACCAAATTGGGTCTCCGAGTGGAGGTACGGTAAAGCACCTCCCTTCCTAACCTAACCTAACCTTGGTCGATAATTTCACCGTTGGAGCTAAATCTCTTTCCACCGAGCCATTTCCTTAGGTTTGAAAATAGGAAGCAGTCACTAAAGGCTAAATCCGGAGAATATGGCCGGGGGGATCAATTGATAGCAAACGCAGCACCCATCTTGCAGACAACTTTCTTAAACCTAGCTGACCATTTAAAATGGAAACCACACTGCCATATGAAATGTATATGGCATCAACAATCTCACGCACTTTTTCTCTTCGATCGGCCAGCACCATATCGTGGATTTTTTCGACATTTTCGGGTATACTAACCTCAATTGGCCGTCCAAAGCGTTCAGCGTTATTTGTATTTGTGCGACCGCAACGAAAGTCAGTAAACCACTTTTTACTGACAGAGTCCCCATAGTATTTATCGAGCTTTTCCTTGGTTTGATTGACGGTTTTTTTCGCAAAAAAAAACTGTTCAATGAGCACTCGACATTCACTTTTCTCCATTTTTAGAAAAATAAACGAGGATGTATATTTTGAACAGCTGTTAAACACAAAGTAAATAACGACACTTGCTCAAAGTTTTACAGTAGTCTATTAAGAGGTTGTACTTATTGAAAACAGTGTTGCATTTCACATAACTAAGAGAGAAGTGCAAAATGTTACGGACTTATTGCTCCGCCCTCGTAGTTTAATTTTTTTATTAACAAACAAACAAAAAAAAAAGTTCATTGCACTATTAAAATTCAAATAAAATACAAATTTTGAAATATTATTTAAATCGATACGTAATCAGTTAAAAATATGCGTATTTAATCATATCGCTCCTTTTCCTTATTCTTATAAAACATTTTGTTCACTCGAACAAAAATAAAACAATTTTGGGAATATTCGAATAATTATTTTTCGAATAGTAACACTAGTAACAAGCGGCAAGTACAAAAAAATATATAGCGCACATCAAATCATAAGTAGTCACAACTCAAAAAACCCCACATGTTGAGAAGTGGCTAAAAACTGTTAGTCTCAGCTCATACTACACAAGACTTATTGCTAAACTTAACCCTTTTTCTTCTTCGAACTTTCATCGGCGTTCACACAGTGCAAGTCTTACTTTTGAGCACATATTTGTACGCATAGTTTTGTGTATGCATGTGTGCTTTTTTAACATTATGAATGTGAAAGCAAAACGTGTTGACAGTATAAAAAGCTGAACACTCGTTTCTTTTCCCCTCGTCTCTCTCTTTCTCTCTCTCGCTCTCTCTTTCGCTCCATGAAACGTTATGGCGGGCCACTTATCATCAAATACAGTGTTGCCCATAAGTTTGGTTCGAACAGCTGTTTTGTATGGTTATGTCACGTCTAACTTAGGCCTTATATTCTTCAAGAAGACTGTGTTGTTAAAGAAATTATTGTGATCGTTAAAAATTTGTTCAGTGAAAAAACAAAATCTGGCAACACTAAGAGATTTTCTCTACATCAAACTTAAAACTTATTGTGATTTGTGATGAAGTTTTTGACTATGGTGTAAAAGTAGTAGGTACTTCAATTCTATATATTATTATTTTTTTTTTTTTTTTTTGACATTCACTATTTGACAAAAATAATGATTATGGCATTTCCTGTAAAATCGTGCTACCGTATCAATTTTGTATTTCCCCACTGCTTCCTGTTTGATTGAATCATTTATTCAAACAATTTAAAATTTAATAAAAATACTGATAGCAAATATTTTATCATCCTAAAAAAGTAATGTATTGTAATCAGATAAAGTTGGATTTATATACATACAAATGAATGAATGCTGTGTTAAAGGAAATGAAAGTGAGCTGCACATTACAACCTGCTATGAATTATATAAATTTTGTAATCGTCAGAGTGTCATATCATTTCTAAACAACCAGCTTCCTTGACAATATTTTTGTCTTTCTAATAATGTAGATAACTAACTATGCAAACCAGCAAGAGTGCTATATTCGGCTGTGCCGAATCTTATATAACCTTCACCAAAGCGCGTATATATAGGTCCGTTTGTTTACCCCAAAATTTGTGCAATTTTATGCAAATTTGAACTGGATTTTGCTGAAATGCGTTCGTTTACACATAAAATTGCAAAAGAGAGTGCCAATTGAGAGTTAATTGACAGTTGTTGACTAAGAGTCTGCAAATTTTTACGGGATAAATTTTTGCCAGTAAAATACAGTAGATGAGAAAAACATATGATTCAATACAAATAAACAAAAGTAAGCAAATACAAAGTATTATGTTTTATACCCTTTACCAAAAAATGGTAAAAGGGTATATATAGGTTTGTCATTCCGTTTGTAATTTCTAGAATATTAATA
Organism: Tachina grossa; assembly: GCA_949987645.1. NCBI lineage: Eukaryota > Metazoa > Arthropoda > Insecta > Diptera > Tachinidae > Tachina > Tachina grossa. The sequence continues at coordinate 108,250,123 of OX465278.1, forward strand.
AGCGAGCCATAAAGAATATATATTCTGGATCCTTATGCATAGGGAAGACGAATAAGCGATGTCCGTCTGTACATCTGTCTGTACGTGAAATCGGTTTTCCGAAGCTCCCAGAAAAGCTAGAGACTTCGTTCTTAGACTGGTGTATAAGAAATGGTCCAAATAAGATTGCTATTGAAAATCAGCTAAATTGAGCAGACGGTTTCAGAGTTGGGGAGCTTAAACTTCATTTTGCCATACAAAATAACTACCGAAAAGTAGTTATTATTATTTTTTTATTAAATAAACTTATTTTATACTTCAGTATGCATAAAATTCGAATTTATAACTAAAAAATTAAAAAAAGAATTAAAAAAAATTAAAAAGACGTTTGCAAGGTTGGAAAACTTTAACTTTTTTTCTTATACAAAAGTAACTTACTAAAACAAATTTTTCCTTTTTTTCTATAAATTAAACATATCTAATGTTCTTAAAAGAAAGAAATTGATGTAAGAAATCAGAAAAACAAAAAAGATGATTCCAGGGTTGGAAAACCTAGGATTTTTGTGATATTTAAAATTAACTACCGAAAACTAATTTTAATTTTTTTTAAATAAATAAAATTATTTTATACTATAAAACGAATAAAATTGGTATTTCATAAAGGGTGTTTTTTATTGAGGTATAGAACTTTAAGTTGGCATCACTTTTTTAACTGGCGGCCATTTTGTCAGCTGTCAAGTGATTAATATTTAGTTTGGTTTGCCATTTCATCATGAACAGGTTGACAAAAGAACAACGCTTGCAAATCGTGCAAATTTATTTCGAAAATAATGGTTCAGTTCGCGAAGTTTACCGCAAGCTCCGTCCATTTTATGGTCGACATAATCGTCCATCAGAGCAATTAATTCGGTTAACCATGGATCGTTTTCGCACTACGTTTACTCTATGTGATAATACGCATCCGCAGAGACGTCGAACAGTGCGCACCGAAGAAACAATTGCCGCTGTAGAGCAAAGTGTTGAAGAGGACCCGAATGAATCGATTCGCCACCGTGCACAGCAATTGGAGCCGACTAACCGACTATTTTGTTCCCGAATTGGATGGCATGAATGTGGATGAGTTGTGGTTCCAACAAGACGGCGCTACATGCCACACAGCGCACGTCACAATCGATTTATTGAAGGAAACATTCGATGAGCGCATAATTTCGCAGAATGGACCTGTCAATTGGCCACCAAGATCATGTGATTTGACACCATTGGATTATTTTCTTTGGGGATATGTGAAGTCGCTCGTCTACGCCAACAAACCAGAAACGTTAGGGGACTTGGAAGCCAACATTCGTGGCGTTATTGCCAACATACGGCCCCATATGCTCGAAAAAGTGGTTGAAAATTGGACCTGTAGAATTGGCTTTATTCGAGCCAGCCGCGGCGGCCACATACCCGAAATCATATCTAAACATTAATGGCATAAAATTATCCTGCCAATAAAGCCAAATTGATGGACATTAAAACGATTTTCTTGTGTTTTATTTCAATGCAAAGTTCTATACCTCTTAAAAAAACACCCTATATAAAAAAAAATTAAAAAATTTAAAAAGACGTTTCCAAGGTTGGAAAACTTTAACTTTTTTTCATATACAAAAGTAACTTATTGAAACAAATTATTCCTTTTCTTTATAAATTAAACATATCTTTTATTCTTAAAAGAAAAAGATTGATGTAAGAAATCAGAAAAATTAAAAAGATGTTTCCAGGGTTGGGAAACTTTAACTTTTTTTTATACAAAAGTAACTTACTAAAGCAAATTTTTCCTTTTTCTCTATAAATTAAGGATATCTTATATTTTTAAAAGAAGTAGGTTGGTGTAAGAAGTCAGAAAAATTAAAATGGATGATTCCAGGGTTGGGAAACTATATATAAAACTGATATAAAAAATTAACTACCGAAAACTAATTTTAATTTTTTTTAAATAAATAAAATGATTTTATACTTCAGTACGAATAAAATTGGTATTTCAATTTAAAAAACTTTAAAGCACGTTTCCAGGGTTGGAAAACCTTACCTTTTTTTATAGAAAAGTAAGTTACTATAGCCAATTTTCCCTTTTTCTCTATAAATTAAAGATATCTTATATTCTTAAAAGAAAGAGATTAGTTTAAGAAATCAGAAAAATCTAAAAGTATGATTTCAGGGTTGGAACAAACTTTTCCTTTTTTTCTTAAATTAAACATATCTTAAATTCTTAAAAGAAAGAGATTGGTGTAAGAAATCAGAAAATTGAAAAGGATGATTCCAGGGTTGGGAAACTTACTCTTTTTGTGATATAAAAAATTAACAACCCAAAACTAATTTTTATTTTTTTTAAATAAATAAAATTATTTTATACTATAAAACGAATAAAATAGGTATTTCAATTTAAAAAAGTATAAAATACGTTTTCAGGGTTACCTTTTTTTATAGAAAAGTAACTTACGAAAGCAAATTTTCCCTTTTTCTCTATAAATTAGAGATATCTTATATTCTTAAAAAAAAGATTGGTACAAGAAATCAGAAAAATCAAAAAGGAGGATTCCAGGATTGGGAAACTTACACTCTTTGTGATATAAAATATTAACTACGGAAAAGTAATTTTAGTTTTTTTTTATTAAATAAACTTATTTTATGCTTGAGTACCAATAAACTTGGTATTTATAATATAAAAAAAAACAATTAAAAAAATTAAAAGACGATTCCAGGGTTGGAAAAATTGAATTTTTTTGTAGAAAAGTAACTTACTAAAACAAATTTGTCCTTTTTTTCTATAAATTAAACATATCTTAAATTCCTAAAAGAAAGAGATTGGTGTAAGAAATCAGAAAAATAAAAAGGATGATTTCAAGGTTGGTAAACTTATACTTTTTGTGATATATAAAAGTAACTAATAATAAAATAAATATTATTTATAAATAATATATATTTTACGTTTTGGAAAGAAAAGTTTGGTATAGAAAATTATAAAAATAAAAACCACAGCTCCAGAGCTGAAAACTTTGAACTTTTTTTCTAGTTATTAAAGTAAGTAAATAAAACATTTTTTTTTAATTTCCTTTTTTTCACTTAACACACTTTCTATATTTTTTAAGAACTAATATATTGATATAAGGACCCAGAAAAATCTAATATGATCTTTCTAGGGTTTGAAAATTAATTTTTTTTACATAAAAGTAACTAGGTCAAATTATTTTTTCTTTTTGTTTGTACTTTATGTATGTATCTCTATACTACATAAACGCACTTTGGTAAAGGGTATATAAGATTCAGTACAGCAGAATATAGCACTCTTACTTATTTAATAAAAGCATTTAAAAGAAGAAAAGTTGAAGTAAAAGTTTAACAAAAAAAAAACTGAAAATTTTTATGTTCAAGATGAAACAAATTAAAGAATAATAATAGTTAAATATATCCGTTTTTAAATTTAATTTAATTGTGTTATTTACTTTAGTTTTTTAGAGATGCAATGGGAATACTTATTTCTGCATACTATTGCGGATACCGACTATCAGAAATCAAATATTGATGTATTTTCCTGCGCCATTTACCCTGAATAAAAACTAAAAACCAAATACAAGCTAAGGCTTTCACATAAGTTCTATTTTAGAAAAATGTACTATATATCGCTTAAAATTTATCTATATAATTAATAGGCGAACATGTTTTTTGTAATCCCTTTTACGCTGGTACCACTACACCGATTTTAAAAAGATGATGTGTATGATTTTAAAGGATTTGTGTACAGAATCTATATTTTATGGAAATCGGTTTACTATTTTGGGAGCTATAAGCGTTTAAAGTTGCTACTACTACATGCACATACATATATTACACACGCATTTATTAGCTTACACCCTTCCAACATTTGGAAGTTTCTTTCATCGTCCATCCCCAATAAGCGCTCAAAAAAATTAAAATTCAAGCACTTGAAATTGAACTGGAAACAAAGTTGAATTCAAGCATTTTTTCAAGTAATTTTCAAGTTTGAAAATATTTTTAAATAAAAAATCAAACAACATACGTATATGCTCAAAACTTGTCAAATACGTAATTTATTTATTATTAAAACTGAAAATGTGGTGAAAATATCAAAAACAAATAAATTAAAGTGAATTTAGAAAACAAAGGTGAGTAAAACGTGAAAACAATAGCGAAGGCAGATGTGCAGAAAATAATTATTAGAAAACAAAGGAATTGCATTTTGCTTTCCATTTTAAAAGCCTTGTGTTTGCAGCTTGAAATACACTTGAATTCAATTGTAATACAAGGTTGAATTACAGTATAATTCAAGGCTTGAATTGAACTGTAATACAATTGAAATGTTCGAATTGAATTCAAGTTCCCATTTCACTGGAAAATGCTATTGAATTAAAGTGTGAATCAAGCATAATTCAACCCTTGACAATTGATTGTGTGACTTGAATAACACTTGTTTTACACTTGATTTCAAGCAAAATTGCTTATTGGGTCGTCAAAGCCGTTACGTCGTACTCACTTCCAGGCGTTAATTGGAAGATAGTTTGAATTTCACAATAACAATTTACATTGCAGTCGTCTTTTAATCATTCAGACGACTTTTGGAAGATAGTTTGTTGTTTACAACACCAGCCGAAAATGACATGTGCCATTATGGATATAATAAACAAAAACAAAACTATGCACGCACTTCTGGGAAAGTCGCAGTGACAGCGAAATCAAATTAAAAAAATTAAAAGAATGCAAAAAAGAAGTTTTCGACATCATCGATATTAGTTTTTTTTTTTTTGTCTTTTGCTCTGGTCGGTCAGTGGTAAAGTGTGACTTTATTTTGTTATTGTTATTGTTGTAGTTTTTACATAATTGTTAATTAGATAATTATCCCATAGTCAATGTGACTTCTTGAAGTTACTTCCGGGGGGTACAACTTCTCAATACGGAAGACGCTTCTACGATGAGAAAATGGTATCGCAGACGATGAGTTTCAACTTCTTAGCGTCACTTCTGAGTCACTTCCGTGATAGAAAATGTTGGCAGGGAAAGTAAAAAAGAAACAAAATATGAGTATGTGTGTGTGTGTGTTTGTCCTATTTCTCTTGATCTAACAATTTTTTTCTATTTTTTGTTGTTGTTTGAAAGCCACAATACTTAAAAGAAGAGAGTTCAATAAATTGAATTAGCTTGGTTGAAGGCAGCGTTACCGTTGTGCGACTAAAGTCGCATTTTGCCCCTTTTTCAACTACCTTGACACTTTTTATGCCCCTTACTTTTAAATCCCCTTTTAGTATCATTTTCGTTATTTTATGCCCCTTTTTGCCCCTTTTCGTTCAAAGTCAACTTTCGTTTTTATTTTGACAATAAATGTACGCAGATTTTTACAGATTATACCACATTAAACAAGATGTTATTTCCTATTTGTCAAACTTAATATAAAAACATACACCTTGGTATACGAGTACAATTGCACACTCATACTTGATAATTCAAACTGTATTTTCGATATCTATTGTGAAACCCAAATTAAATTAAAGTACATATTTTTAAAAGGCTGTTCTGTAAACCGATCGAGTTGAAATCGCATGATTTTAGAAAACTAAAGCAGCCAAACACGTGGCCAATTCCCAAAAGCAAATGGTCGAAAAATATCCAAGTTTTTACCAAAAAAAAAATACTTATTTGCGGAGGAAAGTGACTATTGCTGATGATAAGTTGCAACTACTCGTTTAAGTCAATGGACAAATTGACCAAATTAAACGCAAAAATATACCCAGATTCACCAAATGCAAGGTCGGTGAGCTACACCTTATATCATCTTTATAAAAAAACTTTAAAAAAAACACAGAGCGTAAACTTAAATTAGCATTGCTAAAAAAAATTTCAAATAGACTGAAAGAAGACACTTGTCTGTCGGCCTTAAATTTATTTCAAAACGATTTGAAAGAATGGATTGCAAGTGAAGAAATTATTAATAAATACAGATGTATTCAAAAGAATTGATATTTAAAGTATTTAATAAATATGCATTATGCATAATAATAATACCATAAATATATAATCCTCTTCAGAATCGAATTTTAAAATTTTTTATCAAAACTTTAAATGATTGATTTTGAATTATATTGATTTTTAAGTTAATAAAAGAATTGAAATTACTGAACTTAAGCCTGACTAAAGGCTCAACTACAATATGAATAAGCTGGTTTAAGCTAATGTCAGAATTGAACGATAAGTCTGTCAAATACTTAAACAATTCAGATGTGAGTTTTATGTGGCCACAATGTACTCACATGCACTTAAGTATTCTTTAGCCACAGCTGCACATCTAGGTATTGTTAATAATTTTGTAGTAAGTTTGTTTCTTCTCGTAACTCCTAAACGAATGCAATTCAATCAAACTAGCTTGAAAGAATGTCCAAATCTATTACAAATTCACATATAAATATATCCATCACCTTATTACTTGTTTTATTTGTTTTGCCTACTAAAGAGTACAACAATGAATATACATGAGTAAACTCGTGTGTATGTGTGTATATGCGTATTGTAAAACAAACAATGAAAATTAAACCCAGTAAAAAATATATAGATTAATCCATAATCGAGCAATAAAGGAGTAATGACTTGTTCATCCATTTGGAGTAATAAGCGAGCTATCGAAACTTTTTTTTTTGTTTTGCTGTTTGTGTCTCGCTTAATACTCCAAATGGATCAATGAAGGATGTATCAGTTCGTTTTTGGTTTTTTTCTTTCTTTGACAACTGCTAATTGTTGATGGTTTCGTTTTTCTATTTAGTCAGTTTAGTTTTAAAAAGTGAAAGACGTGTTATTAAAAAAACAAGCGAAAAGGTACGGATATACAGGGTGGGCCAAAAGAAACCAAGGGGTGTAAAAGTTTAATAACTTTTTTGTTTATTAATTTTTTTTATTTTTTCTTTCAGATTATATAGACAACACTTGGAGAATTTATAATGGAGAGGTTTACAACTGAACAGAGAACCAGAACAATAGAATTTTATTATTTAAACCAGAGATCAATTATTTTAACGCAAAGAGCATATCGTCGACATTTTAACGTCAGAATTTCGCCCTCTGAAGCGATGATTCGTTGCTTAGTTAATCGTCATCACCAACATGGCAGCGTAAGAGATTTGCCTCGAACCGGTAGACCACGTTTAAGTCGCACTGCGGAAAATATTGAACGAGTACAGCAAAGTGTTAACGAAGCACCAGAAACATCTGGCAGAAGGCGTTCTGCTCAGCTAGAAATGTCTCGTACGTCACTACGGCGCATTTTAAAAAAAGATTTACAGTTATACCCATATAAGGTGCAATTGGTCCAAGAATTAAAACCCGCAGATCATCAGCAACGTCTAAATTTTGCAGTTAAATTTCAAGAGTTGGCCAGAAATGAAATCAACTTTATTGAAAATTTGATTATTAGTGATGAAGCTCATTTTCATTTGAATGGCTTTGTTAATAAGCAGAACTGTAGGTTCTGGGGTTCTCAAAATCCAAGAGCCATTTATCAACGCCAATTGCACCCCATCAGGTGTACAGTATGGTGTGGGATCACATCTGAAAATGTCATTGGGCCCTACTTCTTCGAGAATGAAGATGGAAGTGCTGTAACCGTAAATGGAGAGCGGTATCGGTTTATGATAGAAAATTTTTTACGTCCTGCTCTTGAAAACAGACCTGGTATGTGGTTTCAGCAGGACGGAGCCACTGCCCATACTGCCCGAGACACAATGGCACTTTTAAGTCAAATTTTTGGAGAGCGAATAATTTCTCGAAATTCGGAAATTATTTGGCCAGCGCGATCGCCAGATTTGACAGCACCCGACAATTTTCTTTGGGGTTTTTTGAAGGAGCGATTGTATGTGAACAAGCCAGAGACAATCCTTGAACTCAAGGCAAACATTGTTGCAGAAATTCGAACGCTACAGCCACAAGTTTTGAAAGATGTTATGGAAAATGCTCTAAAAAGAGCCCATCAGTGCGAAGCTGAAAACGGTGGTCATTTAAGAGACATCATTTTTCATACTTAGTGTAAAAAAATTTCCATTTTGTATATTATATAATCTGAAAGAAAAAATAAAAAAAAGTTAATAAACAAAAAAGTTATTAAACTTTTACACCCCTTGGTTTCTTTTGGCCCACCCTGTAGTAACAAATTGTTAAAAATGTGTCAAAATTTAGTTTCTAAGCGTCATTTAAGACGACTAGTTGAAAAATAAATTGAAAAATTCTCAAATAAAAAAAAAACGATTACTCCCTTTGTGCTCTTTTAGGAGACAAGAACGATTACTCCCTCTGTCGTCACTTTCAAGATCAAAGGGAGTACTCCATAAGGAGCTTAAAAGGAGTACTCGTGCCTGCGGACATGCTGTCTTAAAAATCCAATGAGGTCCGGAGTTTTATGGAGTAATCCATTACTCGCAAAGGAACGCTCCAAGATTACTCTTTGGATGATCCTATTTTTTACTGGGAAGTTTCGCTTTATTTTCTGAGTTTAAAATAAGAAACCATAAAAAAAATATTTAAAATCAATAAATATTTCCAGATGCTGCTTGCTAGAGTTCAAAAAATGCACAAACAGTTGTTTCCTTACGGAATGTGCGTTCAGTTTGACACTTTACTTAAGCAAATGACATTTGACGAAACTTGACGAAAAGTTTGTTAAGTACATTATAGTTTGCCACATACATTTTATATGTAACCCCACAGTCGCTTAAGCTAGCTTATTCATATTATGGTTGGGCCTTAAAAATTATTTCTGATTAAAAATTCACTATAGTTCAATTAAAATCTAAAAATGTCTCACAAAAATTAAAAATTTTAAAAAACCTCCGACTTTTTTCAGAAAATATGTTATATCTTCTAAACGGCTGGACCGATTTTCTTCAAACATAGCTAAGAACCCTCTCGATCAAGTCATCTTTCAAACAGCCGTTTGGCCTGTACGTGGACACGGACAGACACACAGATACAGACACACAGACACACACTACAAACTTATAACACCCGTTTTTTTAGTCGGGGGTTAAAAAGTGATATGCCCCAAAAGGTGCCAAAAATTGATTAATGTATTTCTTAATTTTTTGTAAATCTTGAGAACGAAATTTCCATTTATTTTCTATTGGAATTCCGATCAATATCAAATGCCACATTTTGAATAGTGTTTCATTATTATCATAGATTTTATAATTTTTTTTAGCTATCTATACTAGATTTTTACTCGTCTTATTTGTAAGTAAAAACTGTATTTGCAAATACTCAACTAGCATTATAGTATTATAGAAATATATTCACAGTCGTCAAATAAACAATTGTAAAATTAAAAATTTCTTTTTCTGTATACATGAATCTCATCCCTAGTATTCAGTAATTAATCACGTGCGTTAGTAAAGGATTCGTTAGTCTTAACTTTCTGTTGATGTTCTGTACTGTGCCGTTCTGTTTCTAAATTTTAATAGTTACATTTTATGTTATAGCTTATCACCGGTTTCTGGGCAGAACGACCACAGTTTTCCGCTGAAGTGACGAGTTCGTCTATTTTTATGTTTCAAAACAATTTTATGCTTTTCTGATAAAAATTAAATTTTTTTAATTTTAAAAGCATAATCACAATTATTATTTTATTTATGCTGTCACTTAGAATTATTTAAACTTTTTTTGGATTTTCACAGGTTAAACCGTAATATAACAGAAAGAAACAGAAAAACTAACGACTTGTGTGAGATTTCTAAGAGCAAAAAAGAGTCAGCTGATTCGTAACAGAACAGAAAATAAAATCTAATTCTGCCACAAGTTAGAATTTTCACTTGCAAATAAGACGTAAGAATAAACTTATATGAGTTCTCATAAAATTAATGTACTTTTTATACATGAGAAACTTGTTTTTATTGTTTGTTTCTAATAAAAATAGGTTGATAAATATGTTTGTTTCTTTAATTTTCTTTGATTTTAAAGTTGCCCCTTTTGTTCTCAGAAATCCCCTTTTTGTGCCACTTTTTTTTGAAAATCCCCTTTTTGTGCCCCTTTTTGAAATTTTTCAACGGTAACGCTGGTTGAAGGGATTTTGTTTATGTTTTTTTATGTATGTAAGTATGTGTGTGGCTGTGTTTTAATAAATTTTTTATGACGTTTAGATACATTTTCTTTGAATATTAATAAAATAATTTACATTTAGATTCTAGAATACGGACGAAAAATGCATACATGCATCAATTACCAAAAATATGTATTCGATGGGTAGTCAAAACAGCAAAAACATACAACAATAGGTGTGTTTCTTTACTCTACATTGGGATCCCGCGGGATCCCAATTTGCACTTAAAGCGTTCCCGTACTCGAAAATTGGGTAAATGATAGAGGTTTTGTGAGAGTAATGTTCTTCTTCTTGTACGAAACAGCCCGTACTTTTTCTTTGGGTTAGTTTGGGCAAACACAAAATCAAACAGCTGTTTGAAAAATAAGCAATTACAAAGAAAAATTACACTTGGATAAACTCTAAAAAATGGAAAAATGTATGAAAGAATGTTTAAAAACTAGTGACAAACAAAGTTTTATAAGTTCTTATATGAAATTAAAATAAAATAACTACATATATAAATATTCTGAATCATGTAAGTAAATACGTGCGTGTGTATGTACATAAGTATGTGTTTAGTTATGTGTATACGTATGTATACGCATACATGCATTGACGTTTATTTTCGTGTTAAAATGTTGGTTTTTCGCGTTCCCGTACTTTTGTGCATTTTTGTATATTATTGAGCGAAATTATAGTTTCCTCTCATTTTACCGAACTTTACCCAAAAAGTAAAGAAACAAAGCTAATATGATCAGCTGTTTTGATTAATCTGCAAATGTTTGCAATTTTTTCGTTCTCGTACGTTTGTGTACAAGAGACATTCTTGAGAGTAAAATTTTCAAATTATCCAAAATTAACTCAACTGCTGGATTTTACTGGAAAAGTAAACAAACGGACCTCATATAGTATACAGATACATACATAAGTACACACACACATATTTGTTTTGTAAAGAAATTTATAATTTTTTGTTATAGTGCATTTTTTCGATTAAATATTTTTTATTATTATTAACAAGTTAAATATATTATTCTACGCTCTGTATTTAAGAAATATTTTATCTTCACCCTTATTCCAGTTGTCAAAAACGACTTCACGTCATACAATACCAAAAAATGGGAGCTTATTCACTGGCACGAGAGATGTTCTTAAACCGTACTACGATTTAATAGCCCTATAAAATAGTTTTAGTATTGTGCCTCCATACCAAGTAAACTAACTTGTTTTATTTAATAATCTTTGATTTTGCAAAATTTTTAAGTGGCTCAATCCAAATATCCCATTGGAAAAAGTATATATCGCGGTATTATGTAAACGTTTTTCCTAAAGTATTTTTTCGAATTTGTTCAGCACAAAGGAACGGTTTCAGGCAAATAAAGCGGAACATCTCCTTCAATTAATTTTATAGTTGGGACTGTATCTTAGCGATAAATTTTATTTTTATCTCTATTTAATAAAAATTAATAGAACTGGTTACAAGCTGTCAACGAAAGACCATCGATTTGAGCATAATAAGCAACATACCTTCGTTTATGCTTAAATAAAAATTAAACAGATATAAAAGATCTAGAGTAAAGAACTTTCTAAAACGTGATATATGTTTAATTGAGAAAAAACTTGTTTGTGGTTATTTTTTTATCAATGTTTTTTTTACTTCCAACCCTGGAACCATAATTTTGATTTTTCTTATTAACCCCCGACTAAAAAAAGGGGTGTTCTAAGTTTGTAGTGTGTGTCTGAGTGCCTGTGTATCTGTGTGTCTGTCCGTGTCCACGTACAGGCCAAACGGCTGAACCGATTTTCATTTAGTTTTTTCCTGGGACCGTAACTGTTATGCATTTTATAATAAAAATCAGAATATACTAGTTATATTTTGATTTTTATTTTTTCGAGCAGAAATAATTGTTATTTTATGGGTTTTATTTTTTTGAGCAGAAATAAAAATCAATTTCTTATGTTTACATTAAACGTAACAAATAATTTGTATATGCACATGTTGTACATTGTACATACATATGTATGTATGTACATAAATATATAGCTATTACGATGATATCAACCTGTGGACATTCCGCCAACGATAAAAATATGGTGGACACCAAAAAGGGTCGTATTACCCTTTTTTTATCACTTTCATGATATGGGTATCAAATGAAAGGGATTTTTGAGGAGATGACCAAAAATGCGATGGAAAGTGGCGGAGGCGCCAAAAAGTGGACATTTGTGTCCATTTATCACTTTCATGATATGGGTATCAAATAAAAAGGATTTTCGAGAAGATGACTTGTATGAAAAAAAAATTTAACAGATATTGTGCCATCTATTTTTCGATAGATTTTGGCATGAGGAAAAAAATTCTACCACGACATAGCAAAATAATAATTTTCGAGGCGCCGGAAGTTAAATTTTTTAATTTTTTTAGTTTTTTGAGGTTATTTTAGTAGGTAATACATACATACATACATACTCCGCTCATTAATTTTTTTAATAATAATATGTATAAATATTTTTTTTTTGTTGTGGTGGAGTTAAATATTGATACGCAATATATTAATATCATGCAAAATAATTATTTTAAATTTATTTGTGCTATAGAAGAAATGTGCAAATTACTTCGTATCTTAAATCTTTTTTTATACTGTTAAAAAGTAAAATATTCGAGTATTGTTCTTAAAACAAATTGGCGCCTCGAAAACTATTTTTTTGATATGTCCTCATGCCAAAAGCTATCAAAAAATCGATGGCGCAATATCGATTATTTTTTTCTTACAAATCGACCCGCTCTAATGTTCATAGATGTCCGCCCTTTTGGCGCCTACGCCATTTTTCCATCGCATTTTTGGTCATATTCTCGAAAAATCCCTTTCATTTGATACCCATATCATGAAAGTGATAAAAAAAGAGTAATACGACCCTTTTTGGTGTCCACCACATTTTTATCGTTGCGGAATGTCCACAGGTTGATATCATCGTAATAGCTATATATTTATGTATGTATGTACAATGTACAACATGTGCATATACAAATTATTTGTTACGTTTAATGTAAAAATAAGAAATTGATTTTTATTTCTGCTCAAAAAAATAAAAATCATAAAATAACAATTATTTCTGCTCAAAAAAATAAAAATCAAAAATTTTTAAATTATTTGAGTTTTGAAAAATCTAATTAAAAACAATTAAAATGGTATGATTGCCTAGGCTCTACGACATTTCCTTGTACTTGATTTTTTTCTTTAAAAATTCAAGAATAACAATTATTTTCGGTCCCTAGTTTTTTCTGTTTGAAAGATGACTTGATCGAGAGGGTTCTTAGTTATGTTTGAAGAAAATCGGTCCAGCTGTTTAGAAGATATAACATCTTTTCTGAAAAAAGTCGGGTGTTTTTAAAATTTTTAATTTTTTTTATTTTTAATACCAATTTATTTCCTTCAAATATATGAAATATACATAATTACCAAAGAAATAATTAGATTTATTTAATTATTTTTGTATACCAGAAAAAGTTTAAGTTTTCCAGGTCTGGAGCTATGTTTGTTATTTTAATCATTTTTATGCCAAATTATTTCTTCCTAAAAGATTAAGTATAAATAATTTTTAAACAAAAAGAAAAAAATTATTTGGCCTCCTTACTTTTATATACAAGAAAAAATTAATTTTCTTACCATGGAATCATCCATTTAGTTTTTCTTAAAAAAAATATTTAAAGTTTGTTAAGTGAACAAAGAAAAAAGGCAGTTAAAAAAAATTAAATTTATTTAGTTTCTTTAATATCCAGAAAAAAACTTAGAAGTTTGCAGCTCTGGAGCTGTGGTTTTTAATTTTATAATTTTCTACTCCAAACTTGTCTGTCTAATTTATAAAGAAAAATAATAAAAATTAATTAGACCTAGTTACAAAAAGTGTAAGTTTCCCAACCCTGGCACCATATTTTTTATTTTTCTGATTTTTTACACCAATCTCTTTCTTTTAAGAATATAATACATGTTTAATTTGTAGAGAAAAGGGAAAAATTTGTTTTAGTAAGTTACTTTTGTATAACAAAATAAGTTAAAGTTTTCCAACCCTGGAAATGTCTTTTTAATTTTTTTTATTTTATTTTTTTTAATTCGAAATAACAGTTTTATTCTCACTGAAGTATAAAATAAGTTTATTTAATAAATAAAATAAATAAAAATTAGTTTTCAGTAGTTACTTTTATAAGGTTTGAGTTTTCCTGCTCTGAAACCGTCTGCTCGATTTTGCTGATTTTCAATACCAATCTATTTTGAACCGATTTCAGGTAAATCAGACGGATGGACATCGCTTGTTCGTCTTCCCAATGCATGAGGATCCAGAATATAAATATATATTTTATGGGTCGCATATAGGGTGATCGAATATTCGACTTTTTCCAGAAACCGATTTTCGAATAGTTCGAATATTTGAAATTATGAAAAACCCGGTTTCGGTTTTTACAATTCAGAAAAAACCGGGCTATCGGTTTTTTTACAAGAGGCAAGAGTTTTGATTTTAAATTGATTTATTAAATAAAAAGAGTTAACAGTTCATGTAAATACTATCCTCACAAAAACATAAATGTGAAAAAATACCAAGTTCCTATAAAAAAGTTCGGCCATTAAAAGTAGTGAGATACAAATTTTGACCAAGTTCTTGCTTGGCACAATACCTAATACAGAAATATCATCCAATTTCTAGATAGTCTGCTTACTTGACAACATTTTTTCCAATACAAACAAATGAACAAATACGCATTATTATCTCCTTTTTAGAAAGGTAAAAATATTGCCAAGTTAGCGGACTATCTAGAAATTGTATGAAATCCTTACGATTACAAACATTTGTGCCAAGGAAGAACTTGGTCAAAATTTATATCTCACTACTTTTAATGGCCGAACTTTTTTATAGGAACTTGGCCTTTTTTCACATTTATGTTTTTGTGAGGATCTGACTACTTTTTGAAAAATTTTCTAAAATATCACTTTTTAAACTTAAAATTTTTAGCGTATTTTATTTCTATTCATGATCACTGTGCCAGTTGAAAATGGCAGAGTTACATAAAATAATGGGTAAGACCGTGATGGGTGTTGGATTGTCGACCATAAAAATGCACTATTGTGCCATTACAACGGGTCGCTAGTGTGTACGCAATTTGGCAAGAGTCGTCTAAAAAGAAACATGTAAGATGCAGCGTAAATTTTACTGGACGTGACCCCGTCTATTTTCTCAATATATTTACATTTTAAAGTCTGCTTAGCCGAAGTATGTACATAAATCAAAAGGATATGCGCAATGTGCATGCAAAGTTGCAATAGGTTACCTGGTGCCTTAATTTTTGCATTTTCCGATTGAGTACATCAATTACTATTTGTGTACAAAATGTTAGCTCTCTAAAGTATAATATTATGTAAAATATTTATGGGCCTGGCCCCGTCTACTTTTATATCTGCTAGTGCTTATGGTTCATGCAAAGTTTGGTATTAAAAAGTTAATAAGAAATACCTGAGTATTAAATTAAAAACTGCTAAACTGAAGTACATGAAAGAAAGAGCTACGATTTATGTGAAGCCACGGCTACTTTTCAAAATAGGGAACTTTTATTTTGGATAAGTGCAATGTGTATGAAAAGTTTTAATAAAATTATAGCAAATGATAGCAACTTCTGGTTTTTCAGATTTTTCTTAGTGATCTCTGATCTAGATTTATTTGTGTATCAAATTTAAGCTCGCTAGAGCGAATTGGAGTTTTAACGTCGTGGCCCCGTATACCGGGTAAAACTTTAAGGTTTTAAGATTTTCCCATTAGCTTACGCAGCTACACTTGCTTGTGTATAAAATTTCAGCTCTCCAGCACGAATTATACCTTTAAATTTTATCCGCAATACCTCTCCCACTATTTCTAACTCAAAATTTTGTTGCGAGCAGAGCTTATAATTCATGCTAATTTTCTTCTAAAATATGAAAGATTAAACAGAAAGCTAACATTTTATGGGAGTGATAACGACGACTTTTTAAGGTGATAGTTTAAAGTATTGTATACGTGCAACGGGTTTGCAAGATTTCACTAAATTGGCTTGAATTAAAAGCAGTGGTTATTAGGTTATTAAGTTTTTAATTCAAAATAATATTAGCGTGGCCACGCCTATTCTGGTAAAATTTTTTGGGTTATTAGATTTTTCTAGTTGGTTTCTCACCTAGACCTACTTGTGTATCAAATTTCAGCTCATAAGCGCAACTTTAAATTTTTAATTTTTATGGGCGCAGCCCCGTCTCCCTAACTAAAATGTCCGGGTTTTCAGATTTTTCTAGTTGGTTTCTCACCTAGACCTACTTGTATATCAAATTTCAGGTCCTTGGCGCAACTTTTAATTTTTATGGGCGTAACCCCGCCCACTTTTCCAAACTTGAGATTTTTTTCGGTTAGTGATTATTATTCGTGTCAAGTTTCGTTGCAAACGGATAATAATAACTATGAGGTTTAAATTGTATGGGCGTGTTAACGCCCATGTTTTTAATGAAAAATTTATATCCTTGCATTACCGCAGTATATATGCCAAATTTCATATCAAATAGCTTTCATTAAGCGCCTTATATTAGCTTTTTAATTCTGACTTTTATGAACGTAGCCCTGCCCTCCTGGTTGAAATTTGCGGGTTTTCAGATTTTTCTGGTTCATTGCTCAACTAGGTCTTCTCGTGTACCAAATTTTAGCTCTGTAGCGATAGCGGAAGTGCATCATCAATTTGATGAGTGTGTCAGTGGTCAGTGAGTAAGTCTTAAAATATGCACTTTTTGCACCTCTATATCTCCTCTATATACCGGAACCTTTCATTGTAAAACTTTTAAGCTTCGCATATGAGGTTATATGAATTTACTCTAATTATGGATTAAATATCATAATTTTACGATTGCGGGGAACAAAGTTATGAGGGGGGTAAAAACAGCTCGAATGGCTTCGTGTAAATATACACACTGCGTGCATTGGCCAGAACTTGGCCTGGCGCACTGCTGTTCGTTCGCCTAGATTCAGTAGAAACTGATTTAATTGCTGGTTCCTGATCACAGAAAAAATTTTAGCCAAAATGCTTCCAATTAAATCAATTAATGCTGTTTCAAACAATTTTATAATTGTCCCAATTAAATTTTGTTGATTGAAAACAAAAAAGTTTAATGTTTGTATAGATGTTAGCAAATATGCAAACATACAGACGAATATTAAACTTTTGTACGCATTATTAAAAATTCAACCAATATTTTGATTGTTTCAATTAACTTTGTTTAATGAAAAAAATATTTTAGTTTGTGTTTGTGTTTTTTTGTAGAAGTATCAAGTTCGAAGCATGACACCTCTCTAAGTTAAAAAATTAAATAAGAACACATATGTGCAATAATTGAATGAAAAATAATTTGTCACGATAGCCCATTAGTGGATGTGTATTAGCCTGTTAGAATGGAGGTATCATGTTCAAATCCCACAGCGTAAGTTACGGAATTAAACAAATAAATAAAATAAATAAGTTAAAATAATAAATAAAAAAATGCCCTTTTTTTATTTTTTTTTACTTTTACTTCTTAAAATGTTATACAATTCAATTACTTTTATTAATTCATTCAACGAAAAATTTATTTGTTTAAAATCTCTAAATTCAATTCTTAATTTAATTGGGCCAATAAATCATTTGTTTAAAATAAACGCGTACTTTCAATTAACTCCATTAATTGATCTCAACAGCAAGAAAACCTCATTTTTAAAAATTCATTAATTGAGCTTAGTAGGCTTTGAAACTGATACAAACTGATTTGGTTTAAGCGCCAATGAAATACGTTTATAGACTATAGCATTGCACAGATGCATCTGTTTGCATCAGTTTTGCGTGTTTTTTGGTTCTTGTAATAAGAAAAAATATGTTATTTAGCGTTTCTTTTACTAGTTGTAAATGTTGATTTTTAAAGCAGTTATTGTATGGTTGTGCAATGACCAAATGAGGAAAACACGTTTGTATGTATTTGTTTTTCTATAACAAATAAGATACATAAAACTGGTTTTAACATAAGTACCACATGGTGTGTTGAAAAAAAATCCATGGTTGATGAATGAATGAACGAAAGTAAAATTTCACATACACATGTAAGTAAATGATACATGTACATGAAACACATGCATTTGTAATTACTCTCAAAGCAAAATTGTCTCTTTCTCTCTCTATACTTTGGCTGCGCCACAAAATAACATAACGAACGTCCGCACATACCTCTCCACATCATGTATTTGTTTCAATAGTGGTTTTTTCATATATGTATTTGTATTACAATATGTATTTTTGGGCAAAAACAGATCAAACAATTGCTCAGCAGCAATACAATAAGCAATTGTTATTTGTTTCAATTGTATTTTAATTTGAAAAAGCGCGCACACACAATAACTCTTATACTAGTTCTGTCGCTCACACTACAATTATATGGTACATACATACCATGGTATATTTGTTTTGGCTATACAAACGAGTATACAAATGCAACCCTATATTATAGACATGCTAAACTACCAGCAAATAAATTTCAATTATTTTATGTACACTTCTGACAATATGTCAAATAATAAATTTTCTTTAAAGTTCAATTAATGTTTTATTTTTCATTTAGCCTTGTAAATACTTTTATTGTTATCCAATGGTTTTCTAATTGTATAAGGATGTAGAAAAATAAAATGAGTTCACCTGGATATAAATTATTTGCTGGGTTTTGTATCAGTTTCAAAGCCTACTAAGCTTATTTTTTCTTTTGTGATTTTCAAAAGTATTATTATTTTATGAATTCTCATATAGTTTTTGAAAGTCTATGCATAAAGTAAGAGGTTTGTGACTGTTTAAAATTTCTGGTTAAAGTCTACTGATGATTTGGTTCAAGCTCCAATGAAATACGTATATAGACATGCTAAACTACCATCAAATAAATTTCAATTATTCATTAATTGATATTATCAATTTGTTTGCAGGACGAAAATCAGTACATGATTTAATTAATAATACCAATTTCTAACTAAAATATTAATTAAAGTTGATTTTAAATTTTTTCTGTGGAGGAGCAGAAACAAATAATGCTACAATATGCAGAATTAGTAGAAATTGTGCCAGCGGACAATGATGATGAAGAAATATTACAAACTTTATCCGCAAAGATTTCGCGTAGACATTTGCAACTACTTTTATGTAATTTATTTCGATTTGGAAAACTATATAACATATTTTATTATATGCATACATAATATGTATGTATTACATATAAATACATACATACCTCTCTACATATATAAAAATTACGTGTATGTTCGTGATAGCTAAATTCAAAAACAACTGGACCGATTTTGACCAAATTTTATATGCATGCTCTATGGGCCGTGAGTAGTGTTTCTGTGTAGTTTCAAGTTCGTCCGACAAATGGCGCAATATTTAGTTTTTTTTGTGTTTTTGCACCGTAACTCAAGAACTACTGCACCGATTTTTACCAAACTTTATATACATGCTCTAATTAATAAAGTTATTTTATACTTCAGTACGAATAAAATTGGTATTTCAAATTAAAAAAATAATAAAAAGACGTTTCCAAGGTTGGAAAACCTTAACTTTTTTATACAAAAGAAACTTATTGAAAAATTTTCATTTTTGTGTAGAAAATAATAAAAATAAAATCCACAGGTCCAGAGCTCGAAACCTGGAATTTTTTTCTGGATATTAAAGTTACAGAAAAAAAATTTTCTTATTTCCTTTTTTCTTTGTTAACTTAACATATTTATACATATATATATTTTTAAGACTCCTAGATTGGTATAAGGAATCATTAAAATCTAAAAGATAATTCTAGGGTTGGAAAATTGATTTTTTTTTGTATATAAAAGTAAGTAGGTCAAATTATTTTTTCTCTTTGTTTATAAATTATTTATACTTTATGTTTTAGAGAGTAATAGGCTCCATAAAAAATCGCCCAAAACCAAATCGCCTAAAAATTAAAATGAAAAAAATGTATGGGAAAAAATTATCCCATACAAAATTTTGGTGATTTTAATTTTTTTTTTTTTTTTTTTTGATTTTTCATTTTGAAAGTTTGGGCGAATTTTCATATGAAAAATGTTTCCATAAAAAATCACTCAAAATCAAAGTGCCCAAAAATTAAAATGAAAAATCGCCGAAAAGCTTTGCAAAGCAGAAAATCTTTATTAGGCAGAGCCGTATATAAGATATAAGATGCTCCTCCAGGCCTCCTACTGACAAATAAAAAATTTTCATGCAATTATTTCATTAAGAAAAATGCTTTATATAAATTAGGTATAAGTGTAACGAAACTGAAAGCCATTTATTGAACGTGTAGCTGCAGCGTAGAAAAAAACTTTGAAAAAACAAAACACGGGGAAAAGAAACTGTGATTTCTTTGTACCCCTGCTTTTCTATACCCTTCGCCAACAAACCTTAAAAATCGTGTTTCAAAAAACATTGAAAATATCAACTTGTGAATTATGTGTAATATTTCAATATCAATATTTTATTTAAATAAGAAAATCTCAAAAACTAGACTAGATGAAATTAATCTGTGAAAAGATTTGGATTAAGCACACTAAAGTCTATTAAATTTATTTCAATATCAATATTTTATTTAAATAAGAAAATTTCAAAAACTAGACCAGATGTAATTCTATCATATAAACTGATTTGGATTTTACACACTAAAGTTTGTTAAAGTCATATAACGAAGTTCTTGCTCTGGAATTTTTTATTTTTGCAGTACACTGTAATCAAAAAAGTATATAAAGTATAAGTTTTTCTGTGAAAATATCCATATACGAATACTCGGTCGAAGTCATCTGCATACTCGTACTTTGAGCATAAAAAAGATACAATGTGTTTCATTCACGTATTTATGTACTAAACAAATAAATGTACGATAATAAAAATGCAATAAAATAAAAAAAGAAGACTTACTTTTGTACTTGTGGACTCATAAATTTACTATAAAATTTTATGAATGTCTAACATTGAGTGATCTCTAGTTATTATTCACACTTGAACGACAATTACATATTATCGGCTTAGAGTGTAAACCTGCTAAATCTACTTTTTATAACATATGACATTCACTGCGGTACGAAAAAGATATATATGCCTCATCGACTTGCTTATATATTAATTTTAATTTGAAGATATAGACCTTCGAAGAAAGTTAATGCATTAGGCTAATTTTTTAAGCTCTGTAAAGAAACCGTTAACAGTATTTTGTCTCTCCTGTAAAATTTGCTGGATGTGAGTTAGCAGGTTTAGACTCTAAGCCGACGATATGTACATTCGTACATTAATACATACATATGTACATGCATGCCCATACTTACTCGTATACATATATGAATGCACATACAACACATCATATGCGAGTCAAAAAGTTGTAAAAATGTAATAAATTACAACTCAAATCTCCGACGATGACAAGTAAGTGCTTAACTCTGTTCATAACTTTTAATAAAATGTGTTGGACTACATACTTTATTGGAAAATAATCATATGTATTTGCAATTTTTACAGTACTTGCTCTAACTCCGCTAAATTCCTAAATAAAAATATGCAAGAGGTAACAAACAGAGGCTAACCACTCTTAACCAGGGTTCTTAGTTTCCCGGACTTTTACCATTCCCAAAAAACGAGAAATAAAATTTCTAGTTCCCGCGAAAATTAGTGATAAGAATCAAACAAGATCCAGACAAAAATACAAGTTGTGTTTTAATCAAAATACAAAGAATAAAAGCAATTGTATTCATTATAAAAGTAAATATGTACGTAAATACATACATAGAAATATTGTTGTTAAATTTTTTTCAATTAAGTGATGGGTTATGCATTAAACCAAAGAATATATTAAATTCTATAGAATGCGCATCTGAGCTAAAAAATTAAACATTTTTTTCTTACGCTTTTGATGCGGGGGGAAAGTATAAAGCGCAAGCAAACACAAACTGAGAGCATTATATTCTTTGCTCTTATCACCAGCGTTGCCGTTGTGCGACATAAATCGCATTTTGCTACTTTTTCAACAGCAAAACATGCAGCCAATTGCAAAAAAACTATGTAAAAATATCCGAGTTTTACCAAAAAAAAAAAAAAATACCGGTTTTCGGAGGAAAGTTGCTGTTGCTGAAATAAAGCTTGATGGATGATAAGGATGATAAGTTTCCAGATTCTGCAGTTGTAAAGTCAGTGAATTACACCTTATTTCTTCATCTTTGTAAAATATAATTTACAAAAAAAAAACATAAAGTGCAAACATAAATTAGCGTTACTAAACAATTATCAAATAGACTTATAGTAGACACTTGTCAAAGATTAGATTCCAAGTGAAGAACTTATTAAGAAATACAGGATATTCAGTTAAAAAAATATGTATTTAAGAATTATGCATAATGCCTTGAAAGAATAGTATAACTATATTATCCTCTTCAGAATCGAATTTTAAAATTTTCTACAAAACTTTAAATGGATTTTTTTTTTCAAAGTAAATTTTTAAGTAAATAAGTGAGATGAATCATGTCCAATATATGTATTTATGTTTTTACAATATCTAATTTTTTTATAAATCTTAAGTAATCGAATAAATTACGGCACTCGATATCTAACGAAATATGCATTTAATTTCGATTGGAATTTCATTCGTTATGAAATGCCACCACTTGACCACTCTTTTTTTAGATTTCATGATTTTTTTATATTTATTAGCTATCTATAATACGTTTATACTCGTCTTATTTGCAAATAAAAACTGTATTTGTAAAAAATCTACTAGCCAGTATTACAGAAATATGTTCGCAGTTAATTAATTAATTATTTGAATTATTTTTACTCTTTTCATTTATAAATGAAAAATTATAATAAAATGAAAATGAATTAACTTCAGTTTTTCCATCTATATTTTATTTTACTTTTCTTGATGCTGATCATTTATATATATACATACATGTATACTTCGAGGCCCCAATTTTGGCTTCCAAATTTACTTCATTTGAACCTATTTTAACATATAAACGTTTTATAAAAACTTACTTACTAACTTATAAACATTTATAAAAAGTTTTATTAAGATTAAAGATGAAAGTAAGTTAAAATACATATTTTTATACCCTTTACCAAAAAATGGTAAAAGGGTATATATAGGTTTGTCATTCCGTTTGTAATTTCCAGAATATTAATAAGCGAGCCATAAAGTATATATATTTTGGATCCTTATGCATAGGGAAGACGAATAAGCGATGTCCGTCTGTCCGTCTGTCTGTACGTTAAATCGGTTTTCCGAAGCTCCCAGAAAAGCTAGAGACTTCGTTTTTAAACTGGTGTATCAGAAATGGTCGAAATAAGATTGGTATTGAAAATCAGCAAAATCGAGCAGACGGTTTCAGAGCTGGGAAGCTTAAACTTCATTTTGCCATACAAAATAATTACCGAAAACTAGTTTTTAATAATTTTTCATTAAATAAACTTATTTTATACTTCAGTATGAATAATATTGGCACATCTAACTAAAAAAAATTAAAACAAAAATTTAAAAAAATTAAAAAGACGTTTCCAGGGTTGGAAAACCTTAACTTTTTTTGTTATCAAAAGTAACTTACTAAAACAAATTTTTCCTTTTTTTTCTATAAATTAAACATATCTAATGTTCTCAAAAGAAGGAGATTGATGTAATAAATCAGAAAAACAAAAATATGATTCCAGGGTTGGAAAACCTACGATTTTTGTAATATATAAAACTAACTACCGTAAACTAATTTTTTAATTATTTTTATTAAATAAACTTTTTCTATACTTCACCACGAATAAAATTGGTATTTAAAATAAAAAATTAAACTTCAAAAAATTAATAAGATGTTTCCAGGGTTGGAAAACTTTAACTTTTTTTCTTATGCAAAAGTAAATTACTAAAAGAAATTTTTCCTTTTCTTTATAAATTAAACATATCTTATGTTCTTAAAAGAAAAAAATTGGTGTAAAAAATCAGAAAAATCAAAAAGGATGATTCCAGGGTTCGAAAACTGAAACTTTTTGTGATATAACAAATTAACTACCGAAAATTAATTTTTATTTTTTTTATTAAATGAACTTATTTTATACTTTAGTACAAATAAAATTGGTATTTTAAATTAAAAATTAACCTTCTAAAATTAAAAAGATGTTTCCAGGGTTGGAAAACTTTAACTTTTTTATACAAAAGTAACTTACTAAAGCAAATTTTTCCTTTTTCTCTATAAATTAAAGATATCTTATATTCTTAAAAGAAATAGATTGGTGTAAGATATCAGAAAAATTAAAAAGGATGATTCCAGGGTTGGGAAACTTACTCTTTTTGTGATATAAAAAATTAACTACCGAACACTAATTTTAATTTTTTTTTTTAAATAAATAAAATTATTTTATACTTTAGTACGAATAAAATTGGTATTTCAATTTAAAAAACTTTAAAACACGTTTCCAGGGTTGGGAAACCTTAACTTTTTTATAGAAAAGTATTTTACTAAAGCAAATTTTTCCTTTTTCTCTATAAATTAAAGATATCTTATATTCTTAAAAGAAAGAGACTAGTATAAGAAATCAGAAAAATCAAAAAGTTTGATTTTAGGGTTGGAAAACCCACACTTTTTGTGATATAAAAAATTAGCTACCGAAAACTAATTTTTATTTTTTTTTATAAAATAAACTTATTTTATAGTTCAGTACTAATGAATTTGGTATTTCAAAATAAAAAAAAATTAAAACGACGTTTCCAGGGTTGGAAAACCTTATTTTTTATACAAAAGTAACTTACTAAAACAAATGTTTTTTCTTTTACTATAAATTAAACATATGTTATATTCTTAAAAAAAAGATGGTGTAAGAAATCAAAAAAAATCAAAAAGGAAGATTCCAGGGTTAGGAAACTTACACTCTTTGTGATATAAAAAATTAACTACCGAAAACTAATTTTTATCTATTTTTATTAAATAAACTTATTTTATGCTTGATAACGAATAAAATTGGTATTTCAAATAAATAAAAAAAACAATTAAAAAAATTAAAAAGACGATTCCAGAGTTGGAAAACTTTAACTTTTTTTGTACAAAAGTAAGTTACTAAAACAAATTTTTCCTCTTTTTATAAATTAAACATTTCTTAAATTCTTAAAAGAAAGAGATTGGTGTAAGAAATCAGAAAATCAAAAAGGATGAGTTCACGGTTGGGACACTTACACTTTTTTGATATATAAAAGTAACTAAGTCTAGTTAATTTTTATCTCTTCCTTTATAAATTATATACATTTTACGTTTTGTAAAGAAAAGTTTGATATAGAAAATTATAAAAATAAAAACCACAGCTCCAGAGCTGGAAACTATGATTTTTTTCTGGACATTAAAGTAACTAAATAAAACATTTTTTTTTTTAATTTCCTTTTTTTCACTTAACACACTTTTTATATTTTTTTTTAAACTACTAGATTGGTATAAGTAATCAGAAATATCTAAAATTATGATTCTAGGGTTTGAAAGTTATTATTTTTTTCTTTGTACATAAAAGTAAGTATATGCTTATGTATGTATCTCTATACTACATAAACGCACGTTGGTAAAGTGTATACAAGATTCGGCACAGCCGAATATAGCACTCTTACTTGTTTTAATTGTGATACTCCGAGAAATAATTTGCATTTGGATTCAAGGATTTGACTGTCAGGTTTTTTGCAATATTTTCACCAGTTATTGGCTTTTCTATCAACCAAAACAATAAAATGATCGACATCATCGAGCCGAATATCGCCAACTGGACGAACAGCTCTTTTTCTAATACCTGATATGCTAAACTGTGTATGATTGCCCTACGGCATACATTCTGTTAAAATGATACAAAGAGTTAAATTGAAAAAAGGGTCATCAAAAGTGTGATTGCCACGAAAAAGGGTCAAAAGTGATACTTTAGTGTCACAACGGTAACGCTGCTCTCAGCAATGCGAACGTAGCATATACTGCAGAAAGAAATGAGAGTGCTTACGCTGGACGGATAGTACTGTTAATACCTGTCATAGAAAATTTTAGCTTGTATGAGAGGCGGATTCTATATGATTTATATTCTTTGATTAAACCCACTCACCGCAGCAGGCTACACGAACATACATCTCAAATACCGCTAGCTGTATTTGTCGCCAGCTACTTAATTTTTTGAAGTCCTAGTTTAGACGGACGAGCATTTGGAAGGAAAACATCTGGAATTCTCTTTTGTTGTTTCCTTCGCGTTCACACAGATACGAAAATGTTGCCGGCGAAATTCCAATATTACTGTACATGTATGCGTGTATATGTAGCAAAGAATATGAAAAAAAGCGTGTCGCCGATTACCCAACACAAAAATGATTCTTTCTTCCCCACCCGTAAATTGCTACCAAACTAAATGTTTCCCTTCCAAATGTTTTCGTGTCTAAATACGGGCTAACTATCATACAAAGTCGTTCGATCTGCCATAAAAATACAACCCTGGTGTGATGAATTGTTATTGCCTTTTGAAAATTTTCATAACCTCCATCATACCGGGGTTGTATTTGTCCGTAGATCGAAATTTATTATACTACATATTGTCAGAAATATTAAATTTAGATTTTATTTTTCATATTGCATTATAAATACTTTTATTGTTATCCAATGGATTTCTAATTGTATAAAGGTGTAGAAAAATAAAATGGATTCATATCGAATATAAATTATTTGCTGGGGTTTGTATAAGTTTCTAAACCTACTACGCTTATTTTTCTTTTGTGATTTTCAAAAATATTATTATTTGTGAATTCTCAAATAGTTCATGCAAGTCTGTGCATGAGATAAGAGGTTTGTGACTATTCAAAATGTGTGGTTAAAGTCTAGTGATGATTTGTTACAGCAACAATGAAATATGTATATAGACAAAGCTGATCCACCAGCAAATAAATTTCAAATAATAAATACACTTATGACAATATGTCGAATAATAAATTTCTTAAATACTACATTTTTTTCTTACTTTAAGTCCAAAATAATGAATCCGTTTAATGTTCCCTTATTTATTTATATACATACTAGTCTCCTGCATAAGACATCTTATAAGATCTTTCAGGACATGAGGGATTTTTCAAATGCTTTACTACAGCGAAAGCTTATAAAACAAACGTTAACAACACTGTTTGCAAGAAATTTGTTTGAGTATTGTAGGTATAAGAGTAAAGAAGAAAACACTTCGTGACGGAAGAATTTGTGGTACCTGCTTATTTCTACGCATAAGCGCGTGTACAAACGTCATGCATGTATGTGTGTATGATTTTTTATTTTTCTGCGCACATGCAAAGGCACACACACGCATTAACATTAGTTGTATGCGGGTAATCACATAATAGCTTACCATCTACATATTACACACACACACTCAAACGTAAATACAATATGAAAAATAACAAGCATACACTAATCAACAGTACTTTCTTTGAGTGTTTGTTACAAACAATCTGTCTTTGACATCGCTTGTTAACACTGATATATATACACGTATACATCCAATACATCCATCGTGCTTCGCTTATAGTACGACAGCATTTATATTGGTTTAGTATAATACATGCGACGTGAATACATTTAAAAATCTTTACGTATTTACATTTAAAGACCTTTTACGCAGGTCTCTAATACATACCACATGTAGTATATTTTTCCCCTTTTTCGTTTTTCATTAACTTTTCTCCTGTTAAGATATGGTAACCATTAAAAACTCTTTTATACAAAACAAAAGGTGTGTATAAAATTAATAATATGCATTCATTTTTAAAATGTAATCCATACTATGTATAAAGCAGCTGTTTTATTGGCGCTACAGATTAACCCACTAAGCAGCACAGTAAATATGGAACTTTTAAAAAATTATAAATAATATTTTTGCGAGGTATATCAGTATAATTCACCATAACTCGAAGGTAGTGTGTCCGATGCAGGATACAAATACACAATTGGGTAACTAACAAAATTTTCTTGCAATCGTCTTAATATAGTAAGTAAAAAAAATCTTACTTATTCGTAAAATAAAATTGAAAAATTAATTTTTTTATAAAAATCAGGATAGGAAGAGTGCTCGAATTGATTTCTTTCGCAAACGAATTTAATTCAAACGAATTTTATTTTCGATTTATTCCCAAATCTTATGAATAAAATTTGCGAACGAAAAAAAATAAAAGAATGCACAATAAATTTCTCTCGCAAATTTAAAACTAAAATTCGCAAACGAAAAGAAAATAGAATTCGCGATTAAATTAAATATACAAATAATAAAAAGTGAAGACTTTAGTTAGAGAGCTGAAATTTATTTTGTAGATTCCTCCCGATGTATAAATCCACTAAAAAGGGATTTTTGGGAATTCGAGCGCGAAAAGGGGTAACAAGGCGAGGGCGAAAAAGGGTAAAATCGGCATCATTATATCTCAGGAACCACGTTGGATAGACTAAAAACTCTAAAAGGATAAGAATACTGGTAAAAAGGAAGCCGACATGTGTTCGGTACTTTTTTAATATGTGTAGTTTTAGGGGATAAACTTTGGTACCTTTTTTGCACTAAATTATTGAATATAACCGAGAGATTTTTAGTGCGTTCTTTCCTTCTGTACAGAACTTCGAATAAGTTTTGATACTCTCTGAAAATTTGCAGCTTAAGGGGTAAAATTTTACCCGTTTTCGGTACTTTTGTGTTAACTATAATGTACACATATACATACATGCAAAAATAATTTGCTATTACTTCTAATCGCTCAGTAGAAGCAGAGGTAAGAAAATTTATATATTTTCAAAGGGCCCACCCAAAAGGTAATAAAAAGGGTAACTGCGGGAAACAGTCTTAAAAATTTTAAGTTAAGGAGAATTTATATAATTGAAACACTTTAAATCTGAGTTAATTATCATTAAATCATATAGTGTTTTGCTGATCAACAGGGAAACCAGAAATATGCTCTAAAAAGTGTTTTTTGCATGCGCATGCAATATGCACTAAAAACTTGAAAATACGCACTAAAAATTCAAGAAATATTGAGATACAAATTTTGACTAAAGCAAATAATACAAATTAATTTTTTTTATTGTCTCTTAAAAATTTAACTTCAATTTCAAAAGAGATTACGATATCAGATTTAAAATTCTGGAGCTGTATTTTGGATAAATAAGACAAGACTTTTATTTATATTTTTTTTTTTTAGCAATAAACAACAAAATATTGACCTAGATTTTCCCATAAAAATCGATGCCTGTCACATCTAAGTAAACTTTTATACATTGACAATGTTCCTTCAACGTCTACTCGGGGTGAAGCCCGTTGCAACTAGCAAACCGAATTTTTATTGAAACTAACTTCCATAATAACTGCGTAATATAAATGTAAGAAAAATGTACATATATACACATGGAACATTGGAAATGAGGTTTAAATGGCGAAAAATAAAAATGTTTACCAACACATAAGCTTGCAAGTATATTGAAATTAAAAATATTTTTACAGTATCAAAATATGCCCTAAAGGCGTAAATTATGCTCTAAAAATTTGAAAATATGCTAAAAATCTTCGTGTAAGACTGATATATGCAAAAACATGCTCTAAAGGGTAAAATATGCAAAAATATGCACTAAAAAATCGATGTCAACATTTATAGAAAGTTCTGAAATGGATAAATATTTTATTTAAGCATTAATATGTCACACAAAAAAAACATGCAATTGCATATTTGCGGTTTCCCTGCCGATCAACTTTAGTTTATTTTTTTTCGTTTGCGAGGAGAACGCAAAAAACCAAGAACTTAAAATAGAATCCTTTTTCGGATTCTATTTTTTAAATTCCGAAAACAAAATTTAAAACGAACGAAAAAATAAAATAACATTTGCGAGCAGAATTTTTTCCAAAAAAAAAAAATCAAAACTGCACAATATTGAACTTTTAAACATTGTGTGTAAAATCAAATAAATGTGTTAAGAATAAAATAAGCTAAATATAATGAAAATAGGCTAAGACTTATAAATTTTATTAGTAATTTAATGAAAACAAATTGATTAAAAAAAACATTAACGGCCTGTCCCACGATGTCACCAGAAATCGTTCGATCGAATACTTATATTGCAAATAACAACAAATTTTCTAATATTATTGTTGTTTGCAATGCAAGTTGTAGAGCGAACGATTTCTGGTGACATCGTGGGACAGGCCTTAAGTTCGTTCAGAGCGGAAAAAAAAGCATAACCTGTATTATTACATAAAGTGATGTTTTCTGAGTTTGGGTGTTTTCACTAAATTACTAGTAAAGTCTATAATTTTTAGCCGATTTTCATAATATTTGGCTTATTTTATTCTTAACACACTTGCATTTACACACAATGGTCAAAAGTGCAATATTTTACAGTTTTGATTTTTTTTATAAGCTTTTAGGAAAAAAAATTTAAAAATGTTTAAATTATATTTTACAAATAAGTAAGAAACCATTGCTTTTTTGATCAACTTCGGACATACTGCCTTCGAGTTGCGATGAATTGTAATGGTGTACCTAGTGAAGATATTAGATGCCCTGCTAAAAAAAAATTATATATGGTCCATATATTTTTAATATATGAATGTATGTAGGCGCACAGCAGTGCGCCAGGCCAAGTTCTGGCCAATGCACGCAGAAAAATCTGAAAGATAAAAATGTTAACCAGGAGGGCGGGGCTACGCCCATAAATATTAAAGTTTGTGCTATTGAGCTGAAATTCGATACAGAGCTAGGTCTAGGTGAGAAATAAAAGAAAATAATCTGAACACCCAGAAATTTTAACCAGGAGGGCGGGGCTACGCCCATAAAAGTCAGAATTAAAAACGCCAATATAAGGCGCTTAATGGAAGCTGTTTTCATTGAAATTCGGCATACATACTGCGATAATGCAAGGCTATAATTGTTTTTCTTAAGTGGGCGTTGACGCGCCCACACAATTTAAACCTCATTTTAATGCCCTGCGGCTCAGCATATTTAGATATACTATTTATCTAGCTATTATTATCCGTTTGTAACGAAACTAGACACGAATAATTAGCACTGACCCAAAAAATTTTTGACTTTCGAAAAGTGGGCGGGATTACGCCCATAAAAATTAAAAATTTAAAGTTGCGCTTATGAGCTGAAATTTGATACACAAGTAGGTCTAGGTGAGAAACCAACTAGAAAAAGCTAAAAACTCAAAAAATTTTACCAGAATGGGCGGGGCTACGCCCAAAAAAATTAAAAAATAAAAGTTGCGCTAAGGAGTTGAAATTTTATATACAAGTAGATCTAAGTGAGAAATCAACTAGAAAAATCCGAAAACCAAAAAATTTTACCAGAATGGGCGGGGCCACACTAGTATTATTTTGAACTAAAAACTTAATACACACCTTTTAATTCAAGCCAATTTAGTGAAATCTTGCATACGCGTTGCACGTACACAATACTTTAAACTATCACCTTAATAATTTGGCGTGATCACTTCCATAAAATGTTAGCCTTGTGTTTAATCTACATCGGTCTAGTATATTTTAGAAGAAAATTAGCATGAATTATTTATAAGCGCTGCTCACAACAAAATTTTGAGTTAGGAATAGTGGGAGAGGTAATGCTGATAAAATCTAAAGATATAATTCGCGCTAGAGAGCTGACATTTTATACACTAGTAAGTGTAGCTGCGTAAGCCAATGGGAAAATCTTAAAACCAAAAAGTTTTACTCACGACGTTAAAACTCCAATTCGAACTAGCGAGCTTAAATTTGATACACAAATAAATCTAGATAAGAGATCACTAAGAAAAATCTGAAAACCCAGAAGTTGCTATCAGAGGGCGGAAACAAGCACTTCAAATTCAAAATTAACATACATTTTATTAAAACTTTTCATACACATTGCACTCCTCCAAAATAAAAATTCCCTATTTTGAAAAGTAGGCGTGACTTCACCCATAAATCTTAGCTTTTTCGTTCAGGTACTTGGGCTTAGCAGTTTTTAATTTAATACTCAGGTATTTCTTATTAACTTTTTAATACCAAACTTTGCATGAACCATAAGCACTAGAGGATATAAAAGTCAGCAAGGCCAGGCCCATAAAAATTGTACGTAATATTATACTATAGTGAGGTGACATTTTGTACACAAATAGTAATTGATTTACTCAATCAGAAAATCCAAAAATTAAAAACACCAGCTACCCTATTGAAACTTTGCATGAACATTGGGCATATCCTTTTGATATATGTACTTTGGCTAATCAGACTTTAATATGTAAATTTATTGAGATAAAAGACGGGATCACGTCCACTAAAATTTACGCTCCACTTTACATGTTTCTTTCCGACGACTCTTACTAAATTGCATACACACTGGCGACCCGTTGTAATGGCACAATAGTGCATTTTTATGGTCAACAATTCAACACCCATCACACCATTATTTTATGTACCTCTGCCATTTTCAACTGGCACAGTGATCATGAAGAGAAATAAGATACACTAGAAATTTTAAGTTAAAAAAAAGTTATTATCGAAATCTTTTCAAAAAGTAATCAGATCCTCACAAAAACATAAATGTGAAAAACGGCCAAGTTCTTATCCAAAATTTCGGCAATTAAAAGTTGTGAGATATAAATTTTGACCAAGTTCTTCTTTGCCACAATACCTAACACAGAAATATGTTATGTATGATAAAAATTTGTAATCGTAAGGGTGTCATATAATTTCTAGATAATCTGTTAACTTGGCAATATTAAGAAATTCTTAAGGGGAAAACCATCGTGGGGTTGTGTAATCGATGAAACTTTATTTATGAAGTGGAGTGTTCTTATTTTTGCTAGCTAATGTATACAAATACAATTGATAAAAATATATTGTAGTGTACCATAGTTAAATGCACTAGCCATTCAAGCCATAGCTTGAATGCACTTTCTTACAAGCATGCACTAAAGTAAAAAGGTATCGGGTGTCACCCAAAAAGTCAAGCAGCACTTGATACTTTGTTGTATGCATGGGCAATACATTTCAAGTGGATGTTGTATGAAAATATACCGCTTCCTATTGTGTTTTTGTGTTTTTATAATATAGATTCTTTTCGATAGATAAGTAAATCGAATTTGTTAAACCAGATCAATTGTTAAAACTCTCTCCATTAAAAGGCTCTCCATCTGTGAGCTCTAAGAAAAAAAAGTAAAATGTCTTAAGAAGAAGACATTACAACATATTTGCTCAATTCTCAACCTATTGTGAGAGTCTTAGTTCGTACATGAGTTGTCGGTAATTTCAATGAAAACATTGGCGCATAGTCATGGTCATAAACAAAGTACACTTTGGGAGTTTAATGCTGGTTGTATTACAATATATGTATGATAATTATCATACAAAATACTTATTTTAAACTCATAAAGTCTACTTTATTTTGACTATGACTATGTGCCATTGTTTATAAATAAATGTTTAAATAGAAATTACCAACAACGTTTGTACGAAAAACGACTCCAACTTCAAGGAATACTTTCTTATTTCGAATTCATTGAATTTAAATTTACTAGATTGAATATAAAATATTACAGAACAATTTTTCTTCAGCCCTTAATGGGTTAAAAAATGGAGCTGTGTTGCACACTCAATTTACAACATGTGATGGTTTGTATTTAAAACGGCGAAACAATTTAAATGTGCACACAGACGAGTACGAGTACAAACATTAATAAATCTTTAACATATAAATGTGCTAAATATAGCAAAAGAAGTAGTCTCGATTTATTACTGCTTAAATCCGAATTGTCCTGATAGAAAATAGAGACGTGATTGAAAAATGTTTAATAAATTTACATGAAAATATGTTGGAAATTAGATGCAACAAAAGCAGGTCCATTTTAGTATGAGGAGCAGTTGGATTTGCACCAGACTATAGATTAGGTCTATGCCTCATGAGGGTTTTCGTGCATACTAAGGCAGGCTGTATCATCGGCAAATGTAGAAGTATGGATATTACTGCTCACAGGCATATCAAAAGTATAAATCAAATACAAAACTGGCCCCAGTATACTCCCTTGAGGTACACCGGATGAGATAGTTTCGGGCGTACTCATAAATTCTCCTTCCATAACAGAGAACTTCCGGCCTAAAATATAACTTTGCAAAAGTTTTAGAATGTTATTTAGTAGATATGTCTTCAATTTTAAAATTAGTCCTTCATTACATACTTTATCAAATGCCTGAGAAACATCAATAAAGAGAGTAGAACAATACTTCTTTTCTTCAAATGTTCTTCTTATAACTTGAACCAATCTATGCGTTTGTTCAATGGTACTATGCTGACTTCTAAAACCGAATTGATGGTCCGGTATGCACTCACTATCAGTTAGAATTGGGGACAATTTTGTCATGAGCAGCTTTTCGAAGAATTTTGACATAGTTGACAGTAAACTTATTGGCCTATATGACTCAGCTTTGGTAAGATCTTTGCCCGGCTTTGGAATCATTTTGACCTTGGCAAGCTTCCAGTGTTGTGGATAATACTCCAGTCGTAATATGGCATTAAAAATAAACAGCAGGATTCTTATTGCAATATGCGGCAAGTTCGTCAGCCTCTTGTTACTAATTCCATCAATACCTGGAGCTTTCTTTGGTTTGAGTTCAGCAATTACTTTTGTACATCACGCATCTTAAACTTTAAGGGTCGAGGGGGTAGAGCAACTACACTCGGAAAATCAGAAACACCAGTACATGTGTTTGGCGTAAATACGGATTTTAAGTGCTCAGCAAATATTTTACAATATTCCGTATCGCTTCTTGCCCAACTTCCGGTAGATGTGCGCAGAGGTGGCTTAAACTCAGCGGGTGTTTTAAGCTTTCTAGCAGCGCGCCACAAAGAGTAATTTGATGCTTGTGTGACATCAAGACCTTCCAGACAGTGTGCACACTTCTACCGATATTCGGTAGATTCTACCAAATATGTTTGTGAATTTAAAAATCTACCAATTCTACCGAACAAGGCCTGAAATCTACCGAATATTGTTATTTAGTAATTTAAGTCGATATATGTATGTGTAAATTTCCTATTTTGCCACATAGCAGTGCGGCCGCAGAGCGGTCATTTTCTGTCATGAAAATCATTAAAACAGAACAAAGAAATCGGTTAAAAACTTAAACTATGAGTAACCTAATATTTGCCAAAGAATTGTGCTTTGGGGATGAAATATTAATTCCTACCAATGATTTAATCATTTTTGCACAAAAGCTTAAATTCATAAATGGATCTTACATATAATCTTTGTAGTTACAAATGTTTGTCAAATAAAAGTTATTTTAGTAGCTGTATAAAACTTATGTACAAAAACTGAATTCCTGTTATTTATGCATATTATTTTATGTATGCATAAAAGGTGAGGGCAAATGACTGGGGATGACAATTGGAAATGCTTCATTGTTTATGACAGTTTAATTTCCAATCACATGCGAAGTTTTAAATGCGCTTTTGGAACCTGTTTAGTTTGATACTCCTAGCACTTACCCTTTATATATAAGTACATATATTTAGTTATTTTTTATGTTTCTTTGAATTGTTATTTTTTATATTTCTGTGAATAAAAAAATTTTCTACCGAATTTCATTCAAATCTACCGATTTTTTTTTTGTCGATTCTACCGAATTTAAAAAAAAATTAAGTGTGCACAACTGCTTCCAGATAATTTTTAAGAGATGCAGTTTTTTCAGATGCAAGCAACTCTTGGAGTCGTTTAGTGCACACTTTAAATCTGATTTTATTTTGGGGTGATCTGTGCTGTTGCCATTTCCTTCTAGCTCTTCTTTTTTCATACACGAGACGTTCAATATCCCTAGAATAAATTTTATTAAACCCAGTTTGCGGATGGGAGGTAGTGGCATGCTCAGCAGCCTGTTTAATATTTTCATTAATATAGGCAATGCTAGATTCAATATCAGTGGGTGTTCTTATAAAATAACTTAAAAAATAATAAAATAGTTTTTGTTTTATCTGTTTCTCGTATTAATTTTACACACGCATTTTCTACGCAATAAAATTACAATAATAATTTTAGCAAATTTCCTACTGGTCTACATAATAAACAACTCCGATTTAATACACTGTGAATTTACGTACATACATATGTATTTATACATATTTATATCAATACACATACATACACACACTTGTGTACTATATTTGCGAATGTATGTGCATATGTGTGAGTGTTTTTAACCGTAACCACTAAATAAACTTGGCGGTATTTATATTTCAAATTTAAATGCAAATTTTCTCTTCCCTTCTTCCTGCCAGCTGCTAGCGGCGAATGAGTTTCCTCATTCGTATGTATTTACAATATTTTTATCCGCATTCACCCATTAAGATGTTTTTGCTGGTTACAATTATTATTTCAATTCAACAACGTTAAAAAACACCTTTTGTTTTGAAAACTTGTACTTCAAGCAGAGTTAATACTCTCTTTATATTCATTCGTTCTACATTTAGTTTACATACCAATACTTTATTTTAGTTTGTAAAAGTATGTGAAATTATTTTATTTCCTCGATTTTTTTTCACATTCCATTTTAAAAAATCCAGCATATTTGTATGTGTGCATGTGTCTCTTTTATATTTTTAGGCCCTCTTAAATCATTTGGGATTACATGAACTTTTTCCATCCACTGCTCTAAATCAATTGGGCGGACATCTGTTGTGTGGCAAAGGAATACCCACTCAAAATCTCTGCCTGTTACTAACTTTTCTTTCGGTGGGTTTTAGTGACTTTGAAATGGATCGTGTGAGTACAAAAATATTTAAAACCATGATTTAACATTCATTTTTATTCCTAGATGTTGGAAATTTTTTCCATCTTCTTTCTATTTTTTTTTTTTTTTTTTTTTGTTATTTTATTTGCTACGAGTATAAATGCGAATGCGAATGCAAATGTATAAAGTTATTTAACTGCAGGCATTTGAAATATGGTTTAAAATGTGAAAAATAGTGGAAAAGTTTTTTTTCCTAAATTTTTGTGGTTTGAAACTTTTTTTTACATACTCAAAGCTTTAGAGCACTCCCACGTTCTCTGTAGTACTCTTTTTATTATTTAAATAAATTTTAAAGCATTTTTATGCATCAACAATGAGAAGGTAAAAATGCCACGTTAAATGTTGCTTTTTTTCTTTAAATGAAAACGATTTCATACATCGATGAGTGTTTGCACAAAGTCGAGGCTGTTAACATTGACCTTCAAGTATTTACATATGCTTGACTTTGATTTTCAAATTGTTTAATTAAAACATAACATATCCTGCAGGAAATGGAACTGACACAAGAATTTTCACGTGACCTGTCCCCAAGTGATAGGGACTAGTCCAAGTTCTAACACTTCCTATGAAGCGGACCAGTCACTTTTACATGCGAATGGCCTGGGATGGGGTTAATTGATACTTTTAATGCACCTTGTGACTGACTTGTCACTGAACTATCCCATAGGGACCTATTCGGTGTAGAACAATATAAATTATATATAAATGTCATTCCGAGATTTAAATGGAACAATGAGAACTTATAATTTCTTTTATTACTGTTACAAATGAAATTATAATTTATTTTTAAGCAGAAAATTTTTTGAGATTCGAACTGACAACCTCGAGCATGAGAGGCTTGCACAATACCCACTCAACCACAGGGCCACTCATGTTTCAAAAGTATAAATACCACTTAAGCTTAGGTTAATATCTCAATATAGTTACGGGACTTGTTCCAGAGTCACATTGGAGGGAGCAATTAACATTATATTTACACTATTTGATAGGTCCATGTGTTCAACCACATCGCACATGTTCAGTGCCGTTTACTACAATATTGCACCGAGTCCAAATTAAATTGGCTCAAGATCAAGACGATACATCACGAAAATGGTGAATATCTAACCATTTACACGACATGTCTTTTTTCACCGTAAACTACTCCGTAGTTTTGATAACACTCGCATTTTATCAAGTCATAGGACGGGTACGTTTGGATCAATTGTCACCAAATTTTCTGCAGGGTATGTACATACTATAGCATTGCACAGATACATCTGTTTGCACTGGTTTTGCCTGTTCTTTGGTTCTGGTATGAACAAATATGTTATTTATCGTTTTCTGTTACTAGTTGTAAATGTTGATTTTTTAAGCAATTATTGTATGGTTGAGCAATGAGCAAATGAAAACAACACATTTATTTTTTTTTTTTTTGTTTTTCTAAGGTAAATAAGATACATAAAACTGCTTTTACCGTAAGTGCCTTATGATGTGTTGAGAAAAAATGTAATTGAATGAAAGCAAAATTGCACATACATATGTAAGTAAATGATAAGGCCCAACTATAATATGAATAAGGTAGCTTAAGCAACTGTGCGGTTACATATAAAACGCATGTGGCAAACTATAATGTACTTAACAAACTTTTCGTCAAGTTTCGTCAAATGTCATTTGCTTAAGTAAAGTGCCAAACGGAACGCACATTCCGTAAGGAAACAACTGTTTGTGCATTTTTTAAACTCTAGCAAGCATCTGAAAATATTCATTGATTTTAAATATTTTTTTTTTTTGTTTCTTATTTTAAACTCGGAAAATAAAGCAAAACTTTAATTTTCATTGTTTGTTTTACAATACACATATACACACATGTATTTACTTATGTATATTCACTGTTGCACTTTTTAGTAGGCAAAACAAATAAAACAAGTGATAAGGTGATGGATATATTTATATGTGAATTTCTAATAGATTAGGTCATTCTTTCAAGTTAGTTTGATTGAATTGCATTCATTTAGGAGTTATGAGAAGAAACAAAATTACTACAAAATTATTGACAATACCTAGATGTGCAGCTGTGGCTAAAGAATACTTAAGTGCATGTAAGTACATTATGGCCACCTAAAAGTCACATCTGAATTGTTTAAGCATTTGACAGACTTATCGTTCAATTCTGACATTAGCTTAAGCCAGCTTATTCATATTATATTTGGGCCTATACATGTACATGAAACACATGCATTTGTAATTACTCTCAGATCAAAATTGTCTCTTTCCCTCTCTATACTTTGGCTGCGCCACAAAATAACATAACGAACGTCCGCACATACATCTCCACATCATGTATTTGTTTCAATAGTGGTTTTTTCATATATTTGTATTACAATATGTATTTTTTGAGCAAAAACAGATGAAACAGTTGCTCAGCAGTAATACAATAAGCAATTGTTATTTGTTTTCAATTGTATTTTCATTTGAAAAAGCGCGCACACACAATAACTCTTATACTAGTTCTGTCGCTCACACTACAATTATATGGTACATACATACCATGGTATATTTGTTTTGCCTATACAAACGAGTATACAAATGCAACCCTTTAGTACATACTACACGTGATTTATGCTAAATTAACCACGATGAAAATAATTATGTTTCGCCTTGGAAAATAAGAAGTATGAGAAATTATTATTTAATGCATGAAAAGAGCCTCTCAAGAGCTTTTACTCTTATAGTCAAATTGTGCAAGTGAAAATTTTCTTAGGATATTTATATATATATACATATATATATATATATATATATATATATATATATATATATATATATATATATATATATGTGTGTGTGTGTGTGTATATATATAAATATATATATATACAGAGTGACCGACGACATTTTTCAAAAAGTGGCACCAAATAGGGGATTTATCAAAAAAAGGGGCAAAATTAAAAAAAACGCGAAAACTACATTAAACTTTTTATTTTTAATATATTTTCGCATAACTCACAGGGGGACAAAAAGTGGCAAGGCAGTTGAAAAAGGGGAAAGGCAGTTGAAAAAGTGGCAATTTGCCACTTTAGTCGGTCAAACGGTCACGCTGTATATATATATATATATATATATATATATATATATATATATATATATATATATTAGTGATGCACGAATATTCGTACTCGAATTGCCGAATATTCGGCCATTTTTAATGCGAATACGAAGCATTCGAAGCTAGTTCGGTTAACACTTCTATTTATTTTCTTTGTGATTGGCACATTTTAAACAACTTTAGATAAATTTTTTTCAACTTAAGTGGTGATTTGATACTTACAGAAAGAAGGTACAGCAACATTTTAATACTTAACCCGCTTCTATTCTCTTTGCAGTGCTTTTTTATATATTTGCCTAATGCTTTTTAGAATAGCAAAAACATGTTTTTATGTGGGTGGAGGACATTACGACTGGTGATTTTTTTGAGTAATACTAAAATATATAACTACAGGCAATTTTTAAAAGTCATAAGGGAAGAGGGGGAAAGCAGTTCTGGGGGTTGCAATGGCCCCCATCTAGGGTTGCCAGTCAGGCTTGTTTTGGCTGTATTGTCCCGCTTTTTAAGTACAGTGTCCAATTTCAAGCTAAAATAAAATTTGTCCAACTAAAACAATTTTCCACAAAATGTTCTTAATATTTATTGCCTGAAATGTCTAACGAGAAACAATACATCGACTATTGCTGTCTGCGCACAGCTTATAACCAATTACCAAAAGATTTGTAAAATGACAAAATATGGTCCTACTTTTTAATGAAAATGAAAGCAATGAATTAGAAAATTTACGAAAAGTTGTATGTTTCGTCTCTTCAACAACAGTTAGTAACGCATTTTGTGAGAGAGTTTTTAGTATCTTGAGCAAATTATACAAAAAAGAAAGAAATCGAATACCTTTCGATCTTAATAGAGAGGAAATATTAATAAGAACTATCTTAGAGGAATCTTGCAAAGATTTGCAAAGCTTTATTCATATCACTAAAGGTTTGGAAGTTGCAAAATTCGTAAAATATATGTGGCAGAACAAATAAAATTGGGCGCATTCATAGGACGTAGTTGTTGAGCTCAACAGTTGCGAAACTGTTGGCAACCATTGCCCCCAACAGTTACGTCTTAGAAACAGCTTGATGAATATAATTTAATTTTATATCTTTATTTCGTTACTTTATCGCATTTGTAATGTACAATTTAACAAATATTTGCTGCTGCCACCTAACAAAGCGTATAAACGGTATAACTCTATTCGATCAGCTGTTCAGGCTGAGCACAATATGTTGACTATAGGTACGGTGACCAGGGATGTCAGATATGGCGATTTCTCGCCAAACGTGGCAATTTTTCAACTTGTTTGGCGTCCAAATTTTTGGTTTGGCGACATGGCGATTTTTCTGGCGATAAATAAATTTGTTTGCGATTTTTCTGGCGATAAATAAATTTGTTGGCGATTATTATGGCTATTTTTTAAACAAAATTTAACTTAAAAATTATTCTAATTCAGGAAAATTAGTTTGTTGAAGGAGTGGGTGGCCCTGTGGCTGAGTGGTAGCGATGCTGTCCTCTCAGTCAAGAGGTCGTGGGTTCGATTCCCGCCATAGACCCTGGGTGTTTTCTGCAGACAAGCTAGTCGCTTTGCGGGTTGTGTTTGTTAAAAAAAAAAAAAAAAATTAAAAGTTTAGTTAAAAAAATTAAATTAAAAAGTTTAATTACCAAAACTCGTCTGCAGGAAGTTAAAACAATTTGATTTTGATGATTTTTCTTACATTAATTAAAGTCATTTAATTTGAATGAGAAAAATTTACAAGAAATAGTTTTTAACGATTTTATTTCTAATTTTGGCGATTTTCTGATAAATTTTGATACGATTATTTTATAAAAATTAAAATAAAAACAGTGTTATATGAAATCAAATAAACTATTTACTAAGAAAAACTACATAAAACTGATTTTTGACGACTTTTGGCGATTTTTAAAATCAATTTGGCGAAATAGGTCGAAAAAAATCTGACAACCCTGACTTTGACCATAATTTTTAAATCAAAATATTCAATAAACCGCAACTTAAGTACAAACAACATATTAAGGGTTTTCATGAGAGTGTTCAAAAGTCTCGCAAACTGTGCAATTGTGCATTTTTACACTCTCGTAAATAAAATGTCAAAAATTTTATAGAAATTTATTTACACAAACCTGTTAAATTTGCCCAAAAATTTTGACTCGTAAACTTAATCTGTGCAATTGCGCATTTTGTAGTCAACAATTTCTTGCTTTTTTGGATTTCTTTAGGCATTTTTAGACACAGACACACACTTTTTTATTTTTATAGAAATAAATAAATATATTTTTAAATTTAAGAAATTTATTTATATTGTCAGAAGTTTATTTTAATTTGAAATTTATTTGCCGGTGGTTCAGCGTTGTCTATATATTTCATTGTTGCTGCAACAAATCATCAGTAGACTTCAACCACACATTTTGAATAGTCACAAACCTCTTATCTGATGCACAGACTTTCAAGAACTATTTGAGAGTTCACAAATAATAATATTTTTGAAAATCACAAAAGAAAAATAAGCGTAGTAGGCTTAGAAAGTTGTAA
Source organism: Tachina grossa (assembly GCA_949987645.1). Taxonomy (NCBI): domain Eukaryota; kingdom Metazoa; phylum Arthropoda; class Insecta; order Diptera; family Tachinidae; genus Tachina; species Tachina grossa. Next base: position 108,292,697 of record OX465278.1, read on the forward strand.
TAATAATAAGCCTACTACGCTTATTTTTCTTTTGTGATTTTCAAAAATATTATTATTTGTGAACTCTCAAATAGTTCTCGAAAGTCTGTGCATAAGATAAGAGGTTTGTGACTATTCAAAATGTGTGGTTGAAGTCTACTGATGATTTGTTGCAGCAACAATGAAATATATAGACAACGCTGAACCACCAGCAAATAAATTTCAAATTAAAATATATTTTTAAATTAACAATTGCTTGAAAATTTCTTATTTTATTTTTATTAAATGAAATTTCTGACGTTTGTTTCAAATTTACATACACTGTTTGCGCAAAAGTTCAAAAGGGGCTTCATGAAACAAGTCTCGCAAGTTTGCCCAACTGCACAAATGGCAATTTTAAGAGTTCTCATGAAAACCCTTATTGAATTTAATGGATGTATTAAATTTTTATTTTTTGACAAAGGCAAAATTAACAAACAAAAATTCAAAAAGTATCATAAAAATGTAATCACATACGCTAATCTATGTATATCAGAGGGTCAACTCTGTAATTCGAAAAGAAAGAAAATGCTTTCGAATTTACACGTTATAAGCATACAAATTCGAAAGTATTTTCTTTCCTTTCGAATTACACAGTAGACTCCCAGTACAAAAAATTAATAGCTACATACATAGATTTAATTTTGGTATTTTTCTGTGAAATAAATTTGTTTTACCAAGTATTGATTTCCTTTTAAATATTCTTTAAACTCAATACAATTTAAATCATAGTTTATTTTAATGATTAAAAGCGTTTTGATGCTATTCATCGTCATTTAAGCTTTTTTTACTGTTCCATATATTATTTAAAGCAGAAAATACTCTTTCTATTGGGGCATTAGAACCAGATAAACATAAACTGAATTCGACAACTTTCAATCTGTTTTGAAAACATATGTCTCCTTATTTAAAATGTTTAAACATTTTTACCCACCGCTCCTCTGCAAATTTTTGATTCCCATTCTATTCCTTTAATTTTTCTAAAGAGGTATATCTTTTAACAAGAGTTAATTCATCAAATAATTCCGTGTCATTTATGTTTAACTCATTTCTTTCATCCATAATGAATACAAAACTGGATTTAACATCTTTCCACGTAAGAGTTTCAACTTCTTGATAGGCAGCATCCCATTAATTTAAGTATTCAATACAATCTGCATAAAATCGGCTTGCATTAGCTTTAAACTAATCCATATCAATTATATTTTTCTGGCTTAGCTCAATTACGATTTTAAACTTAATTTCATTGATAATAAGAGAGCCCTCAATAATACATACATACATAATTTTGGGACTAAATCTGCGTTATATAATCATGATGTAAAGTAGCTTGACAATGAACGAAGAAAAGCCAGGCTCCTGAAGCGGGATCGTCAAAAATAAGATTTAAAACATACGATGTCACTAACACAGACAAATTTCATATTCACGCCACAGATGGAAATCATGGTACAATTGTACTTTTTATGGTACATTGTTGACCTTGTTGGTACTGTGGTACTACCGCGAGTTATTTGGTACAATTTAAAAATGTCAATATATGAAATACTGAAGTATATTTATTTGACATAATGTCTTTATTTAATTTCAAAAATTGGCTTTTGCTTAACCATAAAAACAAGCCAATTTTTGAAATTAAATGAAGACATTATGTCAAATAAGTATACTTCAGTATTTCATGTATGAAAATACATATTTTATTTTTCTTTTGGCTTTTTATACCCTTTACCAAAAAATGGTAAAAGGGTATATATAGGTTTGTCATTCCGTTTGTAATTTCCAGAATATTAATAAGGGAGTCATAAAGTATATATATTCTGGATCCTTATGCATAGGGAAGACGAATAAGCGATGTCCGTCTGTCCGTCTGTCTGTACGTGAAATCGGTTTTCCGAAGCTCCCAGAAAAGCTAGAGACTTCGTTCTTGAACTGGTGTGTCAGAAATGGTCGAAATAAGATTGGTATTGAAAATCAGAAAAATCGAGCAGACGGTTTCAGCCGCTTAAAAGATATAACATCTTTTCTGAAAAAAGTCGGGGGTTCTTAAAATTTTTAATTTTTGTTATTTTCCTATAAACCAAACATATGTAATGTTCAGAAAAGAAGGAGATCGATGTAAGAAATCAGAAAAACAAAAAGGATGATTTCAGGGTTGGAAAACCTACGATTTTTTGAAATATACAATTAACTACCGTAAACTAATTTTTTTAATTATTTTTATTAAATAAACTTATTTTATACTTCACCACGAATAAAATTGGTATTTGAAATAAAAAATTAAACTTCAAAAAATTAATAAGATGTTTCCAGAGTTGGAAAACTTTAACTTTTTTTCTTATACAAAAGTAACTTACTAAAACAAATTTTTCCTTTTTTTTCTATAAGTTAAGCATATCTAATGTCCTTAAAAGAAAGAAATTGATGTTAGAAATCAGAAAAACAAAAAGCATGATTCCAGGGTTGGAAAGCCTAAGATTTTTGTGATATATAAAATTAACTACCATAAAGTAATTTTTAATTTATTTTTATTAAATAAACTTATTTTATACTTCACCATGAATAAAATTGGTATTTCAAATAAAAAAAGACATTTCCAGGGTTGGAAAACTTTAACTTTTTTTCTTATACAAAAGAAACTTACCAAAAAAAAATTTCCTTTTTTTCTATAAATTAAACATATCTAATGTTCTTAAAAGAAAGAGATTGATGTAAGAAATCAGAAAAATCAAAAAAAATTAGTTCGGTGTTGTTACACTTACACTTTTTTGATATACAAAAGTAACTAAGTCTAATTAATTTGTATCTTTTCCTTTATAAATTGTATATATTTGACGTTTTTGAAAGAAAAGTTTGGTATAGAAAATTCTAAAAATAAAAACCACAGCTCCAGAGCTGGAAACTATGATTTTTTTTTCTAGACATTAAAGTAACTAATTAAAACATTTCTTTTTTTAATTTCCTTTTTTTCACTTAACACACTTTCTATATTTTTTTTAAGAACTACTAGATTGGTATAAGTAATCAGAAAAATCTAAAATTATGACTCTAAGGTTTCTTTGTACATAAAAGTAAGTATATGCTTATGTATGTATCTCTATACTACATAAACGCACTTTGCTAAAGGGTATACAAGATTCGGCACAGCCGAATATAGCACTCTTACTTGTTAAATACTTTTATTGTTGCCCAATATGGCAGCTAATGGTAAAAAGGTGGTGGAACATAAAATAGATACACAGTTGAATAAAGATGCTTGTTTTGTAAAAATTTTTGTTTGCGGTTTTCAAACTTATTATGTTTGTATATTGTGATTCTCAATATAGTATTAAGAGTCTAAGGGTAGAATTAGTAAAATCGTATCATTCTACTTTACAGCTTGCCGTATCGTTCAACTTTGTGCACAAGTTATAGAAAATGTAACAGTTTGCATAGCACATTTTTTTGTCTGGCATTAAATACGGCGTTTTTGACATTCGCTACAGAAAAATCTGTTTTCTGCAGATTCCTACGTCAGCAGCAGGGTGACCGATGACATTTTTCAAAAAGTGGCACCAAAAGGGGATTTATCAAGGAAAAGGGGCAAAATTAAAAAAAAAAACGAGAAAACTAAACTAAAATTTTAATTTTTAATATATTTTTATATAACTCACTCTAAAAAAAGGAAGACAAAAAGTGGCAAGGCAGTTAAAAAAGTGGCAAGGCAGTCGAAAAAGTGGAAATTTGCCACTTTAGTCGGTCAAACGGTCACGCTGGTCAGCAGTGCTACCACCACATATTTTATAACTAGTAACATGCATTGTATATGGTACGGTTTTTGTCAGCTGACACGCAACATCACGATACGATTTTACTAATTCTACCTTTACTATAAACATACGGAGTTTGTTAACTGAATTCAAACCTTTTTTACGTTGAAGTCTACTGACGAGTTCCACAAGCGGGAACGAAATGCATATAGACAATTGCTCAACCATAAAAACAAGCCAATTTTTTTTTTAAATGTCAATGTTTGACTATATAGTAACATTAATTTTGCCTATGTTCTCTTTAATTTTTTTGTGTGTGTTTTATTTTAATCTCTAATACAATAGTCGAATTTATGAATGTAATATTTGATTATTTTTTTTGTGTTAAGTTTCTGTTTTTTATTGTAAACTTCTGTATTTTTATACCAATTTTTTTACGTTTCTGTTTTTATTAATAAATATTAAAAATTGGTACTGTCATGGTCTAAAAAGTACATTTTATTTTCATAGTTGGTACAAAATCCAAGAAATCATTTTAATTCCCTGATTCACGCTCTCAAGTAAAAAAATTAAGGAAACAAAACTCATGTTGTTTCTGTATTTTTATAGAACTGCAGCATTTGTATAGGCCATATATTAAGCCCTTTTTCAATGTTGATTAAAACAGTATTGTGCAGAAACTGTGTTAATTTTTTAAATGCAGTTTAAGTCATGAAAATACAGCACAAATACTGAGCAGTAAATAAAATACAGAACATTTCAACGTTATTTCCTAATGAATAATTTATACAGCACAGGACTCTCAAATACAGAACTGTTCTGTATAATATAGAACGGATGGTCAGCGTAACTATAGGTAGCGAACAAATTGTATGATGGAAAATTACTCAACTGTTGAGTGGAGCGGAACTACTCAACTATGCGTTTCTAAGACAAAAACCCGACGGTTGCGCAACAGCTATGTCTTATGTATGCACCCATTTTATAAATTTTTTATAATTTTTTTAAACCAATGTACAGACAAATCAAATCGTTTTTTTGTTTGTGTCTTTTTAGTATGATTTTCGTTATTTAATTTTAATACGTACAGCTACGATCAAAATAATATCAGCACGAAATAATATGAACAGCTAACGTTAAAATTCAAAAAGGCTTATCCTTAAAACCAAATCGAACATTACTCAAAAATAAATTGTTTTCTAGACAATTTATCTAGTTTAAACTATCATCTATTCTATAACAGATTATATAAGTAATGAATATGCTACGATGGTCGAACTGGAAAATTAAATTATTTTAATATATTTTTAAGATACCGGTTTGTCTATTTTTTATTTCTCGCTTTTTTAAAATAAATAATTATGTATTTTTAGTACTAATGTAGTTGATCACCCGTTTTTCAGTCCTTTTAATTTTTGACCTTCAATTTTTTATTAGCTAAGGAAAAAATTTTTGCTTATTTTTTTCTTACTCTAAACAAAGATATAACAAAATTAATAAACAATAAAATTCTTCTTTAGTTATCAAAAAATTTTGAAGGTCAAAATTAAAAGGACTGAAAAGCGGGTTTCTCTAACAACACAAATCTGTTCTAGAAAGACAAAAATAAAAGCTAGATAAATTATCTACAACACTTTATATTTTTCGGTAATGTTTGATTTCGTTTTTAGGGTTCAGTACACCAAAGGTGAAAAGGAGCCCTATTGTTTTCGCTACGCTTTCCGTCTGTCCGTCTGTCCGTCACACGGTATTTTCTCAGGAACCGTAAGAGCTACGGACCTGAAATTTGGACACAGTATGAAGAACCTTGGCCGCTACAACAACAAATACATGAGAATTAAAAATTAAAGGGTGTTCTAAAACGAGCAACGAAAAATGTTAAAATCCCATGTAATATACATACAATTCTATATTGAAACTTGAAATTTGAAAAATTAGTGTATTTTTATACAGCCTACAACAATAAACACTAAAATTTCAAAAAATTAGGTCTATCAGTTAATGCAATTCTGACTACGTAATTTTGACAATTTACTATATCTTGGAAACCGTAGGAGGCAAATACTTGAAATTTTCAAAAACGGTAAAACTAAAAAAACCGAAAATTATAAAATCGCCAAACCAACAAAAAAAATCGCCAAAAATTAAAAAAAAACGCCAAAATGAAAAAATCGCCAAAATTAAAACAAACAAAAATTCTAACACTAAAATAAATAGCCAAATTCGAAAAAATCGCCAAAATGAAAAAAACGCCAAAATGAAAAAAAAATCGCCAAAATGCGAAAATGTCGCCAGAACTAAAAAAAAAATAAAAAAAATAAAAATAAAGTGTTAAAACTAAAAAAAAGCCAAAACTTAAAAAAATTGCCAAAACTGAAAAAACGCAAAAACCGCCAAAACAAAAAAACCGAAAAGATCACAAAAACGAAAAAAATGCCAAAACTATATATTATATAGGATGAAGTTTGTATTAAATTACATATCTAGTGTTCGTACGGAACCCTTCGTGCGCGAGTTAGAGTCGCACTTTACTGAATTTATTTAATTTTAACTTGAAATTTATTAGCTGGTGGTTCAGCGTTGTCTATATGTTTCATTGTTTGCCTTATAATTACTTTTATTGTTATCCAATGGATTTCTAATTGTATAAAGGTGTAGAAAAATAAAATAGATTCAAATCGAATATAAATTATTTGCTGGATTTTTTGTATTAGTTTCTAAGCCTACTACGCTTATTTTTCTTTTGTGATTTTCAAAAATATTATTATTTGTGAATTCTCAAATAGTTCTTGAAAGTCTGTGCATAAGATAAGAGGTTTGCGACTATTCAAAATGTGTGGTTGAAGTCTACTGATGATTTGTTACAGCAACAATGAAATATATAGACAACGCTGAACCACAGGAAAAAAATTTCAAATTAAAATAAACTTCTGACAATATGTCGAATAATAAATTTCTTAAATATTTAATTTTAACGTTAGATGCCCATATTATTTCGTGTTACTATTATTTTGATCGTAGCTGTACATACATATGGATAAATGAATGAAAATATGTAATACCCTGTTTTCACAAGTCAGGCAGCCGATTCGTGTAGAAAATTTTTATGAAAATTACTCAAAATAATGAGTGCTTTTAATATAAATGTTTTACTCCAGCCGACCGTCCGTGTTGTGGAAACCGGGGGTTAGTTTAGTTATATTTGGCTATGTGAATAGTGTATTACCCCCAGTTTTTAACTTAAAAATTAAGAACGTAATTAGCTAATTTTTACTTAAAATTAAGTTGTAATTAAATACGAATTCATTTTTTCAGTGGTTAATTAAAGTTCTTATTAAATTACGTTGAAAGTACGTTAGCACTGCAAAATTTCCCAGTATTATGGAAGGCTTTTCAAACAACAGCTGTTTAACATAAATGAGAAAGTTAGGTTATCAAAATGCAGAAAATTAAAATTGCATAAAAACACATTTTGTGAAACCAAAGGAACATCAGAATGCATTTTTCTATTTATTTATTCAATGATATAAAACTATGAATTGTATTTGTTATATATTTATGAAAATTAAACGAAATTCTTTCTAGTATGACCACATGATGTTTTCAACCCAAACACATGATGTTCATGTGTATGTTTTCAATAAACACACACACGCATAAAACATATCATACGCTGATAAAACTTAAGTAGTATTTAATTACACAAAGTTGGGCATTTAATTATTATTTAAATATGCACTGAAAAACACAATTTCGTATTTAATTAGAACTTAAAAATAATTACAGTTTGATTACCAACTGTAAAAATGGGCATTAGAGTATTATATAAAAAAAAATCATTTCAAAATATGACAAGAAGTAGACTCTCTTTCTCCATATCTCATTTTTATATCTTTTTATCTTCAACTTTTGCTTTCTAAGTCCTGTACTCTGCATGCTGTTTATTTGTTCATTTATCAGTGAAAACTTTAAACAATTCTGTATTTCTTCTCAACTTTGTTTGCATTGTAATTGTCTAAAAGGCTGTACTATCTATCCTTATGAACGAGTATTGTACCTGGAAAACATGAGCATGTTAAAGACAAAAAATAACCTTTAGGTTATTTTCTTTTTTTTCAAGGAGATAATAAAATATCTACCGGAAATGTTAAACTATCTCTTTATATGTAAATATATTACTGTTCAATTGTTTTTTAACATTAAGCCCACGACGTCCTGGGTTTTTTTGGAAAATTGTTCCTGTGTTTGCTTTTCCACCAAATATTATTCCATAAAGATACATTTGAAACTGTTTTTATGTTCCTTTATATTCGCTAATTTGAAAATTGTGCGCTCTTGTTTTTTTTTTTGTATATGTATCTAAGTTACTTAAAAAAGTGACTATTATGTATCGGCACCTATAGGTAAAACTCATTGTGTTTGACTTTCAGCTTTTGTGAGACAGTGTCCAGTGAGCACGGACACTGGAAACGCGATTTGTTCGTATCGTATTTTTCCTGTTTAGTTGAATCCATAACTGCCAATCATTTCTTGGGCCCATATTCTATTGCTTTTTTTCTTCAATATTGCGCTTTAAGTCTGGATTTTCGTCGGCTCATTGAAATAAAGTCATGAGCAGGGAAACCAGAAATATGCTCTATAAAAAGTGTTTTATGCGCATTCAATATGCACTGAAAACTTGGAAATATGCTCTAAAAATACAGTCCAATAAATACAGCATTTAAAAAATGTGTAGATTAAACTATAATTTTTTAAATCAAATTACACATTTCAAAAAGCATTCCTTAACGAAAGTTGCCATTATATGCATGTGGCAACGTTCTACTCTCTGTTTACAAAAAAACAGTAATCAAATAATCGGGGAAAAAGTCATACAGCCAAACCCACGATATCGAACGTTGTCGTTCGCAATCATTTTAAACGACAAACAGCTGATTTGGGACCCACTAAACTTGTTCAGCACGACAAGTCTATCGACAATGCATGCGAACGATAACGTAACCATTTTCATACAAATTTGGTACCCACTATGGAAATTCAAACGACAACAAATGTCAAAATCAGTCACTTGGTTTGTGCTTGTCGACAAAACAAAAAAGTACACATAAATACCAAATTTTTAAACAAATTTGCATTTATGAAAATCAAAAATAAAAATGTTAACTTTTTTTGCGTTTATTTTATTTATTTAACTCACAAACATGCATTTTTGTCTCATAATTCTTTTAGAATTACATACATACATATATGTATGTGTATGTACGAATGCGTATAGGTGCAATTTATCTAACCAATTCTTCTAAAAAACTTTTAGGCACATTACTCTTTCCACTTCAATAGATTGCTTGTTCGATTGGTGCTACTCCCATCCATTCTTCATTACAATCCGCTTGCATTATTTTAGGAGTATCTACACATTTCAACTAATATACATATTTATTTATATTTCACACACAAAATTTTGAAAATAACTTTTTAATTTTTTCGTACTGTCTTATGTTAAATATTTTTGCTATTTTAAGTAGCATAGAGTTGCATTTTTTATGGAATACTTTTCACAATTCAGCGCTTTTTATTTGTAAAGTAGCGTTTTATTTGTGAAAGTTTTGATGTGGCAATATTCTAATTTGACAATGAGTAAATGCATTACGTTAACAACGTAAAGCCTGACGACCGGACAAGTCGATAGTTAGTGGGTCGCTCAAACGAACTATAATGATTGACTTGTCGTCAGTCGGTCGAGTTGTCGATCGACAACGTGGGTTAGGCTGATAATTAATTTTGTACGTCAAATGTGATTGTACCTTTATATTATTGTATCATGCTTGGAACTATATTTTTGATAAATAAGACAAGCTTTTTATTTATAATTTTTATTGGAATAAACAAAAAGATATTGACCTATATTTTCTATTACAAATCGCTGCTTGTCACATCTTAATAAACTTTTATATACAATAAATACAATACAATATTCCTTCTATGTACGTCTATTGATGTAATCGGGGCAGAGTCCGGCACAAATAGCAAAACCAAATTTTTATTGAAACTAAGGCCGAGTTTACATCTGGCATTTCTTGTGTGTCATTTGCCCAAAAAAGCGTAACCAACTAATTACTAATGAAAAACTGTTTGATTCAGACACATATTTATTGATTTAAACAGTTTCCAATCATGTTGGATTCTATAAAATTGTCTATTAGTTATGTATGAAACTGTTTAACTTAATAAGTACGTGTCTGAATCAATTTGTTTTTCATTAGTAATTAGTGGTTACGCTTTTTTTACGCTTGTGTGGCACATGGCACATAGATGGAAACCCGGCCTAACGTCCGTAATAACGACGCAAGAAACTAGAAAAATTTATAATTTAGCTGATGAAAAAAATTAATTGAACAACAGATAAATGGCTTCTAGCATATTAAAATAAAACAATTAAGAGTGCTATATTCGGCTCTGCCGAATCTTATATACCCTTTACCAAAGTGCTTTTATGTAGTATAGAGATACATACATAAGCACATACCTAGAGTATAAACAAAAAGGAAAAAATAATTTGACCTAGTTACTTTTATGTACAAAAAAAAATTTACTTTCAAACCCTAAAATCATCATTTTAGATTTTTCTGATTACTTATATCAATCTAGTAGTTCTTAAAAAAATATAGACAGTGTGTTAAGTAAAAAAAGAAAAAAGGAAATTAAAAAAAAATGTTTTATTTAGTTATTTTAATATCCAGAAAAAAGGTCAAAGTTTACAGCTCTGGAGCTGAGGTTTTTATTTTTATAATTTTTTACACCAAACTTTTCTTTCCAAAACGTAAAATATGTATAATCTATAAAGGAAAAGATAAAAATTAATTAGACTTAGTTACATAAGTATATCACAAAAAGTGTAAGTTTCCCAACCCTGAGATCATTCTTTTTGATTTTTCTGATTTCTTACACCAATCTCTTTCTCTTAAGAACTTAAAATATGTTTAATTTATAGAAAAAAGGAAAAATTTGTTTTAGTAAGTTACTTTTGTACAAAAAAAGTTAATTCCAACCCTGGAATCGTCTTTTTAATTTTTTTTATTGGTTTTTTTTTTATTTTAAATAACAATTTTTTCGTACTCAAGCATAAAATAAGTTTATTTAATAAAAATAATAAAAATAAATTTTTGGTAGTTCATTTTTTATATCACAAAGAGTGTAAGTTTCCCAACCCTGGAATCCGCCTTTTTGATTTTTCTGTATTCTTAAAAACAATTTTTTTTAAGAATGTAAGATATGTTTAATTTATATTGAAAAATGGAAAAGTTTGTTTTACTATATTACTTTTGTATAAAAAATAAGGTTTTCCAACCCTGGAAACTTCGTTTTAATTTTCTTTAATTTGAAATACCAAATTCATTCGTACCGAAGTACAAAATAAGTTTATTTTATAAAAAAAAATAAAAATAAGTTTTCGGTATATACATCACAAAAAGTGTAAGTTTTCCAGCCCTGGAACCGTTCTTTTTGGTTTTTCAGATTTCGTACACCAATATGTTTCTTTTAAGAATATAAGCTATGTTTAATATATAGAGAAAAAGAAAAAATTTGTTTTAGTAAGTTACTTTTGTATAAGAAAAAAGTTAAAGTTTTCCAACCCTGGAAATGTCTTTTTCATGTATTAAACTTTTTTTTTATTTTTAATATCAATTTAATGTGTACTGCAGTATAAAATAAGTTAATTTAATAAAAAAAAATAAAAAAAAATAGTAAGACCTAGTTACTTTTATATATTACAAAAAGTGTAAGTTTCTCAACCCTGGAATCATCCTTTTTGATTTTTTTGATTTAAGAGTCTAAGAAGGAAAAATTTCTTTTAGTAAATTAATTTTGTATAATTTTTTATAAAAAAGTTAATGTTTTCCAACCCTGGAAACTTCTATTTAATTTTTTAATTTTTTTTATATATATTTTTTTTATTAAGAAATATTAATTTTATTCATATTAAAGTATAAAATAAGTTTATTTAATAAAAAAATAAAAATAATAACTAGTTTTCGGTAGTTATTTTGTATGGCAAAATGAAGTTTAAGCTTCCCAGCTCTGAAACCGTCTGCTCGATTTTGCTGATTTTCAATACCAATCTTATTTCGACCATTTCTGACACACCAGTTTAAGAACGAAGTCTCTAGCTTTTGTGGGAGCTTCGGAAAACCGATTTCACGTACAGACAGACGGACAGACGGACATCGCTTATTCGTCTTCCCTATGCATAAGGATCCAGAATATATATACTTTATGGCTCGCTTATTAATATTCTAGAAATTACAAACGGAATGACAAACCTATATATACCCTCTTACCATTTTTTGGTAAAGGGTATAAAAATTCTATACAGTATCAAAATATGTCCTAAAAGCGTCAAATTTGGTCTCAAAATTTGGAAAATGCTAAAAGTATGCGTGTAAGACTGAAATATGTAAAAACATGCTTTAAAGGGTAAAATATGCAAAAATATGCACTAACAAATCGACGTTAAAATTCATTAAAAGATCTAAAACGGATAAATATCTTATCCCCGCATTAAAACGTCACACAAGAAAAAACATGCAATTGCATATTTGCGGTTTCCCTGGTCATGAATAACTAGCTAACTCTGCCGTATTTGTCAACTAATTGAAGTATAAGTACATAATTGCACCACACTGCATTGGTAATAAAGCCATATAGACTTATTGTAGAATAAATTGTGTAATAATGCCATTTTGGTTTATTACTTATTACTTTCAGCCGAAGAAAATCGCTACATTGTGCCGACAGTATTATGATAATAGATAATACTATTATCTAGGCTTACACATTCCAATTCTGATGGAACCTGTTAGGTTGATACAGTTCTAGCAAGCTTATCAGCCCTGCAGTTCCACTGAAAGCATCTATGCGCTGAGATCCACATCATCCTAATATTAAACTGCTCTGCCGTCTCGATTGGAGATTATCGATACCTAACAGCTGCTCTATTAACAGTGTATGTTAATTAAAGTCATTGAAGTGACATTTACTCTCAACCAATACTCTGTAACCCACGCCATTCAGTACTTTGGAGCCATCCGTATAAAAATGTCCACTTTTTCTTCTACTTGGTGTACCATTCCTTCAGAGTTCTATGGATGTATGCAGGATTTATAGGTACGTTCGTGGATGGTTTGGTCAATACTCCAGGTTCAAATATTTTACAGTCGCAGGTAACGTTTTCGCTCCCTAGACAAATAAAACATAGACGGATTGCTGAGATTATTGCTATGTTCTTTCATACTAAGTCCAATGGCTGCAGGTAAGACTCCAGCTTTTCCAATGGATTTTTTGCAGAGATAGAATGAAATTGTTACACTCTTCATCCTTTCTATAGTATTTATATTGAAACTCAGCTTAGGGTCAGAAATGACACCGAGATATTTTCTTGTTGTCTGTATTGTAAAGAGTAATAAGTTGGAAATCAGGTATTTTGTACTTAATCGAGAAGATAACTATTTCCTTTTTATTGGTATTAACTGCAAGGCCTCACTTCTACACCCATCTTGAGAGAGGACCCTCTTGTATGATGTCCCTTAGAGAAGAGGGTAATTTAACTCTGACGGCTATTTTCAAATCACCAGCATAAGAAACTATTTTGCATCCCCGTTATTCTATAGTTAGTAGCACTGTACTCAGCGCTAGATTCCACAGCTATGGCGTATCTCAATTTACAGTGCTGGTCAGCTTAGAAACTCCCACAGCCGAAGCTATCCTGCGGTGATTAGTAGAATTGGAGCCCACGCACATAATCCTACATTGAACTGCTAAGGGAAAGTCGATCTTATCATGCAAATAAATAGTTTGCTGCTGCGATTTTCATAAATCCAAATGTTGCTGTTTCTGGATCAATTAATATATAAAATAGCAAAAAAAAAAAAAAAACCAGAGGTCAAATTTAATCAACTGGTATCAAAAGTGTATCAACTACGAATGTGGTCAAACTCTACACCTTTGGTCTCAATTCGATAACAACATATTGGCAAACACAGTTTGACACCTTCCAAAAACTTAATTTAGGTACATTCATTCATTTTATTTCAAATAGTAAAGAAATTGACCTGAAATATTTTCACTTTAGTACTACTCAAACGATTTCACGTTCTCATAAAGTGCAATAAATTTGTTTATTGCTTCAAATATTTTCTATTAAAAAAATGTCTCGAAATTTATACTTCTATGTCATGATCTACATTGAGTAACAATAAAGCAAACATAAATATTCCTACATATTTACATTGTTATTGCTTAGCAAATGAAGGGAATTATACAAAAGTATCTGTTCATATGTCTTTATATTGACCTGCTCGAGGCCATAACTATTGTTATAAAATACTTTTACAAGCAAGTTTTATATATAGAGAAGTCCATGCATTTATCTATACAAAGAAATTATGCAGCAAACAATTTCGCTGTAAATGGTTTTAATGCCATTAAAAGGAAAATATTTGTGAATATTTCATTAGTTTAGAAGTTATTAGAATTTATATATGTACTCGTATATCAAGGCATACTTAGTGCGATGTTCATTTTTTTTAAGGGAGTAACACTCAGGCAATGAATGCCGACTACTATTACAAGGTGTTACCTTCTTTAGGAAAGATATCGTGTTACAGAAGACAAGTGGTGAAGGAAGACATAGAAGAAAGCTTCATTCTTTTCCAACTCTGATTTTTGCACGTATTTGCAGTGTTGAAGCGCCTCTGGTGTCAATGAAGCATATTAAATGTTAGTAGCCATTTAATTAGTTATTTTACTTGGCTGATTATTGAAGAAGGCTGCTTGTATATACTGTTACGCGATATTACATTAGGATTACTATCCGCTGAAGCCGGTTTGTCTATGCCTTCATAACTTGAACTTTCCTACAAGAACTGATACAAAGGGGCACCAATGCACTAACATACATTTGATTTACTTATAAGCTAATGAATTTCGCATTTTAAAACTTTAACAGTATTATAACTATGTTTATTCTACGCCAATTACAAATTAAAGAAAATGACAAAAAATGGCGCAAAGTCAGTAAAATTGGAATTCAATATGGTCCCTATCACGTCAAACTATCCAATATGCAAAATTGGTTTTTTAGATTCGTTATCTTGGTACCCTAATTTTAACGATATGCCTCGTTTCAAAATGCTGAAATTCTCACAGACGATAGATAACTCACTAAGAAATATTTTAAGCCTGGCACTTTTAGGAATACGCTAACTTTAAATGAACATTTGACGAGTCTTCGCGCTCTTCTGAAAAGTTCAAATTTGCATATTGGATAGTTTGACGTGGTAGGGACGGTTTTGCGCATGTGAGGGTGGCTGTCGAATTATGCTACATTAAGAAACTGGAATAACTTCTCGTCCTCTTCCACATTTTTAAGCGTATTCTGGTGAAATTCCAAACGAATCAGCAACTCTTGTGCATACACGCTGAAGCTAAACTTATGCCATTATATGATTTTCATCATTTTGAACGATTTGCTACCTGTGGACCTGTACCTGGATTCTGTAACTTTTTGCGAACCGAAAATCGTAATATTAATCGACATATTTTTTCGCTTGCGATAACGATAATGTGATTCTGTATTTTCTTTTTTACGATAGTCTCCCGCTTTATCTTATTCGCCATTTAATTAAATATTATGTATGTGGTATCTCTGTATAGAAAATGTGAAAACTAGCGAAAAGCACAAAGAATAATTAAGAAAAACTCAATCAACTTAATTTTTGATGTGTAAACATCTATATGCTAGTTGGTAAAATTCACAATACAATCACAAATTTTGAGTAAGATCCACACCACGTTGTCAAATCGGTGTGAGCTATATATGAGTGTATTAGTGTTTGAAAGAAGCAATATAAACTTATTTAAAATATTGTAAATGTATATGAATTTGCTGGTTTTTGTTTGTTTTATTTAACTTGATAATTGCTTTATTAGGGTTTCATACACCAACGGTGAAAATGAATGTGAGTTAAAAATTAGAGGGTGTTGCAAAACGAGCAACGAAAAATGTTAAAATCCCATGTAATATACATACAATTGTATGTACATATATACACTTGAAATTTGTAAAGTTAGTGTATTTTTATACAGACTACAACAATTAAAACTAAATTTAAAAAATTTAAATTAAAGGGTGTTCCATCAGTTAATGCAATTTTGACTTTGTAATTTTGACAACTTGCTGTATCTTGGAAACCGTAAGAACAAAACTTTTGAAATTTTCATAAACGGTAAAACTAAAAAATCAAAAAAATATAAAATCGCCAAATCTAAAAAAATCGCCAAAAACAAAAAAACGCCAAAACGAAAAAAAGCATCAAATTAAAAAAAAATTCTAGGACTAAAATAAATCGCGAAAAACCCCTTAAACAAAAAATTGCCAAAATGAAAAAATCGCCAAAATAAAAAAAAATCGCCTAAATTAAAAAAACTCCAAAAACAGAAAAAATCGCCAAAATGAAAAAAAAATCGCCAAAATGAAAAAAAATCGCCAAAATGAAAAAAACCCCAAAAACAGAAAAAAATGGCCAAAATGAAAAAAAAATTGCGAAAATTAAAAAACCCCAAAAAGAGAAATTATATTATTCAATTTATAAGAAGAACTTTTGAGGAAAAAAAGTATTGCTCTGCGCTCTTTATTGACGTTTCCCAGGCATTTGATAAAGTGTGGCATGAAGGCCTAATTTTAAAATTGAAGACTTACTTACCAATAAACATTTTAAATCTTTTGGAAAGTTACATTATTTCCCGTAAGTTCACTGTTGTGGAAGGAGACTTTACGAGTAGGCCTGAAACTATTTCATCCGGTGTGCCACAGGGGAGCATACTGGGACCAGTTTTATATTTGATTTATACTTGTGATATGCCTGTGAGCAGTAGTATCCATACTTCCACATTTGCCGACGATACAGCCTGCCTTAGTATGCACGAAAACCCTGATGAGGCATCTCGCAAACTCCAGGAACACATTAGCCAGATGGAGCTTTGGTTAAACTTATGGAGAATTAAAGTCAATGAACAAAAGTGTGTCCATATAACGTTCACCCTAAGAAGAGATACTTGCTCCCCCATTCGGATTAACAATCAAGTTGTTCCTCAACATTCACATGTGAAATATCTTGGCATACACCTTGATCGACGACTTACATGGAAACACCACATTGACTCTAAGTTAACTCAAATGAAACTTAAATTAACTCAGGTACATTGGCTGATTGGTAGAAATTCAACACTTAGCCTAGACTGCAAACTTTTAATATACAAGTCGCTTTTAAAGCCAATATGGTGTTACGGAATTCAACTATGGGGCACTGCTTCAGCTTCAAATGTAGAGAAAATTCAACGAAGGCAAAATAAAATTTTACGCATGATAACATCGGCTCCATGGTACATCAAAAATTCAAATATACATCGCGATTTGAATATGCCACTAGTGACTGAAGAAATTGCAAAATACGCAGGCAAATACCTAACAAAACTCGAGTCACATCCTAATCCGCTTGCTCGTAATATTTTGAACTTTACTGGACACATCCGCTTAAAAAAGAGAGATACACGGGCTCTAATATTCAACACTCTAGATGATGAAGCTGCTTGAAAACACTTTTTTCTTTTTGTTGTTTATCACTACTTATGTATTATTAATAACTATCACTAAGCTTATGTCCGACATTGGTCGGGCCTAATAATTTTTTTTTATAGATTTAAGATTTGAATACTTATTGTTAGTTCATATTTGAAGATACAATAAATAATAAACATGCATTAAAAAAAAAAAAAAAAAAAAAAAAAAAAAAAAGAGAAAAAAAGCCAAAACGAGAAAAAAGCGATAAAACTGAGAAAATCATTTTAACTGAAAAAACTTTAAAAAGGAAGAAAGCTTAATCAAAAAAATGCTCAAAACCGAATGTGCGCGAGTCAAAGTCGCACTTTACTGAATTTATTTTAATTGCAATGCGTACACAACAACAAGAACAGCAACGATGAACAACAGGAATTAAAAATTATAAAGTAAAAATTTCCGTAAAAATAATAAAAAAATTTTAACAAGTAAATTTTTACTGATTACTAAAATTTTTTTCTACAATTTTTATAAAGTGCCAAAATGATTTATTATATGATGAGGTGCATTCAATTTTCAGTAATCAGTAATGCTTGTATTCATAATGAAATTCTACCAAGTGGCTAAATGTTTTTCATACCAAAGTGTCAAAATTTTAATGAAAAAACTTTGCCACTTGCTACAATTTTATTATGATTACGGCCCTACTATTTTACTGGTAATACAAATTAAATTTCGTTAGACGCAATTCACACTGTGCCTTTTCTTCTTGCCTGTGCAGGCAGGCTTTTTTAGTTTATTGGTGAGAGGGGGTGAAAAGCTTGCGGGGTAGATCAAAAGGCACAAAATGAAAATTCGAGGGGATTTATGACATTTCTCTTTGCCCTTTTCGTACTCTCAGCATTAAACGAGTATATAAATGCCAAAAAGGCATGAATAAAAAAGGCTTAATGTAAATGTGTGTGACTTTTCGTAGGGGGTTTAAAAGAATATTGTCAATACAAGGCGGGCTAAAAAGGCAATTACTGCAATTTTTAATGCAGTACATATACATATCGTCGTTCGTAAGTTATTGTGTTCTATATGACAAAAATGTTTTTTTGGGAAATCGCTGTTAAAGTTTAGTTATTAGCTACAAAAAACTGAACCGAAAAAGTTGTCGCAAACTTTTTACCCAGAAAACTTCTAGAGTTTCTGGGTTTTTCTGTAAAAAAAATTTTCGTCCTTGGAAAAGATTTTAAGAGTTAGAAGCGTTTAAAAAAAATCGCTTTGTTCTATATGCACTTATTTATGAAACTCTGATTATTTTGTAGCATATAGAACAAAACGTAAAAAAGTGTTGTGTTTTAAATACTTCAAGTATATGCTGGTTATTTCCCTGCAGGAAATGGAACTAACACAAGACTAGTCACGTGATCGGTCCCAAGTGATAGAGACCAGTCCGAGCTCTACCACTTCCTTTGACGCGGACCAGTCACTTTTACATGGGGATGGCCTAGGATGGCATTAATTAATACTTTGTATGCACCTTGTGACTTGTCACTGAACTATCTCATGGGGACATAATCGGTGTGGAATAACATAAATTATTTTAAAATGTCATTCCGACACAGCGTTACCATATGTGAAGATTTATCTGATTTTCGAAGTTTTTCAGGATGTTAAAAATGCTAAAAGATTTCTTTGTTAAAAATAAGATTTTTAAGAATATGATATTTGGTACTTTTAGTATATTATTTAAGGTCCTTTTGACTAAAGTACTGACATATTTTCTTATTTCCTTCATCAAAAGTATGAATTATATGCATTCATGTATTTATCTTATACATGTTCTATTCAGCAAATATTTTGTGTTATTTATTTATCTTTACGTTTGTTAGTTCATTTGAAACAAAATTAATTTTTCTTGAATTCTAATCCAGTAAAATCAATGTATATTAAAATATTTTTAATAAAAAAAAAAGATTTTTGTGTTCGACTTGGAGGTTTTTGAGAAAATAAATATGGCACCGCTATTCCGACACTTAACTGTAACAATGAAAATTTTTAACTTTCTCTTTATTGTTACAAATGCAATTGTAATTTATTTTTAAACAGATATTTTTCGGGACTCGAACTGCTTAAGCTCAGGTTAATATCTAAGAATAGTTACGGGATTGGTTCCAGAGTGGCTTGCCGGTACCATTGGAGGGAACAACGAACATTATGTTTATACTGTTTGACAGGTCCTGGACTCAACCACATCGAACTTGTTCAGTGCCTTTTACTATAATACTAGACCAAATCCCAATTAAATTGACAAAAGATCACGACTATACATCACCACAATGGTGAATATATAACCATTTACAGGATATGTCCTTTTTTCATCATACACTACTCATTCGTCATAGGACGAATACGTTTCGATGAATTGTCAGCAATTTATTTGCAGGGTATTATCATTTCAAGCACCTTTGTGATCCATCCACAAGTGTTGTTAATGAGTTACGAAAGGGCAAGCATGTTGAGCATGAGCCAGTACATCACGTCAGTATTTGGAGGAATGATTAACAATTAAAAAAATGTTTCGTTTTTTTTTTCAACAGAAATTTTATATTTTGACACAGCACATAACTTTCGGTAAAATCGAGAAACTGCTAACAGAAAAATATATGAAGAAATCACAACTATCCTATTTAGCAACAAAACAAGACTAGTCACTTAAGGCGGTTTCAGACTATAATACAAGTATTAATACTTTTGTGGAAAATGCAACTCTGACATGTTGAGTTGTTATTGTTTTTTGAAATTTTTTAAACAGAAATTAGATCAAGGAAGCATTTTCGTCAAAAGTATTAATACTTGTATTATAGTCTGTAACCGCCTTTAGTAACAATAACATTTCATTGATATAATCAATAAGAAAACACTTGGACCTAATTAAAAATTAACGGCTTTTGAATACTGATTGTTTGTCATTGTTTTTTTTTTTTTTTAATTCCATTTTCCAAGTGCAATGTTAAGTCACAACAAATAAATAAAACAAAAACAAATAATGCAACGAGTTCCAAATTAGTACAAACTTTATTTAGTCTTTCATATAGAACAAAATAAAAAGTTATTTTTTTTAATTAGTATTTTTGGTGCGTTTTTGTTCTATATGCACGAGTTTTTGCATATTGAACACAATAGGTTACGAAGCTTGTCACTAAAGAGTTGTATCGCACAAAGTCAATGTCTCATATTTCGAAAACTATAAATGATAGAAAAAAAAAAATGATTACACAGATCGACAGATCTCTAAAAGTTTTCCTAAAAATCAATCTTATATCAATTTTTTATATTTTGCGGTATAGAACACAATAACTTGCGAACGACGATATACTGCAGTGTGCCCATTTACTAGCCAAATAAGTTTAATAAAACAGACAAAAACCAACAAATTCCTATGTATTTACAATATTGAAAGTTTTGATACTTTTAATTAATTAATTTAAAAAAATATACTAAAAGCATAAGTACTTCCAACTTAAAAAAAAATTTCATTACTGGATGTTTACACATCTCCTCTGTGATCGGACTCACATTATTTTTTTTTCTTTTTTTTTTTGGTATGCCTATATTTTTTCGTGCTGCACTGTGTAATATAAAACCATGCTTTAATTTTCCTTTTCTTGATCTTCTTCTTCTTTCATAATAATTTTATTTATTGCCAGTGTTGCTTCTATAAAAATAATGAAGTGTTATGAGAATTTTTTTGGAAAATTGCAGCCTCTGCAGTGAATGATCAACTGCTATATGCAACTGCAGCCTCTGCAACGTGCAGGGGCCTCATTAAACTATAAGCACTTTGCGTTAACTTGCAAAGTTCAGAACAAATCGCAAGTTAACAATCATTTCGCCATATTACACACTATGTGACATCACAATGTTGTGTAGTAGTAACATCCTTTGTCAGTGCCGATATTTTTCATTATATTTTTGGATTTGGTGTTGCAAGTTGAACATTAGTTAAAACTAAAATGTTTGCTGGTTAATGCTGTCGCATGTGTGTGGTATGTCTGGATGGGAGCATGTTAACATCAGACAAATAAAAGCACCCAGGACATTTGGTTCATTCGTTCATTTCCTAGATGTTGTGGCCCATATAAGTACATATAAGTGATCTGCATGATTACGATTCAAACGGCATAATTTTGCATTTTCTATAACGAATATTGAGCTAGAACTTAACAGTAACAAAATGAATGATGCTATTGCATGATTTATATCAATGAGAATGTTGTTAATAAATGCATGTCATTCATATGACTCACTAAAGCAATGAATCAGTATGATTGTTTTGAATACTTCTTAAACCACTTCTGACAAATATAGTTTTATGTAATATTATAGATTTTTTTATAGATTATTTTAATATGAGAAAAACTATTAATTAACACAATATGAAGAGATAGATTTTTTCATTTTATTTAATTTTTTTATTACACGAAAAACTCCATTTTCGAAATTTTTTATTATTTCTGAATACATTCTGTTAAATTTTCTAAAAACACTTTTTAATAGTTTCTTAAGGCTATTTATTTATGTGTGGAAATATTTATTCAATGTTTTATAAACTGAAGACTTCTGTCCTGTTTCTACATAACAAGTAAGCCCTCAGGCAAGCAAGCGGTACACAGGCAAGTATGTACGTAACAAAATGAGTTTTTATAGTACACTTGTCTAGCTTACGTTGTATTTGGTATCACTTTTTGTATTTTTAATTTCATTATTGCCATGGTATACAATTTGGTATTTGAGTTAATTTTTTTCCATATTAGAAGCATAACTTAGTGGCAGCCCTAGGAGAAAATCATACAAAATAAAAAACAGCTGCTTTTAAATTACAATAAAATATTAGGTCAGTTCGTTTATTTATCAAACAAAATCGAATAACTGAATAAATCCTGATTATTTTTCCTAGAAAGCATTAAATAATGTTTGTATAAATTAAAAAAGGCTGCATCGTAGATTTTTAATTAATAACATCGTTAGTGACACTCTTTTCTTATTTTCGGTACATTATAATTTTTTTCACAAATTATTAAAGCATTAAGATTTGGCTGAAACAAGTCAAAAAGCTTTCGTGCTTTATGTCTTCAAAGTAGTTCAAATTATTGTATTTGCTTAAATAAACATAAAAAGAAAAAGGATTTCATCCATTATATACAATATGTACATACATATATCGCCAGATAGTTACTAATTTGCTGCATTTAATGGACCCTCTCCCAATCTTCTTGCTTTGAATACAGCTAGATCCAAGATAATAATGAATAAAAAACTTTACACTGAAATCTGGTTCAAAGCACATCAATTTATGTATATATGA
This sequence comes from Tachina grossa, assembly GCA_949987645.1. Classification (NCBI taxonomy): domain Eukaryota; kingdom Metazoa; phylum Arthropoda; class Insecta; order Diptera; family Tachinidae; genus Tachina; species Tachina grossa. Next base: position 108,315,432 of record OX465278.1, read on the forward strand.
AACAAAATAATGGGCCTTATCATGGTTGGCGGTTTTCGACTTCAAATTCAACGATTTGTAGTTGATTAAAGAAAATAAGCTATATTTTTCTTTAATCTAGTACAATACGCCTGACTTTCCCAGCAACTTTGCCAATCACAATAAGGGGCAATGCTTAGTTAACTTGAAAATTATGGATATGAGACAACATTGGGGTTTAATATCTTTTAATATATTTGAAATGTAGAAAAATGTATTAGAGATATAAAAAATATATTTCATATACATAAAACCTATGCTCTTTTTCTAATTATGTTACACATCATACAAGAAAACGAAAGAAGAATTTACTTGAAAATAAAATTCACAAAAAGGAGAAATGTAACCGCTATTTTCGGCAACCATTTATTCAGTAAAAACTTGCAATTACTCAGACTCAAATTACTTTGTCAATATTTTGTATAAACGAACGAAATTCAATATAATACAGCGAGGCTCAGTAAAAAGTTTCAAGTACTCGAACAAACCTATTGTTACTTACCTTGAACAAATATATGTGAACAAAATTGAAAATAAAATTTTGATGAAAATTCATACATATAATGTAAAAATGTTTGGATTTATGCTTGCAGTTTCCATAATGGTTCCATTAGACGATTGTGTGGACATTAGATTTCTTATTTAATGAGTAAAAACCTATTTTAATTTCCACACAAGTACCTTTTTGTGATTGTCTGTATTTGACATTAGATACAATTGGAATTGTTATGTAGAAACAACAAAATAAAAAAGTATTACGGTTTTTTACTCAGAAAAAGTTGACACTTGTTTTATGGAACCCCAAAGCCAACTTTTGTACTCATATGAACAAAATTTTTGGGTTACTTGTAATGTAGAAACATGCCATTCATCTAGTCAACGTGCTTTTGTGAGTTATTTGATTACTATACAAAACAATCAAACAACAATATGAATTTTTTATATATGTTTACTGTCAACACTTAAAAAAAGAGAGTGAATTAAAGACAGTCAGTTGTTAGAGAGGCAACACTGCAAGCAATATCATTAGCAGCGTTGTCAACTTTGAAATTTCAAAACGCACCAAAATGGAGAAAAAAACGCGCCATTTGCAAAAAAACGCACCAAGCTTAGAATTTCTTTTTTTTTAGTTTAAAATGTTTATTATATTAGTTTTGCATAAAAGTAAATTTTTTTGTGTTGAAAATTTAACACTAAAACAGGTTTTTACAGTTCAGGGTTAAAAAAATAAAACCTAAAAAGACTTGGCAAATTTTTTACTATAAATTCATTTGTACTACATAGATATTCTTTTTTTTAATTTCATAAATTCTCTACAAAACTTTTTGAAGAGATCAACGATTAAAAGAAAGGATTCAGAACTAATAAAAGTTCATTATTTATCATTCTATTCAAAAAATTTTTAAATTTTTTTTATCAGAAGTTTAATATATCCATATTAATAGCAAAAATTAAAAATTTTAAAAACCCCCGAATATTTCTAGAAAACATGTGATATCTTCTAAGCGGCTGGAGCGATTTTATTAAAACATAGCTAATAACCTTATCGATCAAGTCACCTTTCAAACAGAAGAAACTAAATCAAAATCGGTCCAGCCGTTTGGCCTGTATCTGGACTCATACAGACAGACAGACACAGATTACAAACTTATAACACCCCATTTTTTGGTCGGGGGTTAAAAATATAACAATAAAAACAAACAGCCTTTTACAATGTATGCACATAATTAAAAAAACAACTTAACCAAAAAAATTTAAAAAGCTCATTATTCGACATATTGTCATAGTGTACTTATTAATTTGAACTTTATTTGCTGTTGGTTCAGCTTTGTCTATATGCATTTCATTTTTGCTGTAACAAATCATCAGTAGACTTCAGCCTGAATAAGAAATTATTTCTGATTAAAATTCACTGCAGTTCAACTAAATCTAAAAAAGCTAATATTTTCAAATTGTGATATCTTGTAAACTTCATTACTATTAATATGGTAATTAACACTATCAGGAAGTTAGTAAGTTTCACAACAAAAATTTTCCAGTTTTAACATATTGTTGTGTTAAATTTGCGTTGGTGCCACCAAAAATTAAAAAACGCACCAAAATTTAAAAAAAAGCGCACCACGCACCAACTAAGGAATTTTTCGCACAAAAAATTTGAAAAAGCATCCAAAATGGTGCGAAACGCACCAAGTTGACAACGCTGATCATTAGTACATATTGATGTTAAAAAACAAAACAAAAGCATTGTAAAAGTGAGTGGAGAGCGAGAGTGAATCAACTCATACAGTTCACTGGTGCATATGTATGCAAATATGTATGTATGTATGTGCATACGTTTAAAAAGCACAACTGCTTTTTAATTGTTGTTAAAAAGTTTTCTTGTTGTTAAAAAGTTTTTCTGCACTAAATGCACACAAGCGCATTGTATTTGTTGTTGTTGTTTTTATTTGAGGATTCTTGTGTTTAATTTTCTAGTTTTATTTAATTTTTTTTTCTAATTTTCCTACTCTTCATATCTGTATTTATTATAATAGTGATAAAAAGTTTCAAATGCAAATTATTATATTATTATTGAGTGTCTACATGTATGTTTGTATCCACTTACGTTTGTGTGCTGCAATTCTTGTTTGTACATACCCTGCAGAAAGTGCGAATAGTGAAATTGTAGTGATTTACTAGTGACATTGTCAGTAGTACTACTGACCAGGTGTACCCCCCCCCAGGGGAGTCTATTTTTGACTACGGGTGTGGCAAGCCTGGGGCCCCAGCTGGGGTGATGTGTCTTTTTCCATTGACGTACCTTTGGTACATTACCCATAGAACTTATGTCTTACTACCTGATCTCTGGCAACAGAGCAAAGGATGTGCACATATATATAAAAGGAAGACAGGTCCTGTTGATGTCAGTTAGGTGCAGCGTCACCTAGAACTGCCCCTGAGTTCAAAAGACGATAGAGGTGAAGCTCTTGTGGTGGAACTTTGAGGTCTGACCAGAGGTTACTTCTGGTGCCACGGGTGCCGGTTGCCCGACAGCCGAGCTGCTTTGAAGTTTTGAGTGCATGTAGCGGTCGTCAGGATCCTTTGCTAAAATGACGAGTTCGTCCTACCCCATGGGGGTTTAAGGGATGATTTTGGTATGTGTGGAGTAGGCACTGGATTTTTGGCGACACAGGCATGGGTTCATCTCGGATGAGTGGTTGGGCTGTGCCGGCAGTGGTTGAGGAATTCTCTTGGGGACCTCGCTATGGGTGTATACAAAACACCTTAGCGTGGAAGTCGGAGAATTATCGTGGTGGCTGTGGTTGCTACCAAAATTGCTGGGAGAATAGTCTTGGCTTCCCAGTGTGAAATCAATGCTAGTGGTTGGTCTGACGCGATCAGCCAGACACTATTCTAGGTGCTGTTGCCATTCAACAGAAGCTGCTATGGGCACGGACATAGCAGCAGAGTTTAGATAGCTCAAATTATCTCAGCAAGGTAATTGAATATAGTACAGGGATAACTATATCAAAGATTGCAACATATGTGCCTTGAGGAGTGGGCCTTAGGTTCATTCTAAAAGGGTGCATGGGGGCGATGGTCTGGCGTCTTACCTGCACCCGGTGCTTTGGCACCCGTGAGATAAGGCCGTAATGGCAGGTGCTCACGGAAAGCTATTGCACATCTGACCAGGTGTACCACAGACAATGTAATCATCTATTGACATTTAACATTAGCTTGTTTGTCATTAAAAATCCACTACCATACTGTAGCACCAATGATTAAGTAGTTCTTTTGGGACCATCACATGGAGACATTGGCACCAAAGATTCACTAGTAAATTGTAGGGGCTCTAGTCTACAATATCGATATATCCTCTCTCGTTGTCAATAGTAAAATTATAGTGATTTTCTAGTGACATGGTCAATAGTGCTACTGACTAAGCGTACCCCAGCCAATGTAAATGCCTATTGACACATAACATGGTGTTGTCATTCAAAGTCTACCAGTAGACTTTAGCACTATTGAGAAGGTAGTTCTTTTACGACCATATGGAGATATTTGAACCAAAGGTTCGCTCGTAGATTTTAGTGACCCTCGTCTACATAAATTTTTTTAATATTATTGCACAACATAATAAAAAAAGAAAAACAAACTATTGACGAGTTCATTGACAATATCACCGGAAATAAACTGGAACTGTTGTTTCTAACGTATCTCTCTCTACTCATGCATAAAAGGAAATTTGTTGACATTTTAATTAGTGCAATTGCCGCTGGAGAAAGAGTATTGACATAGAGACATATGGTTCTAGGCCAATGATGTCAGTTTCATGGCACAATTGTGCAAACTAAAATCACACACATTCTTATTCTCTTCAATTTAGTCGTCAATGAAACAGCGACGATAACACATGCGCAGCGGCTGTATTAAATTCTTTATAGATACAGTGAAAGAAAAAAAATGGTATGCGAAAAATATTGTTACGTTTTTCTCTCTATAAAAACGCTTTTCCGTAGATCCGAAGATTTGCAAATGAATACAAGACCCGAGTGTAGTAATTAGGGTTAAGAATGATACAAGTTTTATTTACAAATACACTTATACTAAATTACTCAAGAGCTTATATAAACTAACACAACTTAAACTAATAAAATTACACACAAATATTCACAACTGGTTACCACTGCGCCTTCCTCGCTGTAGTTTACGCACGTTTCTTAGCTGGCTGCACAAGTAATCACGTGACACCTCTTTGTCTGCTACTCGTCACTTACGAGACTCACTCTGCCGTCACGCACAGTTGATACACCAATACCTCTTTGTCTGCTGCTTGTCACACACGGCACTCACTCTGCCGACACTCACAGTTGATACACCAATAAAGACTCACTGGCTTTACTTACACCCTTATACACGTCTATTCGCTGCGCTGTTCCCTTTACTCCAGTCGACACGATAGACTCCACAATAATCTCAATTCCACGACAGACTATTATCAATTCACAACTTAATTATCAACTGATTAACGAGTTCTTAACTTCACTACTTTCTGATTAGCACTAACTATAACTGTTCGCGACTGACTTACAACTGCAACTAACTAACTCATTGGATGCGTCACCTCTATTTATATTTCACAGAAATTCCCCTAGAAGTTTCAAGCAATGTCTAGACGATCATTATCATCTTATATGCTGCCTAATTAAGTTCATGTGGTAACTATGTACATACATGTGTATATGCGTACGTGCGTACATCATTAACTAAGCAACACACGGTGGTTGTTTATCTTTTGCTTTTCGTTTGAATAGGCATGTATGCATGTGTACAAATATGTGAATCTTCTTAATAAGCAGACGCTTTTTGTTGTTACTTTTGCTTGTTTACGTTTAATCAAGCTAGGCATGCTTATTTAGTTGTTGGCTACTATTCTAGACTATTCTTTACTTTGACCCTGTAGGAATATTTTCGCGTAGCATTTACATTAACCCTGTTGGAATATTTCTGTGTAATGCTACTTAACATTGTTGACGGCTATTTTCGTAACAATATTCTATGATCAGTAATGCTTTTTGCGATATTCAATGTATTTTATGTTACAAAACTTTTAAGGAAAGAAATGAATATATATTAAAAAGTCATTTTGGTTTTTTTTCGAGCAGCTTTACTAAACTGCATTTAATATCAAAACTTAAAAGACCAATAACTTGGAAACTATTGGTCGCAGCCAATTTTTTCGTTTAATTTTTTCTTCTTATTTTTCAAGTTTCTATCAGATAAGCTATTTAAAAATTTATTTTTGGAATTTCTTCACAGTTTCCTATGAAACATTTACAGCGCGTAACTCGGAAAATATGGGTCGCCCGCAACTTTTTTATTTAATTTTTATTCCTTATTTTTTTATTTTCTATCATATAAACCCCTTTTTATATATTTTGAGCTGCTTCACATAACTGCATTTGTTGCAAATATTTATTTTTTTGGATGTACTTCAGAGACATACAACTATAGTTTTATTTTTGACACCTCTGTTCTAGGCTGACTAGCGGGTACATACATTGTATAAATGTAAGTATGTATGTATGTATATGATTGTATGAATGTTATATAATATGCATGTATAACATATAAAAAAGCTTATGTTTTGTATGATTCAACCCAAAGCAAATATTTAATACAACAAAATGTCGAGACTTATTTTCGATTTTATCGTAAGCGACATGTTATCGAAAATAGACTTTTTATTGAAATTAAAATTTTATGGGCCTACTCATAGCTTAGAATTATTAAAATGTCAAAATTCTTGGTAATGTTTAAGAACGGGCTGTAAAATTTTATCGCAAGCGACAATTTACGCATGAAAAACAAATTATAAGGTATTATATAAATTTAAGGTATTTTTATAAAAATACCTTCTCCTGAAAAAATTAATCTTTGTCGCTTACAATAAAATCGAAAATAAGGCTCGATATATAATCAGCAAAAATACAAAATTTTCGCCACAAAAATTATTGTGTTGGCTAAATGCAGGAGATAAACCACAAGTTGTTTATTAGTGTGACAAACAGAAAAAGTTTTTAAATGCATAAATTTAAATAATCCATAGAAGCAAGAAAAAATAATACGTACAAAATTTTTTTATTTATTTATTTTAGTACATACACACATACACATGTATACTACAATGTAAATTTAAAGAATATGGTTGCACAAAAAATGGGTTGTGTGACTAGACCAGCTGCCCATGATGTTATTAACATTATTCTTTAAAATGTTATTGTGACTGACTGTCAACCAGGGTGGGGCAGTATTTGAAATATATGTATGTATTTAAAATACGTATTTAACATACAAATACGTATTTTGCTTTTGTATTTTAAATACATGACTTAGAATTATTTCGTATTTTAAATACAAGACCTGCAGGTGTTTTGTATTTTTGTACGGATTTATTTTGTATTTTATATATGTACATAATTTACAAAATGCATTTCGTCAAGATATTGTTGGTGTTTTGCGTTTTGATTAATTTATTTTACATTGCTGCATTGCATTGTACCTTATTGCATTAAAATCTCAATTTCTGAAAAAAGTGGACTTAGAGCATTTGCATGTTAAGCCAGCGATATATTTTGTTTACAAACAAATAATTGTTTCTGCTCATAAACAAAGGGCAAAATGTTGTGTAATTGATTTTCATACAAACAAAAAAGTATTTTCAGTAAACTTCATTTTATTTATCAAGTCAACAGATTTTTCTTCCATTTAATTTTGAACCATTATATCTGGTGGCAATAAGGAAAAAGTGATTAAGGCCGGGCTTACAAAAAAGCGTAACCACTAATTAATAATGAAAAACTGTTTGATTCCGACATGTATTTGATGTTGTTTTTATTTCGAAATAACAAAAAAGGATTAAAACTAAAATTGTTTATTAAAATATTTAAGGATATCCATACAATTCATAAAAATAGAAGATAAAGGTACTCGTTTTTCAAGTCTTCTTCGTAATAATTTTTTTATCATCAGTGCGCTGATATCTAGTTAATAATTGAATAACTTATTTTGGAAACGATAAACAGTGGCGTCGATGTTTGCGGTACTTTCTTGTACAATGTATACATGATAATAATGGATCTGATATGTCGCAAGTTTATATTAATAAAATACACACTGAAGGCATCATTCTTGCTACTTAAGAAAAATTTGCGTGGACAAATAAGGACATTTTGTTAAAAGTTTACATACATCAAGCAAAACTTACTGCCTGCCCCACGATGTCACTCGCAAACGTTCGAATGACAACTTATATTGAAAACAACAACAAATTTTCTAATGTTATGTTGTTTGCAATACAAGTTGCCATTCGAACGCTTGCGAGTGACATCGTGGGACAGGCAGTTAAACTTATGTATTTTATTAATTTAAAATATATACTAATACCTTTAATCTCCATTCTTTGATTTTTTTTAAAACTTCTACTAAAAATTGCATTAAACAAACATAGCAAAGACGTATGTATAATGCATAGCGCCCAATCAAAAAATTTTATTTTGGTCCCTTTTTTCGACTTTCCGACCATTATGACCCAGCAAAAAAATAAACGAGATTTCGAAGCAATTGCTTCTAAATTGCTTATTGTTAAGTATCTTTTACATTTTTATAGCTTCGTTTTCTGTTTTTTATACCCTTTACCAAAAAATGGTAAAAGGGTATATATAGGTTTGTCCTTCCGTTTGTAATTTCTAGAATATTAATAAGCGAGCCATAAAGTATATATATATTCTGGATCCTTATGCATAGGGAAGACGAATAATTATTATATCGCTTATAAGCGATATCCATCTGTCCGTCTGTCTGTACGTGAAATCGGTTTTCCGAAGCTCCCAGAAAAGCTAGAGACTTCGTTCTTAGACTGGTGTGTCAGAAATGGTCCAAATTAGAATGGTATTGAAAATCAGCAAAATCGAGCAGACGGTTTCAGAGCTGGGAAACTTAAACTTCATTTTGCCATACAAAATAACTACCGAAAACCAGTTATTATAATTTTTTTATTAAATAAACTTAATTTATACTTCAGTATGAACAAAATTAGTATTTCTTAATAAAAAAATGTTAAAACAATTAAATACACATTTCCAGGGTTGGAAAACTTTAAGTTTTTTATACAAAATTAATTTACTAAAAGAAATTTTTCCTTTTTTCTATAAATTAAATATATCCTATATTCTAAGAAGAGATTGGTTTAAAAAATCAGAAAAATCAAAAAGGATAATTCCAGGGTTGGGAAAATTAAAATTTTTGTGATATAAAAAATTAACTACCGTAAATAAATTTTTATATTTTTTTATTAAATTAACTTATTTTGTACTTCAGTACAAATGAAATTGGTATTTCAAATTAAAAAAAAAAAATTAAAAAGACGTTTCCAGGGTTGGAAAACTTTAATTTTTTTTTTCTTATACAAAATTAATTTACTAAAACAAATTTTTTTCTTTTTCTCTATAAATTAAACATATCTTAGATTCTTAAGAGAAAGAGATTGGTGTAACAAATCAAAAAATACAAAAACGATGATTTCAGGGTTGGGAAACTTACACTTTTTGTAATATATAAAAGTAGCTAGGTCTTACTAATTTTTTTTTATGTTTTTATTAAATTAACTTATTTTATACTGCAGTACAAATTAAATAGATATCAAAAATTAAAAAAAGGTTAATACATGAAAAAGACGTTTCCAGGGTTAGAAAACTTTAACTTTTTTCTTATACAAAAGTAACTTACTTAAACAAATTTTTTCTTTTTCTCTATATATTAAACATATGTTATATTCTTAAAAGGAACATATTGGTGCACGAAATCTGAAAAATCAAAAAGAACGGTTCCAGGGCTGGAAAAATTACACTTTTTGTTATATATAAAATTAACCACCGAAAACTAATTTTTATTTTTTTTATAAAATAAACTTATTTTATAGTTCAATACGAACGAATTTGGTATTTGAAACTAAAAAAAAAATAAAACGATGTTTCCAGGGCTTGAAAAACCTTATTTTTTAACCAAAAGTAAATTACTAAAACAAATTTTTCCTTTTTTACTATAAATTAAACACATCTTACATTCTCAAAAAAAGATTGGTATAAGAAATCAGAAAAATCAAAAAGGAGGATTCCAGGGTTGGGAAACTTACACTCTTTGTGATATAAAAAATTAACTACCGAAAACCAATTTTTTTTTATTAAATAAAATAATTTTGGGATTGAGTACGAATAAAATTAGTATTTCAAATAAAAAAAAGCAATTAAAAAATTAAAAACACGATTCCAGTGTTGGAAAACTTTATTTTTTTTTGACAAAAGTAACTTACTAAAACAAATTTTTCCCTTTCTGTATAAATTAAACATATCTTATATTCTTAAAAGAAAAATATTGGTGCAAGAAATCAGAAAAATTAAAAAGGATGATTTCAGGGTTGGAAAATCCCTGGAATCCTTTTTGTTTTTCTGATTTCTTACATCAATCTCCTTCTTTTAAGAACATTACATATGTTTAGTTTATAGAAAAAAAAGGAAAAATTTGTTTTAGTAAGTTACATTTGTATAAGAATAAAAGTTAAAGTTTTCCAACCCTGGAAATTTCTTTTTAATTTTTGAATTTCTTTTTAATTTTTTTTAGTTAGAAATACCAATTTTATTCATACTGAAGTATAAAATAAGTTCATTTAATAAAAAATTATTAAAAACTAGTTTTCGGTAGTTATTTTGTATGGCAAAATGAAGTTCAAGTCTCCCAGCTCTGAAACCATCTGCTAGATTTTGCTGATTTTCAATGCCAATCTTACTTCGACCATTTCTGATCCACCAGTCCAAGAACGAAGTCTCTAGCTCTTCTGGGAGCTTCGGAAAACCGATTTCACGTACAGACAGACGGACAGACGGACATCGCTTATTCGTCTTCCCTATGCATAAGGATCCAGAATATATATACTTTATGGCTCGCTTATTAATATTCTAGAAATTACAAACGGAATGACAAACCTATATATACCCTTTTACCATTTTTTGGTAAAGGGTATAAATAGGATGATTCCAGGGTTGGAAAACCTACGATTTTTGTGAAGTTTAAAATTAACTACCGTAAACTAATTTTTTATTTATTTTTATTAAATGAACTTATTTTATACTTCACCACGAATAAAGTTGGTATTTCAAATATAACAAAATAAAAAATTTAAAAAGACGTTTCCAGGGTTGGAAAACTTTAAGTTTTTTTCTTATACAAAAGTAACTTACTAAAACAAATTTTTCCTTTTCTTCATAAATTAAACATATCTTATATTCTTCAAAGAAAAATATTGGTGTAAGAAATCAGAAAAATCAAAAGGGATGATTCCAAGGTTTGGAAACTTAAACTTTTTGTGATATAAAAAATTAACTACCGAAAATTAATTTTTATTTTTTTTATTAAATGAACTTATTTTAAACTTTACTACGAATAAAATTGATAATTCAAATTAAAATTAACCTTCAAAAAATTAAAAAGATGTTTCCAGTGTTGGAAAACTTTAACTTTTTTTATACAAAAGTAACTTACTAAATCAAATTTTTCTTTTTCTCTATAAATTAAAGATATCATATATTCTTAAAAGAAATAGATTGGTATCAAAAAAATTAAAAAGGATGATTCCAGGGTTGGGAAACTTACTCTTTTTGTGATATAATAAATTAACTACCGAAAACTAACTTTAATTTTTTTTTAAAATAAATAAAATTATTTTATACTTCAGTACGAATAAAATTGGTATTTCAATTTAAAAAAGTTAAAAACACGTTTCCAGGGTTGGAAAACCTTACCTTTTTTTATAGAAAAGTAAATTACTAAAGCAAATTTTACCTTTTTCTCTATAAATTAAAGATATCTTATATTCTTAAAAGAAAGAGATTAGTATAAGAAATAACAAAAATCAAACAGTATGATTTCAAGGTTGGAAGACCCACACTTGTTGTGATATAAAAAATTAGCTACCGAAAATTAATTTTTATATATTTTTTTATAAAATAAACTTATTTTATACTTCAGTACGAATGAATTTGGTATTTCAAATTAAATAAAAATTTAAAAATTATAACGACGTTTTCAGGGTTGGAAAACCTTATTTTTGATACAAAAGTAACTTACTAAAACAAATTTTTCCTTTTTACTATATATTAAACACATCTTACATTTTTAAAAAAAGATTGGTATAACAAATGAGAAAAATTAAAAAGGAGCATTCCAGGGTTGGGAAACTTACACTCTTTGTGATATAAAAAATTAACTACCGAAAACTAATTTTTATTTATTTTTTTTTTTTGTTAAATAAAATTATTTTATGATTGAGTACGAATAAAATTAGTATTTCAAATAAAAAAAAAAACAATTAAAAAATTAAAAATACGATTCCAGGGTTGGAAAACTTTAATTTTTTTGGACAAAAGTAACTTACTAAAACAAATTTTTCCCTTTCTTTATAAATTAAACATAACTTATATTCTTAAAAGAAAAATATTGGTGCAAGAAATCAGAAAAATCAAAAAGGATGATTTTAGGGTTGGAAAGGTACACTTTTTGTGATATATAAAAGTAAGTAAGTATAAAAAGTAAGTCTAATTAATTTTTATCTTTTCACTTATAAATTATATATATTTTACGTTTTGGAAAGTAAAGTTTGGTGTAGAAAATTATAAAAATAAAAACCACAGCTCCAGAGCTTGAAACTTTGAACTTTCTTTCTGGATATTAAAGTAACTAAATAAAACATTTTTTTTAATTTCCTTTTTTCTTTTTTTACTTAACACACCTTCTATATATTTTTAAGAACTACTATATTGATAAAAGGAATCAGAAAAATCTAATATGATGATTCTAGGGTTCGAAAATTATTTTTTTTTTTTTGTACATAAAAGTAACTAGGTCAAATTATTGTTTTTCTTTGTGTTTATACTTTATGTATGTGCTTATGTATGTATCTCTATACTACATAAACTCACTTTGGTAAAGGGTATATAAGATTCGGCACAGCCGAATATAGCACTCTTACTTGTTTTTTTCTATTTTGGTTTCTTATATCCCTCCCATAAAAACATTTTGAAAGGTGTAGTTTAATATAACACAAAAATAAGCGCTTCGGAAGCGCGGAAAAGCACGCAGTGCATCCCCTCTGACTTACGAGGATGCAATAAAGTAAGCGAATGACGAAATTTAACACAAACACTACAAAAATCACTATTCACTACGAAGTCAGTCGGCTGTTCAAACTCTCAAAGTTTTTTATAGATCATCCTCTCTCGCTTACCTGTATACAAAATTGAATTGTGTACAAAAATAAATATGTGCTTGTGTAGTTCAGTGGGTAGTGTTCAAGCCTAACATACGGAAATCCTGGGATCGACTCCTGATTCAACTCGCGAACAAAAATTAAAAAAAGTAAAAAATAAAGAGCACATTTTTTAAGTAGACGAATATTTTTGCTGAATTCAGGTCACTCCGGCAGGCATGAAAGAATCACATTGTAGATCGACGTGGTAAAGCTTCTACGCGAGGAATCTCATATAAAAATCATGCGAAATTTCATGCATCGGGTAAACGCTTGCATACCAAAAGAGCACTTATATTCCAGCGAAGCACCATTTTTTGTTGGGATACTGGTAGCACGTATTAAATTGTTGCATTTGTATACTCGTTTGTATAGCCAAAACAAATATACCATGGTATGTACCATATAATTGTAGTGTGAGCGACAGAACTAGTATAAGAGTTATTGTGTGTGCGTGCTTTTCCAAATTAAAATACAATTGAAAACAAATAGCAATTGCTTATTGTATTGCTGCTGAGGAACTGTTTGATCTGTTTTTGCTCAAAAAATCCATATTGTAATACAAATATATGAAAAAACCACTATTGAAACAAATACATGATGTGCAGATGTATGTGCGGACGTTCGTTATGTTATTTCGTGGCGCAGCCAAAGTATAGAGAGAGAAAGAGACAATTTTGCTCTGAGAGTAATTACAAATGCATGTGTTTCATGTACATGTATCATTTACTTACATATGTATGTATGTGCAATTTTGCTTTCATTCATTCATTCATCAGCCAATTACATTTTTTCTCAACACATCATAAGGCACTTATGGTAAAAGCAGTTTTATGTATCTTATTTGCCTTAGAAAAACAAACAAAAAAAAATAAATGTGTTGTTTTCATTGCCCAACCATACAATAATTGCTTAAAAAATCAACATTTACAACTAGTAACAGAAAACGATAAATAACATATGTGCAATGCTATAGTATGTATAACGACTCCTACGAATTTTTTTCCTGGCATACACCCAACTCTTTTTTTACCAGATTTATTTTCAACCTCCTCGCCAAATGACTTGTCAAATATTGCCAATATAATAAAACATTGTGTGCATTCATAAGACATGGCTGTTGCGCAACCGTTGAATGTTTGTTTATCTTAGAAACGCATAGTTGTGTAGTTCCGTTTCACTCAACAGTTGAGCCATTTTCCATCATAAAACTGTTTCGCTACCTATAGTCAACATATTTTGGTCAACCTGAACAGCTGATCGAATAAATCTAAGCCTTTTATATGCTTAGTTAGCAGCAAATATTTGTTAAATTTTACATTACAAATGCGATAAAGTAACCAAATAAAGATATAAAATTAAATTATATCCATCAAGCCGTTTCTAACACGTAACTGTTGGGGCCAACAGTTTCAGAACTGTTGAGCCAATGGCAAGACTGTTGTAAATTTAGAGATAGTAAAATTGAGCTTTCATCACAAAAAAGCTTTCAGCAAATTGAAATGCGATGAATCAAAACAATTCACATATTCCATATGAACTGAAGACTGACTGCCTTATTTATAAAAAAAATATTTCGGGTTTATTAAGCGCATATTTGACATATTTCTATAGGAAATTTGTCAAATAAACCTAAAATATTTTTAATGAATTAGACCGTGAGTATATAAAGCAGAAATCTACATCAACTGACACCACCCACAGTGGACCAAACACAAAGAACGCTGATGATGATGGTTTAGTGACCTTCGAAAACAGCTGGTTGTTCCGTGTTTGTCAGAATATTTACAATTAACTTTGGTGTTAACTGTTCATTAATAATTATCACATGTAATTTGGCTTACAAAGCGATACGAACTTTAGCCTGTTCAAATCATAAATATAGAAACAAATGAAGTTCGAACAATAATAATTAAAATTAACTAATGTTTACTTTAATTTAATAACATTTGCTCAATCTTGGTTGGTTGGTTGGTTTACGTGGCTGCCCACTACACGCAGGCATTCAAGTAGAATCTAGATGATACCTTTTTGAAAGGACCACTACACTCATCGGTGTAGTAAAACCGTATCTAAGTATTCTGATACGGTAATCGTTACCCGTTGCTCAATCTTACTTATGCAAAATATTTTATAGATTTAGTTATTCTATATCTGTACAAAATTTAATGTCTCTAGCTGCTTCCAATATGAAGTTATGAATTGTTTCCAAAAAAAAATACATTTTCCGATCATTGTGCAGTGATGGGGCAATGATGTACATTTAAATCAATGACGTCAGTTTCATGGCACAATTGTGCAAACTAAAATCACACACATTCTTATGCCCATTTTTTCAGTTGGTAATCAAACCGTAATTATTTTTAAGTTCTAATTAAATATGAAATTGAGTTTTTGCGTGCTTATTTAAATAATTATTAAATGCCCAACCTTGCGAAATTAAACACTACTTAAGTTTTATGATTGTACCATATGTTTTCATGCGTGTGTGTGTTTACTGAAAACATGCACATGAGCATCATGCGGTCGTATTAAAAAGAATTTCGTTTAAATTTCATAAATATATAACATATACAGTACAAAGTTTCATATCATGGAATAAAGTAATATAAAAAGGCATTATGATGTTCTTTTGGTCTCATAAAATGAGTTTTTATGCAATTTAATTTTCTACATGTTGATAACCTAACTTTTTTGTTTACGTTAAACAGCTGCTGTTTGAAAAGCCTTTAATAATACTGGGAAATTTTGCAGTGCTACCGTACTTTCAACGTAATTTAATAAGAACTTTAATTAACCACTGAAAAAATGAAATCGTATTTAATTACAACTTAATTTTAATTAAAAATTAGCTAATTACGTACTTAATTTTTAAGTTAAAAACTAGGGGTTATTCTCTTCCATGTAGTCGTCAATGACGACGAAATGAGCGACGAAAACACATGCGCAGCGGGTGTATTAAATTCTTTATAGATACAGTGAAAGAAAAAAAAGTGGTATGCGAAAAATATTGTATGATCATTAATGCTTTTGCGACATTCAATGTATTTTATGTTACAAAACTTTTAAGGAAACAAATGAATATATATTAAAAAGACGTTTTGGTTTTTTTTTGTAGCAGATTCACTAAACTGCATTTTAAATCAAAACTTAAAAGACCAATAACTCGGGAAATATTGGTCGCAGTCAATTTTTTTGTTTAATTTTTTCTTCTTATTTTTCACGTTTCTATCAGATAAGATATTTAAAAATTTATTTTAAGAAATTCTTCATAATTTCCTATGAAAAGTTCACAGCCCCGTAACTCAGAAAATATGGACCGCCCCCAAATTTTTTTATTTAGTTTTTATTCTTTATTTTTTAGTTTTCTATCATATAGACTGCTTTTTATATGTTTTAACCTGCTTCACTAAACTGCATTTGTTGCAAATATTTATTTTTTTCGATGTACTTCAGAGACGATTAAGACAATTTTTCTCACACATACAAATATAGTTTTATTTTTGACACCACTGATTTAAATCATCATTGAGATTCTCTAATTATTATCCCAATTCACGCTCTTGTGCAAATATCTGGCAAATGTCTGCGCAAAATGGAAAAAATTTTTTGTGGTGAGTATCAATATACTACACCATTTTGCAGATGCTACGATGAAAGACTATTAGCCCAAGACTGTGAATTGGACTATTGTACGAGTATTATAAAATTTGCAATAATAATGGTTGCATCCGCCATAATAGAACTATATTTCGGTAAAAATATACTGGAAAATACTTAATATATTCAAAGAAATCAGATTTACAAAATACAAATTGAGAGTATCGTGACAATCGTAAATGCATAATTTTATTTAAACATTTTTTTCAAATAAACATTTAAGGGAATAATCCGGTTCTTCTGTTTTCAATGATTTTGGCTCATAGACGTACACACATACATATGTATGTATGCATGTACGTTTTTACGACTGCAAGTGTTATATGTCATAAATTCCCTTATTTCGTTAAATATGCAAACACATGTAAGTGCATAAAAGCTCATTCAACCAGATGTAGTCAAATAAAGTTTAGCAACACTCACAAAAATTTTTAATAACAATACTAAGCTCCTGTAATAAAGATCCTAACAAAAACATTAATGTGAAAAAAGGCCAAGTTCCTATCAAAAATTTCGGCCATTAAAAGCAGTGAGATATAAATTTTGACCAAGTTCTTATTTGGTAGAGCTGCGAAATTATCGATAGTCGCTCCACTCGATAGTTTCGATAGTTTTATGTAAAACTATCGATACTATCGATAGTATCGAATAGTTTTATAAAAGTTGCCACGTAAACTACATTTGACTCGAAAAAAAATCCAGAGTCCTCAACATTTTCATTAGTATATAAAAATATATAAAGCCTTTTTTTCGATTTTATCGTAAGCGGCATATTATCGAAAATATACTTTTTTATTGAACTTAAAATTTTATGGGCCTACCCATGGTTTATAACAGTAACCCGCAAGCCATAGCACAATTGTGCGGATGAAAATCACACACATGCTTATGCTCTTTCATTTAGTCGTCACTGAGCAAGCGACGAATTAAGTTGTGCACGCATGTATTAATTTTTTCCTGGTTTTTGGTTTAGTTTTTTTGAGCACACGGAACGAAATTAAAGTTAAAATTTAATAAATTTCTACAGACAAAAAATTGATAATATAATTATGGAAGCTAAGAAATATTTCGTGATGAAAAATGCTTTTCGCAATATGCAATGCATTTTATGTTATGAAACATTAAAAAATAATAGGGAAAATGGTTTAAAAGGGCATTTTAATAGTATCAACAGAGCTGTGAATAAATTTAATTTTGAATTTATACACTAAATTGTTGAATGGTTACTAAATTTTTACTTTTTATTTAAGTTTTTACTAAATTGCTTATGTACAAAAAAAAAATTCAAACAACTAATAACCACATAATGTATTTTATATTACAAAAGTTTTCTTCAAGTGCAAGTTTATTTTACTCTCATTTTTCTCACCAATACAAACATATTTTATTTTGCGGGACACTGGTTTAGAATTATCAAAATGCGAAAATTGTTGATAACTTTTAAGACACTAACTGTAAAGTTTTATCGTAAGAGACGATTGGCGGCCGTCGCGATATCAGTACCACCAAAATGTATCTTTGTGTCGACGATGTTGAATTTATTAAGATACTTGTGACTACTATTTGTCGAATAACACTTGGATTTATAAATAAATTTATTATATATTATATATGTATACAGAAGCAGGGATGCGATGTCATATTTACAAATTGTACTAACTTACAAAAAAAATTTTAATTTTTTCAGTACGATTGTACCTAATTCTTTATTTATATTTTTTTAATACTTGTACTTTTTAATTAACTAAAAATCAATTAACAAAACGCCAGAAGGTGCACAAAGGGTTAGTTTTTTACTAATTAGTTAAACCTAGTTTAACATACGTTTGAGTTAACCAAGAAACAAAGTTAAACGGGTTTTAACCGCCCATTCTGTTTTTCAGTGATGGTTTAAATTTGTCAATTTAGCTAGAAATGCAATACTTAGCTTTCAATATAGATATGGCATTCTTGAAAATATTTTATCTAAATAGGGCAACACTTAAAAAGGGATATGACAATTCTTTAAATTTATATTAAAAAACTTCTATAAGTGTTTTGAAATTTTTAAGAATTTAAAAATAAGTAATATGGACTTAAAAATAGTGTCGCTCCAAAAATAAACTACAAAAGAACATAAAATTTTAAATCCAACGAAATATTTGAAAGAATTCCAATTCATTACACACATAAAAATCATTTTGGCGTGTTCGTATCTCCTTTATATTTCTGACAATTGTCCTATCCAAGTTATTATAGGTTTAATAATCGCTAGAATCTTCGTCGTCATAAGAAGCATCCATTTTATTTATTTATTGAACTTTTCAGTAAAACTGTTTTTTTCAATGGCGTAGTATATTTATCATTTGATAGTTCTAACTTGAGTTTAACTGCGCAATGTTGCCCGGTTAAACCGGTTTTTAACTAGATAATCTTTATCTGAAAAACAAAGTTTTAAGTTTAAACTGCAGTTAACTGACAAGTATAGTTTATCTTTATGTGAAAAACTAGCTCATAGAATATTAGTTGCTGGGATCTGAATATAAAAGTAACATTTACGATATACTACATTTATAACCTTTTTTTTATTCGATTGTTCACAGTCGATGCAAAAAGTCGGCTTCTCTCCTTGGTAGAAAAATAAAATTTCCACATTTGCAGATGAATTTGGAATAAATAACATTCCTCCAGCAATTCTTTAAGTAAGTTGATTTACTTAATTTTCTAACACCTTCGAGCTAAAGATTAACCCCCTTGTGCAAAAAAAATAAGTGAACGTTAAAACCGGTTTTTCTATGGAAATTTTTTTTAATGTACACTTCAAGCACTCATTATTTTTTGCATAAGGGGGTTAATATATTTTAATGCTATTTTTGGCATGTAATATAATATAAAGAGATTCCAGTAGTGCTAAATGGGTCATTGCGGTGCTACGGTACTTTTGGCATTCAAATAGCGCTAAAAATATACAATTGTACCAACTTTTCCATCGCTGTACAAAAGCATAAATCAACTACGGATAATTTGCTTCAAAGCTGCCGGCTACTGTTTAATGACTTCGATTATTTTTACTCTTTTAATTACTTGTTTTTTTTTGCCGATAGTATCGATAGTGGAAAAAACTATCGATATTTCATTTACAACAAAACTATCGATACTATCGATAGTACTATCGATAGTTTTGCAGCTCTATTGTTTGGCACAACACCTTTCACTGACATATGCTATGCATTATATACATTTGTTATCGTAAGGGTGTCATATAATTTTTAGATAAGTTGCTAACTTGACAACATTTTTACCGATATAAAGAAATGAACATTACTCTCTCCTTTTTTAGAAAGGTAAAAATATTGCCAAGTTAGCAAATTATCTAAAAATTATATGACACCGTCACGATTACAAATTTATATAATGCATAGCATATTTCAGTGAAATGTGTTTTGCCAAACAAGAACTTGGTCAAAAATTATATCTCACTGCTTTTTTTCGGCCAGTGCTTATTATTCGTGTCAATTTTCGTTGGAAATCGATAATAATAACTACATAAATAGCATATCTAAATATGCTGAGCCGTAGTATACAAAAATGAGGTTTAAATTGTATGGGCGTGTCAACGCCACTATTTTAATGAAAAATTTATAGCCTTGCATTATCGCAGTATATATGTCAAATTTCAATAAAATAGATTCCATTAAACGCCTTAGATTTGCTTTTTTAATTCTGACATTTATGGGCGTAGTCCCTCCCTCCTATTCAAAATTTCCGAGTTTTCAGATTTTTTAGTTTATTGCTCACCCAGACCTAGTTCTGCATCGAATTTCACCTCACTAGCACAAATTTTAATTTTAATGGGCGTAGCCACCCATTTAATTTAATTTGATTTATATATAACAAGTATTTAAACATTTTTAATATATGTTTTTTTATAATCTAATTACTTAGATGATTTTTGTTAAATTTTCAATTAAATACTTGTAAATACTTGTTACAAATCATTTTTTGTCTCTCCTGAAAAGTAGTAGTTTTTAAGTTACGAGGTTGCGTTAGTAAACCATCGATATATTCTATGTCTCGGAACGAAAAGTTTGATGTAGAAAATTAAAAATTCCAGAGCTGAAAACTTTGAACTTTTTTTGGATATTAAGGGCGTGTGCCAAACGGTAGAAAAGTACTATGGTAAAAAAAATATTTGCCTGTGGGGAAAAAATTTAATTTTTCTGCTGTGCCAAATGATATCTTTTTTGACAATGTAAAATTTCGACAAATTCGCTTGAGCATAGAAAGAAGCGGTTTTGCTTCGCCTGACTACAAGCCGCCGGCTACCAAAAAATTTTTAAGAGGTCATTTTTATATAAAACAATATTCTTGTAGCAATAAATTATATAATATTATATATATGATGCAACATTTTTCGCAAACTAAAATAAACAATGAGTTTTTCACATACTACGTTTATACACGCACTATTTGCAAATAAAAATATTCGCAAATAAATTAACTCACTGTTTATATGGAATAGCAAAAGTATACAAACTTTGTAGCACTTCTATAGAAAATTTACTTTTTTTGACAAAAAAAAAAAATAGTGTAAATGTGCAAAATATCAAATAAGTATTTGTTTTAATTGTCATTATTTGCTTCTGTTAATGTTTTTTGTGCAATATTAATCCATTTATTGTTTTTTGTTATCAAACATTTGTAAGCGTGGCAACCTCAAGCATTTTATTTGCAAATAGTGCGTTAAACGTGAATAGTTTTCTGAATTAAGGCTCAGTTAGCCGACTGTAATGTAAAGTAACTGCAACGGTAGCAAACAGCTGGTCGATATTGGTATGTGAAAAGTAATGAAAATGATTATAGAGATGTAATGTAACGTAACCTACTTTTCATATAAAAATATCGATCAGCTGTTTTCTACGTTACAGTTACATTACATTACAGTCGGCTAACTGAGCCTTTAGTAAGTCGCAATAAAAACAATAATATGGCAATAATGTACAGTTTTATTTGCAAATAAGCCCTGCGTATAAACGTAGTAACAGTCTAGTTAAACTTAAAAGACGTAAAAATCTTTGTATTGGGCGACGGCTCGAAACGACGGCGGTGGATTTAAATTTTATGATACCATGCTTTTTATTGCAGCTTGTCAAAAATGTACCTGTTGTGTAAAAATTTCTACTAGCCGCCAGGGCTAGTGAAATTTTATTCACCTAAGAAGTGTCAAAAATTTACTTACACTAGTACTTTGCTACCGTTTGGCACAGGCCCTAAATAAATAAATAAAAATAAATAAAACTAATTTTTTTCTTATATCCTTTTTTTGTTTTCTTAACGTATGTACTTTATGTATTGTTTAACGACTACTAGATTAGCATAAGGAATCAGAAAAATCTAAAAGGATAATTCCAGGGTTGTGAAATTTATTCTTTTATACGAAAGTAACTTGGTCAAATAAATTATTTTTTTTTGTTCACAATTTATACATATATACTTTATGTTTTAGAAAGAAATCGTTTGGCATAAAAATTCGAAAAATAAAAAATATAGCTCCAGACCTGAAAAACTTAATTTAACTTTCTGTGATATATATAACTAATTAAGTAAAACTAATTGTTTCTTTGATAATTAAATATATTCTATATTTTAGAAAGAAATAAATAAGTAATAAATATTAGAAAGATCAAAATTATGACTGCAGGATTGGTAATTGAAAAAAAAATGTTGATAAAAATATAACCAAAAATAATTTGTTTTCAGTTTAACATATTTCATGTTTCAGGAAGATCTTTACTCAAGATTTTTTTACATATGTTAAATTTTTATTAAGATATATAATTTAAGTATAAACGAAGATTTGTGCCATGTTGCTTAATATGCTCTCAGCACAGTTATATTTCGGTTTTCTTTCGATGACAGTTCGTAACGAGTTCTTTATAATTTTTAGTAATTGGAGACAAAAATAAAATTTATCAACGCACTAACAATTCCAATTTATTATTTTACTTATTTAGTAAAATATTTTTTTAATAAAAGTACATTGAAATTGATTGTTGAGGGGTTTAGCTGGATCCTACGCGCATTTCACTGTTGATAATGCAGATCATTAGGGAGCCTTTAACCAAACATTTTTTTATAACAACTAAAGTTATTTTATTATAAACTTTCATTTAAACAAATGAGAACTTCAACAAATAACAAAGTTGAAACAAGAACTCAACAATTAACATGTTTTTTAATATGTACATATATAAAACAAGTGACATACATATATTAACTACTCTTAAATTAAATTTAAATTTGTTTAACTAATCCTATTTGCTCCGAATATATGGCTCATTATCATTTACGTCAAGAACGTGGTGCGCACAATAAATACTCCGCACAGTACTTCTTTTAGAACAGTCCCTACTTTTTATAAAACGTCTGATCTATTAAAGATTACGTACATTTAATTAATTTTGTATTTTAAGCTTTGTCATTAAATAAAACTTACTGACAAAGTATTTTTATTTTCTTTGCTTAATATTTTAAAATTTTCTGAGTGTATAACTGCGTTTAGTTGTATTTTTTTTTTCAAATATAACTGAACAATTGTCTCAATTTCATATAATAATACAATTTATTTTTATAGCTCCTTAGCATTTTATAACACTATTTTATACCTATGAACACACAAGTGTACATACATCCACTCAAAAGTACATGATCTACATTTACTCGTATAAAAGTACAAGGATAATTTGGGCTTACACTATAACGTCTTCGTACAGATACGTATGTACATACATATTAGAGACCTGTGTAAATAGTCTTGTTTTTTAATGTATTCTCGTGGCATGTATTATACTAAATCAATAATAAACTCTGTCGTTTAATAAGCGAAGCAAGAATGATACAATGCTGTTCGTTTAAATGAGCATTACAAAGCGATATCGCGAATACTTCTTGTTCATAACAAACAATCAAAAGAAGTAGTGTTGATGCGTATATTATTGTTATTTTGCATATTGCACGTTTGAGTGTGTGTGTGTAAGATGTAGATGGTAAGCTATTATGTGTTTAAGGGTGGTTTTTTAAAGCAAGCGCACACCAGTGATGCCAACTTTTTTGGCTCTAAAAGCACATCAGAATTCAAAAAAAAAGCAGTAAAAAGAGTAATTTTGAGATCTAAAAAGCGTAAAAAGCACTAACGTGAAAAACGAGTGCAATTTAACAATGTTTTCTAAGCTATTCTCTATTTCGGCAATATTATCAACATCTTTAATGAAATATATCAGACGAAAAATGTATGATCTAAACAGAAAAAATAAATACACCAAGTTTTTTATTAAAGTAATTTTAAAAATACACAAATTTCTTAAAAGCACTACTTAGTGCTTTTTGTTAGTTTGGCACTAACGCTCAAAAATTGACGTTTTTAGTCTTCAAAAAGCACTAAAAATAGTGCCAAAAGCACCAAGCTGGCATCGCTGGCGCACACAACTAATTTCAATGCATGTGTACGTTTGTGTGTGCGCAGAAAATTAAGAGAGCATACAGACAACTTATGTGTGTATGTATGTATGTACATGGATGACGTTTGTATTCGCGCCCATGCGTATGAAGAAGTAAACATAACAAATTCTTCCGTCACCAAGTATTTTCTTCTTTACTCCTATACCTGCAATAACTGAAACAAATGCCAACAGTATTGTTTGGCGTTTCTTTTAGAAGATTTTGCTGTAGTAAAACATTTGAAAAATCCCTCATCTCTTAAAAAGTTCTTGTAAGTGGTCTTGTGCAGGAATTTAATACATATGTATGCTAAATGGAAAGAAAACAATATAAACTATTGGGAAATATCTCAAATAAACTAAAACAAATTTTTGTTAAAGTCTTACTAACACCCGACTATCAGAAAAATATTTGGTTTTGTCTTTGTGCATATGTATGTATGTATATGTTTGTAGGTGCCCAGTGGGAAAACTCAAAAGACCTTCTTACTTCAGACTTTATAAAAGACCTGCTTTGGAATTTTTTGGATTCCATTACTTTTCCTATGTATCTAACTGTTGCTTTATACAATGGCTCGACTCTTTCGACTAATAGATAAAGTACACATTCCACATTCCCTGCTATAAGAATGTAGAAGAGAAGGGGTAATATTGTTTGCTTTGCTTTTTACCAAAGCAAAAATGAAATCCATTAATATAAAGTCCTTTCAGAATCGCTGGAGAAAGAAGAGAGAGCGGAAGGCCTGCTTCGCAATAACAACGCGTGTAAAAAAGATATGAGCATGGAATGGAGCGAGCAGAGTAAAGAGGCCTTCTAGAAGGCATCTTTTTCCCTCTGAGTGGGTAAACGTGCAATTGAGTATTATTTAGTTTAATGCCCTGCAGGAAGTATCAATAGTAAAACTGTGTTACTTTACTATTGACTTTGTCACCAGTACTACTGACGAATTATACCCCAGACAATACACAACACCAGGGTTGTCGGAAATGGCAATTTTTCGCCAAACGGGGCAACTTTTGGCGTCTGAATTTGTGATTTGGCGATATGGTGATCATTCTGGCGATAAATAAATTTGTTGGCGATATTTAAGGCAATTTTTGAACAAAATTGAACTTAAAAACTTTTGTAACTCAACAAAATTAGTTTGTTGAAGGAGCAGTTTCAAAAATAAATCCCACCAAAACTTGTCTGCAAGAAATTAAAAGAATTTGATGCAAATTATTGTAATTGATGCGTTTTGAATTTGTATTAGCAAAATTAAAGGAAATAATTTTTTATTTCTTTTATTTCTACTTTTGGCGACTTTCTGCTAAAAATGTTATACGAATATTTTATAAAAATTTATCTAGGCGCACGGCAGTGCGCCAGGCAAAGTTCTGGCCAATGCACGCAGTGTGTATATTTACACGAAGCCATTCGAGCTGTTTTTACCCCCTCATAACTTTGTTCTCCGCCATCGTAAAATTATGATATTTAAAACATAATTAGAATAAATTCATATAACCTCATATGCGAAGTTTGAAAGTTTCACAATGAAAGGCTCCGGAGATATAGAGGTACAAAAAGTGCATATTTTAAGACTGACCACTGACAGACTCATCAAATTGATGAAGCACTTCCGCTATAGCTAGAGAGCTAAAATTTTGTACACGAGAAGATCTAGGTGAGCAATAAAAATTAAAGTTTGTGCTATTGAGCTGAAATTCGATAGAGAGCTAGGTCTAGGTGAGAAATGAAATAAGAAAATCTGAAATTTCCGAAATTTTAGCCAGGAGGGCGGGGCTACGCCCATAAAAGTTTGAATTAAAAAAGCCAATATAAGGCGCTTAGTGGAAGCTTTTTTATTGAAATTCGGCATACATACTGCGATGATGCAAGGCTTTAAACTTTTTATCAAAAAAGTGGGCGCTGACACGCCTCATTTTAATGCCCTGCGGCTCAGCATATTTAGATATACTATTTATCTAGCTATTATTATCCGTTTGTAACGAAACTAGACACGAATAATAAGCACTGGCCCAAAAAAATTTGACTTTGGAAAAGTGGGCGGGGTTACGCCCATAAAAATTAAAAATTAAAAGTTGCACTTATGAGCTGAAATTTGATATACAAGTAGGTCTAAGTGAGAAACCAACTAGAAAAATCTGAAAAACCAAACAATTTTACCAGAATGGGCGGGGCAATGCTAATATTATTTTGAACTTAAAACTTAATACACAGCTTTTAATTCAAGCCAATTTAGTGAAACCTTGCATACGCGTTGCACGTACACAATACTTTAAACTATCACCTTAATAATTTGGCGTGATCACTTCCATAAAATGTTAGCATTGTGTTTAATCTACATGGGTCTAGTATATTTTAGAAGAAAATTAGCATGAATTATAAGCGCTGCTCACAACAAAATTTTGAGTTAGGAATAGTGGGAGAGGTAATGCTGATAAAATCTAAAGACATAATTCTCGCTAGAGAGCTGACATTTTATACACTAGTTAGTGTAGCTGCGTAGGCCAATGGGAATATCTTAAAACCAAAAAGTTTTATCCAGGATGCGGGGCCACGACGTTAAAAATCCAATTCGCACTAGCGATCTTAAATTTGATACACAAATAAATCTAGATAAGAGATCACTAAGAAAAATCTGAAAACCCAGAAGTTGCTATCAGAGGGCGGAAACAAGCACTTCAAATTCAAAATTAACATACATTTTATTAAAACTTTTCATACACATTGCACTTATCCAAAATAAAAATTCCCTATTTTGAAAAGTAGCCGTGACTTCACCCATAAATCTTAGCTTTTTCGTTTAGGTACTTCAGCTTAGCAGTTTTAATTTAATACTCAGGTATTTCTTATTAACTTTTTAATACCAAACTTTGCAAGAACCAAAAGCACTAGAGGATATAAAAGTCAGCGAGGCCAGGCCCATAAAAATTTTACGTAATATTATACTATAGAGAGCTGGCATTTTCTAGACAAATAGTAATTGATTTACTCAATCAGAAAATCCAAAAATTAAAAGCACCAGCTACCCTATTGAAACTTTGCATACACATTGGGCATATCCTTTTGATTTATGTACTTCGGCTAAACAGACTTTAATATGTAAATTTATTGAGAAAAAAGACGGGGTCATGCCCAGTAAAATTTACACTGTATTTTACATGTTTCTTCCAGTCGACTCTTACCAAATTGCATACACACTGGCTGGCGACTCGTTGTAATACCACAATAGTGCATTTTTAAGGTCAACAATTCAACACAAAAACAAAGGTGTCTTATAATTTCTAGTTAATCTGTTAACTTGGCAATATTTTTACCTTTCCAAAAAAAGGAGAGAATAATGTATAAATGTCCATTTCTTTATATTGATAAAAATGTTGTCAAGCTGGCAGATGATCTAAAAATTATATGACACCCTTACGATTACAAATTTATATTATACATAATATATTTCTTTGTTAGGTATTGTGCCAAAGAAGAACTTGGTCAAAATTTATATCTCACAACTTTTAATGGCCGAAATTTTGGATAAGAACTTGGCCGTTTTTCACATTTATGTTTTTGTGAGGATTCTGTTTAGTTGTTACCAGCATTTGTAACCAGTATTCGCCAGTATTTTTTAATTTTCAAAAAATTTTTGTTTTACATGCATGGCGCGCCATAAGGAACTTGCACAGAAAAAACTAAATTTCGTTTTCAGTAACCAAATTCATTGAATTAGTAAATTTTTTTGTGTGAATGCGGACCTACAAAAAAATTTGTAGATTCTGGTAATAATTTTATAAAAATTTAACTGAAAAAAAAATTTATTTTTAGTTAACTTATTATGGCATTAGCGAAAAAAGTTAACTGAAACTCAAAATATTTTCAGTCAAATTTATTAATAGGAACAGAAAAACATTTTTGCAGATTTTTTTTGTATTATTCAGAATTTTTTTTTTATAATTTACAAGCACATTCACTAAAATTTTTCGTATTATCAGAAAATAAATTAACTGAATCAATAACAATTCTTAAAAATTTAAAAAAAAAATTAGTAAAAGTTTTGTTTGAAAACAAAAAGAACTGAATCAAATGAAAGATTCAACTATTTTTTTTTTACTTTCAAAAATTGGCTTGTTTTTATGGTTAAGCATTTCCTTCCCGCTTTTGGAACTCGTTAGTAGAATTCAACCCAAAAATTTTTTTAATTTAGCTAACAAACTCCGTATGTTTATAGTAAGACTCTTAATAATATATTGAGAATCACAACATACAAACATAATAAGTTTGAAAACAGCAAACAAAAATCTTTCAAAAAAATAAAATGTTTTTTATATCTATAAAATAATTTATAGAAAAAATTAAAAAAAATTAGACAAATTTTTTTGCAGTGTATAAAAATAAATTTAACTGAAAAAATTAAAAAAAATTAGACAAATTTTTTTACAGTATATAAAAATAAATTTAACTGAAAATAACAAATTTAAATATAAAAAAAATAAATCTAAAAATTTTTTTTACAAATTTTACTTTATATATATAATTTTCATTCTATACAGTTTTTTTACATAAAATAAAATTAGAACAAATAATTTACTGAAACAGTAAAAAATATTTACTGAAACTAAATTATATTTCAAAACACACGTTTGTTTGAAAATTTTTTGGGAATAATTTTTTCTGTGTGCGTTTCAAAAAACTTTTTTATTTCCTACGAAATAAATAGTAACAAAGAATATAAATTATATAGAATGCGCATCTCATACAAGCTAAAATTTTCTATGACGGGTACTACCAGTACCAGTGATGCCAACTTTTGAGACTTAAAACGCGTAAAAATTTTTGAAAAAAAGGCTAGAAAGGGCTAAATTTAAAAAATATTCAAAAATAAAAAAATAGTGAAATTTTTTAAAAGTTTAAGTAACTATCATGAGATCAACACATACATAGCTTTAGAGCTTCAATATTGTACATATTTCATTTACATTTCATATAACATTTCAATAAGGTATGTACATACGTAGATTAAATAGTTAGCATATACATACATATATAATAGAAATATATACATATTTATATGTACATATGCATGTTTACATAAGTAGATACATTTAAAATTGGCCGTTATGAAATAAAATTTCGATTTCTCGCTCTTGCAAAAACATACATTATCTGTTTTAGGATGTACTGAATAACTTTCAAGGCATAAAAAATTTGGAAGAAATAAAAGATTACTCTATATTATTCTTCTTTTTTAAATTGGTAAAGCAATATCGACTTTTTAATCATTTTATTTTGCTGGATTAAAGGAGGAAAAAGTTCGCAAAAGTTTAAATGTAGCCATATCGAGCAAAAACTAAAAAGGCGCTGAAAAATTATTGTAAAAAGTGCTAGGTTTGCGCCTTTTTTAGTTTGGGGCTAAAAATTTTTTTTTCGCGTTTTAACTTACTGAAAACGGGCTAAATCTAGCCCTAAAAGGGCTAAGTTGGCATTGCTGAGAGCAGCAATGCGAGCAATGTGACACTAAAGTATCACTTTTGACCCTTTTTCGTGCCAATGACACTTTTTATGACCCTTTTTTCAATTTATCCCTTTGTATCATTTTAACAGAGTTTATGCTCGATGATGTCGATAATTTTATTGTTTTGGTCGATAGAAAAGCTGCAAAAAATCTGACACCCAAATCTTTGATTAAAAATGCAAATTATTTATCGGAGTATCACAATTAAAAAAATATGTATTTTAACTTACTTTCATCTTTAATCTTAATAAAACTTTTTATAAATGTTTATAAGTTAGTAATTAAGTTTTTATAAAATGTTTATAAGTTAAAAATGTTCAAATGAAGTAAATTTGGAAGCCAAAATTGGAGCCTTAAAGTACACATGTATGTATATAAATGATCAGCATCAAAAAAGTAAAGTAAAATATAGATGGAAAAACTGAAGATAATTCATTTTCTTTTTATTATAATTTTTCATTTACAAATGAAAAAAGTAAAAATATTTCAAATACTTAATTAATTAACTGCGAACATATTTCTATAATACCGGCTAGTAGAGTATTTGCAAATACAAGTTTTATTTGCAAATAAAACGAGTAGAAACGTATTATAGATAGCTACTAAATATAAAAAAATCATGAAATCTAAAAAAAGAGTGGTCAAATTGCGGCATTTCATATCGAATGAAATTCCAATCGAAACTAAATGCATATTTCGTTCGA
Organism: Tachina grossa; assembly: GCA_949987645.1. Classification (NCBI taxonomy): domain Eukaryota; kingdom Metazoa; phylum Arthropoda; class Insecta; order Diptera; family Tachinidae; genus Tachina; species Tachina grossa. Next base: position 108,345,634 of record OX465278.1, read on the forward strand.
TATCGAATGCCGTAATTTACCCAATTACTTAAGATTCATAAACAAAAACTAGAGACTGTAAAAACATAAACAGCAGCTTTGTAAACTTGGTGCGTTTCGCACCATTTTGGGTGCTTTTTGAAATTTTTTATTTCTTAATAACAAGTGTCTACTTTAAGTCTATTTGATAATTGTTTAGTAACGCTAATTTATGTTTATAGTTTATGTTTTTTTTTTTTTTTGGAAATTATATTTTATAAAGATGAAGAAATAAGGTGTAATTCACTGACTTTACAACTGCAGAATTTGGAAACTTATCATCCTTAAAACAAGCTTTATTTCAGCAACAGCAACTTTCATCCGAAAATCGGTATTTTTTGTGGTAAAACTCTGATATTTTTACATAGTTTTTTTTGCAATTGGCCGCATATTTTGCTGTTGAATTTAATTAAATTTTTTTACTAAAGAACTCTGCTTTTGCACGTTTTGATAGTAGTGTAGCAGCTCATTTGGTATTAAGTGTGCGGATTACTTTAAGCCATGTAGCAATATAAATTAATACTTTACCATATGTCCTCTCTTCACCATCCCTTTCTAAAAAGAAGGTAAGGTATATGTATGTTGATAGGCATACCCCAGCTAACATATTCAATTGCTGAAGAGTCTATTGTGAATCGTACGCAGAGCATCTTTAATCGCAAGCGCGCGCGTACTTTAATCGTTCGATTCATACGAGATTTATTTGGAGGTTATCTTACAAACCTTTTATGAAGAACATCGTATGAGGCTCCTCAATGTTAATCTTAAATGTATGAGCAATTTCGACAGCTGTAAAAGAATCGTTGGAAAAATAAATAAATTAAATTTTTTAGATCTTACAAATAAAAAACTTTCCTTCATTTATTGATTAAAGCCTTTTCAATGTATGTATGTACACGCAAAGAAAAAATATGGTTGAGGTAACCATAATCAAACAGCAACATACTATGATTGAATTATATGGTTGCAGTCAAATCATATTATTGTTAATAGAAAAAAAAACTTCAACAATATTATTATCTGAGTTAATGATAATATTATCTGAGTTAATTATATTATTATCTGAGTTAATTATATTATAATCTTAGTATTGTAAATATGACAACACTATTGTTAGATGTGACTAAAATATAATTGAGACTCACCATATCATGTTCTAATATTATATTAATATTGTTAAATATGACCACAGTATTATTTAATATAATAATACTATTTTGTTTTTTAATCATATATTTATTGTAGAAACAGCTGTGCGTTAAATTCGAAATAAAAATAAATTAATATTGTTGAAATAAATTGTATATATAGAAATGTATACTTACACGACATACAGCCATATCTGTATAAAAACATACACAAATGTTTATACATTTTTATTGATCTACCCTTTTATTTATACTTTATTTATTTATTCATTTATTTAACACTACCGATAGCTTACAAACGAAATACTGAACTGACAGATGTTTCCGAAAAAGTTTTTTTTTTAAACTTAACATACTATGGTTATGGAAAACATTATATTGTTATTTACATTATATTATTTTTAAATAATAATACAAATTATGTTGTAGTCATAAATTTTTAACAAATCTATATTGTTAAACTCTAACCATATCACACTTTTATATGGATGTGATAATGTAATTATTAAGTTCAAACATTACTCTGTTTATCGTAACGAAATAAATGTTTCAGATAACAATAACTAGTTTTCGACGACCACACATTTGTTTCAGAGAACATAATGTGGTTTTCCCAACCATTCTACAACCATATCTTTTCCTTGCGTGTAGATATAAAGTGCCCAGGAGACGTACAAAAAAACATCAATCACATAGTTGTGTGCGTGCAGTTGTTTCTTTTCGGCTACACGTACACGTTGTCGGCACTGATTGATGAGAATCAAAAAATTTTGATATTTTTATCTGACGGCTGATTATTTGTACGTCTCCAAATCTGATTGACGAAAGAAACGTCATTGGCTTTATCACAGAATACACAGAAGTGAAGAAAGTGACAGGTAAAAAAAGCTCCAATCAGGTTTTTGTTAAAATTCATGAAAGAAAGAGAAAAGCATAGTGTATTTGATACTCTAGTGTATAACTACTTACCAATTAACACAGCTAATAAAAATGTATTGCACTAGAAAGACGTAGCAAAACAAAACCGACGACAAAATTTGAGGGAAAACGAGACGAACTGAAAAATACCCGTATCTTCCGTCTCGTGACACTTCTGTATGTTTTGTGGGCTTTATGTTATTTGTTCTGTGACGACATGGAGAAGTGCGCGGATGAAAAATGTTAATTTGCACTTTATGAAAATGAACCATTGATGTTTGTAAAAAACCAAACAATCAAAAGTCTTCAAACAGTTTTATTATTATTATTATAAATATAATATTGTCTAATTTTATAAGCTAGTGTGAATAAAAAAATTATACTTAAAAATTGTTTTTAAGACCCCAAATAGGTACATACATACATACATATATATGTATGTGAATTTTGTGTTTAAAATAAATTTTGAACTTAAAAGCAAATACATACGAGTATGTACATATGTATTTTTTTATACCCTTTACCAAAAAAATGGTAAAAGGGTATATATAGGTTTGTCATTCCGTTTGTAATTTCTAGAATATTAATAAGCGAGCCATAAAGTATATATATTCTGGATCCTTATGAATAGGGAAGACGAATAAGCGATGTCCGTCTGTCTGTACGTGAAATCGGTTTTCCGAAGCTCTCAGAAAAGCTAGAGACATCGTTCTTGGACTGGTGTGTCAGAAATGGTCGAAATAAGATTGGTACTGAAAATCAGCAAAATCGAGCAGACGGTTTCAGAGCTGGGAAACTTAAACTTCATTTTGCCATACAAAATAACTACCGAAAACTAGTTATTATTATTTTTTTTTACTAAATAGACTTATTTTATACTTCAGTATGAATAAACTTAATATTTCTTCATAAAAAATAATATAAAAAAAATATTTAAAAAATTAAAAAGACGTTTCCAGGGTTGAAAAACTTTAATTTTTTTTATACAAAAGTAACTTAATTAAACAAATTTTTTCTTTTTCTCTATATATTAAACATATATTATATTCTTAAAAGGAACATATTGGTGCACGAAATCTGAAAAATCAAAAAGAACGGTTCCAGAGCTAAAAACTTTCACTTTTTGTGATATATAAAATTAACTACCGAAAACTAATTTTTATTTTTTTTATAAAATAAACTTATTTTATACTTCAGTAGGAATGAATTTGGTATTTCAAATTAAAAAAAAATTTTTTTGTACATAAAAGTAACTAGGTCAAATTATTTTTTTTCTTTGTATTTATACTTTATGTATGTGCTTATGTATGTATCTATATACTACATAAACTCACTTTGGTAAAGGGTATATAAGATTCGGCACAGCCGAATATAGCACTCTTACTTGTTTCTATTCACACTACCCAATGTCTTGTTTTTATATTAAAATCGTTTGATTGTTTCGCAATTTTTTTAAGGAAAATATGTTTGTTTTCTTAGAAAATAATAATAATAATAATAATAATTATAAATAATAGTAATAATAGATGAAAAATTAGCGTGGAAGATAGGAAAATTATTTTTGTATATTTTTATACCCTTTACCAAAAAATAGTAAAAGGGTATATATAGCTTTGTCATTCCGTTTGTAATTTCTAGAATATTAATAAGCGAGCCATAAAGTATATATATTCTGGATCCTTATGCATAGGGAAGACGAATAAGCGATGTCCGTCTGTCCGTCTGTCTGTACGTGAAATCGGTTTTCCGAAGCTCCCAGAAGAGCTAGAGACTTCGTTCTTGGACTGGTGGATCAGAAATGGTCGAAGTAAGATTGGCATTGAAAATCAGCAAAATCTAGCAGATGGTTTCAGAGCTGGGAGACTTGAACTTCATTTTGCCATACAAAATAACTACCGAAAACTAGTTTTTAATAATTTTTTATTAAATGAACTTATTTTATACTTCAGTATGAATAAAATTGGTATTTCTAACTAAAAAAAATTAAAAAGAAATTCAAAAATTAAAAAGAAATTTCCAGGGTTGGAAAACTTTAACTTTTATTCTTATACAAATGTAACTTACTAAAACAAATTTTTCCTTTTTTTTCTATAAACTAAACATATGTAATGTTCTTAAAAGAAGGAGATTGATGTAAGAAATCAGAAAAACAAAAAGGATTCCAGGGTTGGAAAACCTACGATTTTCATGATATATACAATTAACTACCGTTAACTAATTTTTTAATTATTTTTATTAAATAAACTTATTTTATACTTCACCACGAATAAAATTTGTATTTCAAATTAACAAAAATTAAAAAATTTAAAAAGACATTTAAAGGGTTGGAAAACTTTAACTTTTTTTGTACAAAAGTAACTTACTAAAGCAAATTTTTCCTTTTTCTCTATAAATTAAAGATATCTTATATTTTTAAAAGAAATAGATTGGTATAAAAAGTCAGAAAAATTAAAATGGATGATTCCAGGGTTGGGAAACTATATATAAAACTGATATAAAAAATTAACTACCGAAAACTAATTTTAATTTTTTTTAAAATAAAAAAAATGATTTTATACTTCAGTATGAATAAAATTGGTATTTCAATTTAAAAAACTTTAAAACACGTTTCCAGGGTTGGAAAACCTTACCTTTTTTTTATAGAAAAGTAACTTACTAAAGCAAATTTTCCCTTTTTCTCTATAAATTAAAGATATATTATATTCTTAAAAGAAAGAGATTAGTATAAGAAATCAGAAAAATCAAAAAGTTTGATTTCATGGTTGGAAAACCCACAAAATTAGCTACCGAAAACTAATTTTTATTTTTCTTATAAAATAAACTTATTTTATACTTCAGTAGGAATGAATTTAGTATTTAAAAATAAAAAACTAAAAAAATTAAAACGACGTTTCCAGGGTTGGAAAACCTTATATTTATACAAAAGTAACTTACTAAGACAAATTTTTTCATTTTTACTATAAATAAACACATCTTATATTCTTAAAAAAAAGATGGTGTAAGAAATAAAAATAAAATAAAACAGGAGGATTCCAGGGTTGGGAAACTTACATTCTTTGTGATATAAAAAATTAACTGCCGTAAACTAATTTTTATCTATTTTGATTAATAAACTTATTTTATGCTTGATAACGAATAAAATTGATATTTTAAATAAAAAAACAATTAAAAAAATTAAAAAGACGATTCCAGGGTTGGAAAACTTTAACTTTTTTGTACAAAAGTAAGTTACTAAAACAAATTTTTCCCTTTTTTATAAATTAAACATTTCTTTAATTCTTAAAAGAAAGAAATTGGTGTAAGAAATCAAAAAATCAAAAAGAATGAGTTCACGGTTGGGACACTTACACTTTTTTGATATATAAAAGTTACTAAGTCTAATTAATTTTTATCTTTTCCTTTATAAATTATATATATTTTACGTTTTGGAAAGAAAAGTTTGGTATAGAAAATTATAAAATTAAAAACCACAGCTCCAGAGCTGGAAACTATGATTTTTTTTCTGGACATTAAAGTAACTAAATAAAACATTTTTTTTAATTTCCTTTTTTTTTCACTTGACACACTTTCTATATTTTTTTTAAGAACAACTAGATTGGTAAAAGTGATCAGAAAAATCTTAAATTATGATTCTAGGGTTTGAAAATTATTATTTTTTTCTTTGTACATAAAAGTAACTATGTGCTTATGTATGTATCTCTATACTACATAAGCGCACTTTGGTAAAGGGTATATAAGATTCGGCACAGGCGAATATAGCACTCTTACTTGTTTTAATGTATATTTGTTTATTGTGCTTTTTTATACAAAGATTTCACAAAGTTTTAATGCCGCTAATAACAAAAAATCATCATCCGATGAAGACATATATGTAATATATAGTAATATATATGTAATATGCCATCGCACACAACGAACACAAAATTAAAATGCTGATTGACGATTTTATTTGTATGTCTCCGAAAAATCATCAATTAAACGATACTAACATATTCTTACCGATTGATGGCTTTTTTTGTACGTCTCCTGGACACTTAACACCCTCTTGGTATAGAAAATTTATGATTACATTAATTTATGATTAAATTATGATCAATTTAAAATTCAATTAATTAAAAGGAAGTGCATAAATATTTGATGTAAAATCCAAACACATTAAATTTATACTTCACTTTTATACTCGTACATACAAATACATATCTTTAATTCTTAAAAAAAAAAACTTGAAAAAGAAAATAAAAATATTAGATTTTGAGTAGATTGCCTGAAAATCTATGGGAAATGAATGGGAAATCTCGAAAATATTAGATTTCGAGATAATGTAAATTCATTATTAAATATAATTAATTAGGACCGACCAGTGTCGAACGTAAACTTGGTGAGAGTAATTAATAATTCAGAAATGTCGTAATAAACACAAAATTTGTTCAAAAAGTTTCATCTGAAATGTTGCGTATTAGAGTCGTATACTATGGCTTTTTTAAGCGGATATGTCTAGTAAATTTCAAGATGTTACGTGCAAGGGTATTACGGTGAGACTCGAGTTTTGTTAAATATTTGTTTGCGTATTTTGCAATTTCTTCAGTCACTAGTGGCATATTTAAATCACGATGTATATTTGAGTTTTTGATGTACCATGGAGACGATGTTATTATCCGTAAAATTTTAGATAAATGTATCGTCGATTAAACTATGCAAGATTTATAAGAGATAGTTAACACAAAATGTACAATATCACTCTCTAAATAATCATCAGGAGATTCGTTAAGGAGTACAATATTAAACACCATCGCCTATTAAATGCCTGAAATTTAGAATTAAAGAGTGTTTCATGACCACACACAGCTAGTTTTTTTTTTTTTTGTAATAGTGGAAATTTTTAGGATTGCCACGATATTTTTTTTTTCTTTTTTTTAATGCATGTATTTATTTATTTGGGGTATTCAAACGGTAGTGTTAAAGTCATAACGTCATAATGTTCTAAACTTTTAAACTTGTTTAAAATACGACTGCTGTGAGCAACCCCTCGTATTTTAGTGTGTTAGTTGAAACATAAACAATATAATACAAAACAAATGAGAAAAAATATTACAAAAATTAAATAATATTTAGTACGAATATGCAAAATTATGAGAAAATTATTTGCGAATTTTTGCAATATGTAAAACAAAATTTTTTCGAGGAATTTATTTGCAAATTTTCAAAGTTTTGCGATCAGGTAATTTTTGATAAAACTTATTGCTCTTGTGTTTAATTTTAACAAATTAGGATTGAATCAAGCCACATCATTGTCTGATTGAAGTATTTTTGTTGTTGCAGTTTTTGCCTTTTTTACACATTTGGCGACTTTTATTTTATATCACTCTTTGCTATCATTTTGGTATTAGCAAGCTTTTGCAAAATTTTCATTTTCGCGAATTTTTCCGATTTTTTGGAATTTCTTATATCTTTAGGTATTTATGTGTTATTTTAGGGCTTGCCTTTTTACCATTTTACCGATTTTTAGTACATCTATCTATTTGTGCGAATTTTCATAATTATGTCAATTTTCTGCGATTTTTGGAATTTCTTAGATCTTTAGGTATTTGTAAGTAATTTTGGAGCTTGTTTGCAATTTTACAATTTTTTGCAAATATTTGCAATAAAAGTGATTGTTTCCAATTCTTTGTGTTTTTTTAACAGCTTTAAACTTTTTTTTAATAAGTATCAGAATTTAATATATTTTTGATTTTACCAAGTTTTTGCGAATTTTCGTAATTGCGGATTTTTAAAAGTTTTTTTGCATTCCTTACAATTTAAGAATTTTTTAAAATAAATTCTAGGTTTTTTTTTCAATTAAAAATTATTCGCGAATTTTCGCAAATTTTTTGCACGTGAGTTAATTTTTGATTCATAAAATCTACTGAGTTTGCCCGTTTACAATTTTTGAGGCTTTGGAAATTTTTTGAAAATATTCGCATTTTTGCAAGTTTTCGCGATTTATATGCTGTAAGTCTATACTCGAGTTATTACTTTCTTTTTGCGGTCTATATAATCAGCTTTGGAGATTGTTCCCATTATTTTAATCCCTTGCGAATTTTTATATTTTTTGCAATATATAATTATTTGAGTAGAAACTTGCTAAAGAAAAATGCCACGTACTTAAACGTAAATCGACATTTTGTGGAAAAAGAGAAGTAAAAAGCAAAATAATTAGTTATGACAGTAACAAATACATAGAGTAAAGAATTGTATTAATATAGTACTCCTTTTACTTGAAAGAAAATAAAAATAATTTTAAACTGGTTTAAAATGTTAGGACTTTATGACTTTATGACACTTAGGACACCCTTGTGAATACCCCAATTGTATCTTCATATATGAACTAACAATAAGTATTCAAATCTTAAATCTATAAAAAAATTATTAGACCCGACCAGTGTCGGACATAAGCTTAGTGATAGTTATAAACAATACATTAGTAGTGATAATCAAAAAAAAGGGGGGGGGGGGAAAGTATTTTCAAGTAGTCCCATCTGGAGTGTTAGGTATAAGAGCCTGTGTGTCCCTCTTTTTTAAGCGGACGTGTCCAGTAAAGTTCAAAATATTACGAGCAAGCGGATTAGGATGTGACTCGAGTTTTGTTAAATATTTGCCTGCGTATTTTGCAATTTCTTCAGTCACTAGTGGCATATTTAAATCACGATGTATAATAGAATTTTGGATGTACCATGGAGCCGATGTTATTAACCGTAAAATTTTGTTTTGCCTTCGTTGGATTCTCTCGACATTGGTAGCTGAAGCAGTGCCCCATAACTGAATTCCGTAGCACCATATTGGCTTCAAAAGCGACTTGTACAGTAAAAGTTTGCAGTTTAAGCTGAGTGTTGAGTTTCTGCCAATCAACCAATATATTTGAGTTAACTTAAGTTTCATCTGAGTTAACTTAGAGTCAATATGATGTTTCCATGTAAGTCTTCGATCAAGGTGTATACCAAGGTATTTCACTTGAGAATGTTGAGGAATATTATGATTGTTGATTCCAAAGGGGGGAGCAAGTATCTCTTCTTAGGGTGAACGTTATATGGACACACTTTTGTTCATTGACTTTAATTCTCCATAAGTTCAACCATATTTCCAGCTGAGTGATATGTTCCTGGAGATTGCGGGATGCCTCATAAGGGTTTTCGTGCACACTCATACAGGCTGTATCATCGGAAAAAGTAGAAATATGGATATTATTGCTCACAGGCATATCACAAGTATATATTAAAAACAAGACAGGACCCAGAATACTACCCTGGGGCACACCAGAAGATATAGATTCGGGCACACTCGTGAACTCTCCTTCCACAACAGTGAACTTCCTATCAATAATATAACTTTCCAAAAGCTTTTGAATGTTTATTGTCTTCAATTTTAAAACTAGGCCTTCGTGCCATACTTTATCAAACGCCTGAGAAACATCAATAAAGAGAGCAGAACAATACTTCTTTTCTTCAAATGTTCTTCTTACAACTTGGATCAGTCTATGCGTTTGTTCAATCGTGCTGTGCTGACTTCTAAAGCCAAATTGATGGTCCGGGATGCACCCATTATCAGTTAAAATTCTGGACAATTTAGTCATGAGCAGCTTTTCGAAAAGCTTTGAGATTGTAGATAGTAAGCTTATAGGCCTATATGAATCAGTCTCGGTAAGATCTTTGCCCGCCTTTGGAATCATTTTGATCTTGGCAAGTTTCCAGTTATGTGGAAAATACTGCATTCTTAAAATAGCATTAAAAATAAATAGCAGGATTCTTATTGCAATATGAGGCAAGTTCATGAGCATTTTGTTACTAATGCCATCAATACCTGGAGCTTTCTTCGGGTTGAGTTCAGCAATTACTTTTTGTACTTCACGCATCTTAAACCTTAAGGGACGAGGGGGTACATGAATTGGGAGTGAATACAGATTTTAAATGCTCAGAAAATAAATTACCTTTCTCACTATCACTTCTTGCCCAGCCTCCGGTCGCAGTACGCAATTGTGATTTAAGATCAACGGTTCGTTTAAGATTTCTAGTAGCGCGCCATAAAGAGTAATTAGATGCGGACATTACATCAAGACCTTCTAAATAATTTTCCAGTAGTGCAGTTTTTTCCGACGATAGCTGCTCTTTGAGGCGTTTAGTACATTCTTTAAGTCTGATTTTATTTAGGGGTGATCTGTGTTGTTGCCATTCTCTTCTAGCTCTCCTTTTTCACATACAAGATGTTCAATTTCCGTAGAACAAATTCTGTTAAAGCCGGTCTGCGGATAGGAGGTAGTGGCGTGTTCAGCAGCCTGTTTAATATTTTCGTTAAGATTGGCAATGTTAAATTCAATATCATCGCATGATCTAAGCTGAATGTTTTCTACGCAGTGACTACTAAGATATTTTTTGAATACCAGCCAGTTGATTCCATTAATCATCTTCGCATATGAGTTAGTTAAATCACTCCTTAGTGGGTTGAAAATTGTAACTATTGTTGGAGAGTGATCGGAGGACAGATCTAGAGAGGCCTCTACATGAATTAAGTCCCTATGAATATTTTTCGTGACGGCAAAATCTATAACATCTGGAATTTTTCTTACGTTAGTAGGCCAGTAAGTAGGCTCCCCACTCGAAATGACATCTAAGCCCATTTTTGAAATTGTATTGAACAAGGCTCGACCTCTAGGTGTAACAAGACGCGATCCCCAGTACGTATGTTTTGCATTGTAGTCACCAGCTGCCACGAAACAAGATCCAAGCGATTTGTAGAGCTTCTCATACTGATCTTCGGTAACTGAAAATCTGGGAGGTGAGTAAATTGATGATATCACGAAATTTGCACAAAAATTTTCTACGAAAATATTCGTTTTTAGTTAATTTTAATTATTATTCGAACTCCACTTGTTTCTATATTTGTGATTTGAACGGGCTAAAGTTCGTATCGCTTTTTAAGCCAAATTACATGTGATAATTATTAATGAACAAATAACACCAAAGTCTGTTGTAAATACTCTGACTAACAACACATAGTTGAACGGAACAGCCAGCCGCTTTCGAAGGCCACTAAACCTTCATCATCAGCGTTATTTTGTGTTTGGTCCACTGTGTGTGGTGTCAGTTGATGTAGATTTCTGCTTTTTATATACTTAGTTAGCATTTTATTGCAAATTTAATATGTGAATTGTTTTTGATTCATCGTATTTCAATTTGCTGAAAGCTTTTTTGTATTGTAAGCTCAATTTTACCATCACTATATTTACAACAGTCTTACCATTGTCGTTTTGTTCTTTTTACTAATTATACACATGTTACTTAATTTGCTTATTTTTTGTTCTACTTAAGACAAACTTTTTTGGTTTGTTACTATTAAGTATATTTTTATTTAATTTTTGCCACAGCCCCATGGCTATTAATTTTTAGTTAATTTTAATTATTATTCGAACTCCACTTGTTTCAATATTTGTGATTTGAACGGACTAAAGTTCGTATCGTATCGTATATTCGTTGCTTGCAAATATTCTTCACCAAGGTTGTCAAGGATATAGTGCTTGAGTCTTGACTTAATCAAAATTTCTGATCCACCGCATGCTCTTTCTCTCGGGTCCTTTGTATCATATAAAGCGTAACCATTTATTTTAAATAAGCTTCTTGAGGTCAAATGAGTCTCATAAACCAACATTATATCAATATTTTTTTTCCATGAGGAAGTGCTCAAGTTCATTTTTATGTTGGCGAATGCCATTTGCGTTCCAGAAACATATTTTTAACGTGTTCATGGTTTATCAACTAATGCTTGAAGCAGTGTATTCTGCATTCGCAGCATTTCTTGCATCATACTTGTCATATTTGTAGTAAAGTTGTTTATAGTTAGCACCAGATTCTCAATAGTAGCTTCAAGGCGACTAAAATTAAAGCTTGAGTTTGAATTCGTTGAATTATTTGGCGGTGGAACATTTTGCGTGGGAACTGACCTAGTCTTAGCAGCATCTGCATACCATACACGTGAAGTAACTGGTTGGCTGATTTGAGCAAAAGTGTCGGAGTTCGCGTTTACTTGTAGAGCTGGAGTTAACTTGGGTTTTTGACCCATGGCCTGTTTAACGAAAGAATATACAAGGCACCCTCTATAGTTAGCTGTGTGATTACCTCCACAATTACTACATTTTTTTCTGCTTGATCTTTTGGCTTAGTGCAGCTAGCAGTACCATGCAATTCACACACTGTAGGTAACTTGCAGTAAGTTTTCGTATGGCCATATTCTTGGCAATTATGGCACTGTACGGGACCTGAACGCTTACGTGGCTCTTCAACTGTGATTTTTCGATGTAAGAGATACTTTACGTTATAAACTGGATGGGTTTCATTTTTTTTCAATTGTATGTCATTCGGCTCCAGTTCAACCCGAAATAGGGGTTGGGGGCCCTTTTCTCTATTAAATATGTTGGTAACATTTTTTACCTTGAATCCTTGGTCGACAAGTGCACATTTTACTTCTTCTGGTTCAAACAAAAACTTGCTTGTAAAAGTCGTAAATTTTTTCGTGGGACTTGTGCCACCTTAACGATATATTTTTACAAAAAGTTTGTACCTTTTGAGTCAACGAAGCCAAATACAGTTTTAAAACATTATTTAAATCAATTTTACTGATAATAAAATTGTAAACGGCATAATTTTTATACCCTTTACCAAAAAATGGTAAAAGGGTATATATATATATATATAATATTAATAGCGAGCCATAAAGTATATATATTCTGGATCCTTATGCATAGGGAAGACGAATAAGCGATGTTCGTCTGTCCGTCTGTCTGTACGTGAAATCGGTTTTCCGAAGCTCCCAAAGAATCTAGAGACTTCGTTCTTGGACTAGTGTGTCACAAATGGTCTAAAAAAGATTGGTATTGAAAATCGGCAAAATCGAGCAGACGGTTTCAGTGCTGGGAAACTTAAACTTCATTTTGCCATACAAAATAACTACCGAAAAGTAATTATTATTATTTTTTTATTAAATAAACTTATTTTATGCTTCAGTATAAATAAAATTGGTATTTCTAACTAAAAAAAATTTTAAAAAAATTAAAAAATTAAAAAGACGTCTCCAAGGTTGGAAAACCTTAACTTTTATTCTTATACAAAAGTAACTTACTAAAACAAATTTTTCCTTTTTATTCTATAAATTAAGGATATCTTATGTTCTTAAAAGAAAGAGATTGATGTAAGAAATCAGAAAAACAAAAAGGATGATTCCAGGGTTGGAAAACCTACGATTTTTGTGATGTATAAAATTAACTACCGTAAACTAATTTTTTATTTATTTTTATTAAATAAACTTATTTTATACTTCACCACGAATAAAATTGGTATTACAAATAAAAAAAATAAAACAATTTAAAAAGAAAATTTATTTTTATTTTTTTATTAAATAAACTTATTTTATACTTTAGTACGAATAAAATTGGTATTTCAAAATAAAAATAAAACTTCAAAAAATTAAAAAGATGTTTCCAGGGTTGGAAAACTTTAACTTTTTTTCTTACACAAAAGTAACTTACTAAACAAATTTTTCCTTTTTCTCTATAAATTAAAGATATCTTATATTCTTAAAAGAAAGAGATTGGTGTAAGAAATCAGAAAAATTAAAAAGATGATATCTGGGTTGGGAAACTTACTCTTTTTGTGACATAAAAAATTAACTACCGAAAACTTTTTTTATTTTTTTTTTTATAAAATAAATTTATTTTATACTTTAGTACGAATAAATTTGTTATTTCAAAATAAAAAAAATATTAAAAAAAAATAAAACGACTTTTCCGTGGTTGGAAAACCTTATTTTTTATACAAAAGTAACTTACTAAAACAAAATTTTTCTTTTTTACTATAAATTCAACATATCTTATATTCTTAAAAATAATATTGGTATAAGAAATCAGAAAAATCAAAAAGGAGGATTTCTGGGTTGGAAAACTTACACTCTTTGTGATATAAAAAACTAACTACCGAAAATTTATTTTTTTTTTATTAAATAAACTTATTTTATGCTTGAGTACGAATAAAATTGGTATTTCAAATAAAAAAACAATTAAGAAAATTAAAAACACGATTCCAGGGTTGGAAAACTTTAACTTTTTTGTACAAAAGTAAGTTACTTAAACAAATTTATCCTTTTTTTATAAATTAAACATTTCTTAAATTCTTAAAAGAAAGAGATTGGTGTAAGAAATCAGAAAAATCAAAAAGTATGATTTCAGGGTTGGGAAACTTTTGATATATAAAAGTAACTAAGTCTAATTAATTTTCATCTCTTCCTTTATAAATAAGATATATTTTACATTTTGGAAAGAAAAGTTTGGTATGGAAAATTATAAAAATAAAAACCACAACTCCAGAGCTGGAAACTTTGATTTTTTTTCTGGAAATAAAACATTTTTTTTAATTGCCTTTTTTTCACTTAATACACTTTCTATATTTTTTTTAAGAACTACTAGATTGTTATAAGTAATCAGAAAAATCTAAAATGATGATTCTAGGGTTTGAAAATTATTTTTTTTTTCTTTGTACATAAAAGTAACTATTTGCTTATGTATGTATCTCTATACTACATAAAAGGTATATAAGATTCGGCACAGCCGAATATAGCACTCTTACTTATTTCATTTTTATTCTCTTCACAAATCCAAACATTACAAGGTTCACTATATTTGAGGCTGAGACTGTCAGGGCTATCATGATTAAAATTACGCGTGAAATTTCAAATTTCAAATTCAAAGGGAAAGGGAGAAATTTAACGTGGAATTTTATTCATAATAGCCCTGTGTATCAAAAACCGAAGCAAAAAATAGATAAAAATTAATTCAGAATTAATTTATTAATACTTTCCATCAAGAAAAAATGGTACTCCATGCAAAAAGTCACTCATTTGAGGTTTAGTTGGAATTACACGTTTAAAAAAAGCAATAACGTGCAGCAAAATATTTTGGTTTTTTACCAGATACTTACTTACCATCTCCTCTTTTTTTTTGCTCAATAACTCATAAGCAAGTATTTGTAGAAAAAAATCAAAAAAACCCGACTGCGACCAACTTTGAACCGTTAAATATTCTAAATGGTCTTTCGAAATAAAAAATCATAAGAGAAACCTAAAGATGATTTTAAAATACCTGTCGTATGTATTTTCAAAATGGCACCTGTTGGCCACAATATTGAATTTTGAAAACTGACATATCTATAGTGGCACTCCCGGGGTTAAGACACACATACATACATGCAGACATACATAGACTGATAAGCATAATACTCTTCTTTGCGTTGCACAGTCTGGTAAAAACATATTAATTTATATCAAAGTTACACTTTTTATGCTGCAAACAAGATACTCAGTTGTTTGAAAATGTCAACTTCGACTGCCCATAAAGCGGATGATATTTATTTTTATCAGAAATCAAATATGTAGTTTAACAAAAACATTATTATTGTTAGTGCAAAAAATTAATTTTGGCCAAAATTTCGAGTCGAATTACCCACTGTGCAACCGTGTGAACTGGCAATTTTTGTTTGTCATCGTTACTAGAAAACATATTGTCAGGCCATTGCAACAATAAATTGTCAAACATTTTACAATCATGTGAACACATTTCGGTGCCATTTTAAAATTATTACCAGCTTTTGTCAAACATTTTTTATTGTCAGGTGTGTGAAGCTTTTGCATCTGAAAATGGCGTCATTGTAAGAGAATTTTTTTGATGGACAAAACTGCACATGCTTAATTTTAAAGAAAAATTAAGGTGCAAAAATATATTAAAATATATACATACATTGCAATTGCTCCCTTATGGTCCATAATCATTTATATTTTAACTTAAAAAAAGAAAATAAAGGAAAAATTTTAATATTTTTATATAAGACTTATAAGATATTTCTTGAAAACGTCTGATTTTTCTCCGACATCAATGAAATAACTCGTAAAAACTGCCGAGAAGGTTAGAGGTTTTTCAGTTGTTTTGTTAGATATTTTTCCAAATTTTTTTAGATTTGTCGAGAATTCGTTGAGGATTTCCCCAGCAAACTCATTCGGAATTCGTTAGAATTCTCTCAGAGGTCCAATTTCTTGTCAACCACTCAAAAAAATTTTGGTACGTTCTATCACCAACTTCGAATATGAAGATGATCGACTTCTAAGCAAATGTCTATGCAGTTTAGATTTACAAATTTCATATTGCAAGTATTCAAAACAGTCAATCCATTTTCTTCGTTTTTTGTTATTAAAAATTAAAAAAATATCGACCATATGTATAATCAAAAATTGGCATGAAGTTAGCATAAGTGACAAAATTGAACTAAGTGTTGACGAGTTCCGCTATACAATTTGACATTAAAAATCCCCGCATAATGTAGTTTTAACACAGGATTACATCCTAGCATGATTTTTAATGTAAAATTATATGGCAAAACACGTTAAGATCATGTTAAATTTTGCCACTTATGCTAACTTCATGCCAATTTTTGATTATACATATGGCCGTATATATATATTAATTTTGTTCCAAAAACAAATGTTCAATTTATATACCAAAATTAGTTCTACATTGTCAACATATTCGTACAACATTCTATTGTATAACTGCATTCACAAGAAACGCTATCTTTTACTTTAGTTAGTTTTATTCCTTTTTTTTCTCCATTTCTAGAGGGATCTCTTTTGTCCTAACGTATTATTTAAATGAAAAGAATAAAATGCAAAACTAAAATGCTAAGCAGTACCAAGTGCTGCTATCAAAAGAAAAGTAAAGAAAGTAACTCGTAACCCAAGATTTTCTAACTGTTATTTTGAGTTTATTTGTTGTAAGCATATGTATGGGTTTGTGAATGTGTGTGTATGTGTGTGTGTTTGTTGTGCCTCCGAGTATTGCTGCTCGATATGTCCTTTTGTATTTCCTTTTTTTTTGCATTAAAAAAAACAAGTAAGAGTGCTATATTCGGCTGTGCCGAATCTTATATACCCTTTACCAAAGTGAGTTTATGTAGTATAGAGATACATACTACATAAGCACATACATAAAGTATAAACACAAAGAAAACCAATAATTTGACCTAGTTACTTTTATGTACACAAAAATTTTTTTTGTTTTGATTCATCGTATTTCAATCTGCTGAAAGCTTTCCTGTATTGTAAGCTCAATTTTACCATCACTACATCTACAACAGTCCCACCATTGTCGTTTTGTTCCTTTTACTAATTATACACATGTTGCTCAATTTGCTTATTTATTGTTCTACTTAAGACAAACTTTTTTGGTTTCTTACTATTAAGTATATTTTTATTTAATTTTTGCCACAGGCTGTTCCGTTCAACTATGTGTTGTTAGTCAGAGTATTTACAATGGACTTTGGTGTTATTTGTTCATTAATGGTTATCACATGTAATTTGGCTTAAAAAGCGATACGAACTTTAGCCCGTTCAAATCACAAATAAAAAATATTAGTTTGGAAGAAGACGACATTTTAGTTTCTTTTGACGTGGTTTCATTATTTACAAATATACCGATACATTAACAATAAGAAATATACTTGACAAATGGAATGAACTTAAAAACACAACAACAATACAAAAAGCACAATTTCTCAAACTTCTTCAGTTTTGCCTAAAAGACAACAACTATTTTATATTTGATAATAAAGTTTTTACCCAACTTTATGGAATGCCGATGGGTAACCCTTTATCACCGACAATTGCTGATATTGTACTTGACTCCCTTTTAGACGACGTGATTGAACAACTAAAATCAAAACATGTAACAATAAAATTTATATCAAAATACGTTGATGATCTATTTGCAATAATCACAAAATCTGACGAAACAACAATATTAAATACATATTAAGTACACTCAATGGGTACCATAATAAACTACAATTTACAGTAGAAAAGGAGAAAAATAAAGAAATAGCCTACCTTGACACAAAAATAATAAGAAATAAAGAAAAATTATTGACAAACTGGTATCAAAAGCCAACATCATCAGGCAGGATCATAAATTATCACTCAACACAACCACATAAAATGA
The DNA here is from genome assembly GCA_949987645.1 of Tachina grossa. Taxonomy (NCBI): domain Eukaryota; kingdom Metazoa; phylum Arthropoda; class Insecta; order Diptera; family Tachinidae; genus Tachina; species Tachina grossa. Next base: position 108,363,775 of record OX465278.1, read on the forward strand.
AATTAAATACAGCAACTAATTTAATCACCAAAGCCCTAAAAATAAGTGACGAAAGATATAATAAAAACAATATTGAGAAAATAAAAAACATACTAATAAAAAATAGTTATCCAATATATATAATCAACAACATCATTAACAAAACGCTAAAAAATCATAAGAATTTAAAACAACCACAAACAAATGTAATAACAAAATTCTATAGTGTACCATATATACCAAACTTAAAAGAGATGGCCACCCTAAAGAATACTCTTTCAGATCAAGAAAAAGAAACAATAGCATATAAATCAAACAAAACACTCAGACACATATACACAAACACAAAATCAAACATAGATAAACTAAAAATTCAAAATGTTGCTTATGAAATAAAATGCGGGGGTAATAAAAAGGAAAAATGTGAAATGGTATACATTGGAACTACAAAGAGAATGTTAGGTACAGCGTTGTCAACTTGAAATTTGATTTTTGAAATTTTTTGTGCGAAAAATTCCTCAGTTGGTGCGTGGTGCGCTTTTTTTTTAAATTTTGGTGCGTTTTCTTAATTTTTGGTGACACCAACGCAAATTTAACACAACAATGGGTTAAAACTGGAAAATTTTTGTTGTGAAACTTAGTAACTTCTTGGTAGTGTTAATTGCCATATTAATAGTAATGAAGTTTACAAAATATCACAATTTGAAATGAAATCTGTTGTATGACAACAATAATGATGAAATTATTAGCTTTTTTAGATTTAGTTGAAGTGCAGTGAATTTTAATCATATAGACAAAGCTGAACCAACAGCAAATAAATTTCAAATTAATTAATATACTTATGACAATATGTCGAATAATGAATTTCTTAAATTTTTTTGGTTAAGTTTTTTTTAAATATGTGGATATATTGTATAGGTTGTTTTTTTAAGAGGTATAGAACTTCGAATTGAAATAAAACACAAGAAAATCGTTTTAATGTCCATCAATTTGGCTTTATTGGAAGGATAATTTTATGCTATTAATGTTTAAATATGATTTCGGGCATGTGGCCGCCGCGGCCGGCTCGAATAAAGCCAATTCTACAGGTCCAATTTTCAACCACTTTTTCGAGCATATGGGGCCGTATGTTGGCAATAACGCCACGAATGTTGGCTTCCAAGTCCCCTAACGTTTCTGGTTTGTTGGCGTAGACGAGCGACTTCACATATCCCCAAAGAAAATAATCCAATGGTGTCAAATCACACGATCTTGGTGGCCAATTGACAGGTCCATTCCGCGAAATTATGCGCTCATCGAATGTTTCCTTCAATAAATCGATTGTGACGTGCGCTGTGTGGCATGTAGCGCCGTCTTGTTGGAACCACAACTCATCCACATTCATGCCATCCAATTCGGGAACAAAATAGTCGGTTAGTCGGCTCCAATTGCTGTGCACGGTGGCGAATCGATTCATTCGGGTCCTCTTCAACACTTTGCTCTACAGCGGCAATTGTTTCTTCGGTGCGCACTGTTCGACGTCTCTGCGGATGCGTATTATCACATGGAGTAAACGTAGTGCGAAAACGATCCATGTTTAACCGAATTAATTGCTCTGATGGACGACTATGTCGACCATAAAATGGACGGAGCTTGCGGTAAACTTCGCGAACTGAACCATTATTTTCGAAATAAATTTGCACGATTTGGAAGCGTTGTTCTTTTGTCAACCTGTTCATGATGAAATGGCAAACCAAACTAAATATTAATCACTTGACAGCTGACAAAATGGCCGCCAGTTAAAAAAGTGATGCCAACTTAAAGTTCTATACCTCAATAAAAAACACCCTTTAAAAGGCTGTTTGTTTTTATTGTTATATTTTTAACCCCCGACCAAAAAAAGGGGTGTTATAAGTTTGTAGTGTGTATCTGTGTGTTTGTACGATTGATTTAGTTTTTTCTTTTTGAAAGGTGACTTGATCGATAAGGTTGTTAGCTATATTTTAATAAAATCGGTTCAGCCTCTTAGAAGATATCACACGTTTTCTAGAAATATTCGGGGGTTTTTAAAATTTTTAATTTTTGTTATTAATATGGATATATTAAGCTTCTGATAAAAAAAAATTTAAAAATATTTGAATTCTATTCATATATAAATAATGAACTTTTATTAGTTTTGAATCTTTTCTATTAATCATTGGTCTCTTTAAAAAGTTTTGTAGAGAATTTATGAAATTAAAAAAAAATATATATTATCTATGTACATATGTAAATGACGTGAAATCAGAATATACAAATAATGAATTTATGAATATATGAATTTATTATATATATAAACGACATGCCAAATGTGTTACAAAAATGTGAAATGATATTACGCTAATTTTTAAACAAGGATATACAGATCAACAATGTCAAGACAATATGACAAATGATATAAAAAACGTGAATAAGTGGTTAAAAATTAATAAATTAAAACTAAATGAAAGTAAAAAACAAAAATAATGCAAATAAATATGAACAATAAAACACATTTTGAAATTAACAATAAAATAATTGAGAAGGTAAATAAAATTAAGTATATAGGCTTTATAATAGACGATAAATTGAAATTCAAAGATCATGTAGAATACACATGTAAAAAAATTGGTAAAAAATCGGTTTCTTTAAACGAATACGAAATAAAATATCAACAATAACGGCAATAAATATATATAATACAATCATAAAACGCCATTTTGAATTTGGATCAACAATATTATATACGTGCTGTACTCCAATGCAAATAGAGAGATTACAAAAATTACAAAATAAAGCCATGAGAGCAAAACTAAAATGCAACATATATACACCAATAACATATATGCTTAATTCATTAAAATGGTTAAACATAAAACAAAGACTAGAAATGAACACTCTCATATTTATACAAAAAATGAAAACTGGCAATGCGCCAGAATATCTTTCAAATCAACTAAATTACGTTGGGCAAGTACAGCCCAATATCATCAATTAAGAAATCCGAGCAAATTCAGGCTTCCAAGAACAACAACTACTGCAATGCAACAATCACTGTTTCATAAAGGACTCTATCTGTACAATATAATTCTTAATTATATAAAATTTGAACTAAATATTAATATTTTTAGAAGAATTATAGTATGCTTTGTAAGAAATAACTGGAAGTATTACTCCCAGTTTATTTGTTTTTTCTCCTAGTGTATAATTAAATTAGATAAATTTATATATATAAAGTAAAATGTTCAGTTCTCGTTGAACCTTCATAGTGGAGAGACATTAAAGCGGATTTTTTTTTACATACATACAAACGAAACAAATATAAAAAACAACAAAATCAAAAATCATACAAAAAATATTCGTAATACATATTCACCTTGATAAATAAGCTTATTGGCTTTACTAATATTTTTTACATAGCAAGAAATAGCAAAAACAAAAAAAAACCGTAAACACAAACAAAGTTCCCTTGAGGAATAATACTCTGTATGAGTACCTCAAAGGAAAAAAATTTTGAAGTGAGTTCTAACGGCAGAAATGCTTATTTTACTGTGAGTTCTGAAACTCTTAATGAAAAAAATATAAATAATAAATCTGATGAAAATCTTTTTTTAACGGCAAAGCCAATTTTTCGTCAGCGATCAACTTCGCTTTGTCCAATGCCAACTAGTGAATCGTTAACATTACCATTGCCTAGTACTTCTTCATTTAAGTCTGCGATATCATCCGCATCGGGCTCGCCCTCATCACTAAACCAAGTTATCACTACAGATAACAGTAGCTAAAAACCCAAGGTACAAGTGGGAATGGACAGATATATAACAGTGGTAAAGCGTGGGCGAAGCCCAAATTCTTCAAAAATTTCATCTGCCCCAAAGATGTCTAGGGATAACAGCGCATCATCTACCAATCGTCAAAATCGTTTTTCATTATTGCAAGACACCGACGACAAGCCCTCTACATCATCGCCACCACCTATTTATCTGAGAGAAAAAATTCTAACGCGCTTATAAAAAAACTACTGTCGACCATTGGTGAAAATACTTTTCACATCATTCCAATTAAACGAGGAAATATTGATGAAACTAAAATCCAAATATATAATGAAAAAGATTTCCGAAAAATTGTTAGTGAATTCGAAAAAAATAAAACAAATTTTTACACATACCAACTTAAGAGTGCTAAAGGCCTACAGATAGTATTAAAGGGCATAGATTCATATGTTGAACCCGAAGAAGTAAAATGTGCACTTGTCGACCAAGGATTCAAGGTAAAAAATGTTACCAACATATTTAATAGAGAAAAGGGCCCCCAACCCCTATTTCGGGTTGAACTGGAGCCGAATGACATACAATTGAAAAAAAAATGAAGCCCATCCAGTTTATAACGTAAAGTATCTCTTACATCGAAAAATCACAGTTGAAGAGCCACGTAAGCGTTCAGGTCCCGTACAGTGCCATAATTGCCAAGAATATGGCCATACGAAAACTTACTGCAAGTTACCTACAGTGTGTGTTATCTGCGGTGAATTGCATGGTACTGCTAGCTGCACTAAGCCAAAAGATCAAGCAGAAAAAAAATGTAGTAATTGTGGAGGTAATCACACAGCTAAATATAGAGGGTGCCCTGTATATTCTTTCGTTAAACAGGCTATGGGTCAAAAACCCAAGTTAGCTCCAGCTCTACAAGTAAACGCGAACTCCGACACTTTTGCTCTAATGAGCCAACCAGTTACTTCACGTGTATCGTATGCTGATGCTGCTAAGACTAGTTCAATTCCCACGCAAAATGTTCCACCGCCAAATAATTCAACGAATTCAAACTCAAGCTTTAACTTTAGTCGCCTTGAAGCTACTATTGAGAATGTGGTGCTAACTATAAACAACTTTACTACAAATATGACAAGTATGATGCAAGAAATGCTGCGAATGCAGAATACACTGCTTCAAGCATTAGTTAATAAACCATGAACACGTTAAAAATATGTTTCTGGAACGCAAACGGCATTCGCCAACATAAAAATGAACTTGAGCACTTCCTCATGGAAAAAAAATATTGATATAATGTTGGTTTATGAGACTCATTTGACCTCAAGAAGCTTATTTAAAATAAATGGTTACACTTTATATGATACAAAGGACCCGAGAGAGAGCATGTGGTGGATCAGCAATTCTGATTAAGACAAGACTCAAGCACTATGTCCTTGACAACGCTAGTGAAGAATATTTGCAAGCAACGAATATTTTCGTAGAAAATTTTTGTGCGAATTTCGTGATATCATCAATTTACTCACCTCCCAGATTTTCAGTTACCGAAGATCAGTATGAGAAGTTCTACAAATCGCTTGGATCTTGTTTCGTGGCAGCTGGTGACTACAATGCAAAACATACCTACTGGGGATCGCGTCTTGTTACACCTAGAGGTCGAGCCTTGTTCAATACAATTTCAAAAATGGGCTTAGATGTCATTTCGAGTGGGGAGCCTACTTACTGGCCTACTGACGTAAGAAAAATTCCAGATGTTATAGATTTTGCCGTCACGAAAAATATTCATAGGGACTTAATTCATGTAGAGGCCTCTCTAGATCTGTCCTCCGATCACTCTCCAACAATAGTTACAATTTTCAACCCACTAAGGAGTGATTTAACTAACTCATATGTGAAGATGATTAATGGAATCAACTGGCTGGTATTCAAAAAATATCTTAGTAGTCACTGCGTAGAAAACATTCAGCTTAGATCATGCGATGATATTGAATTTAACATTGCCAATCTTAACGAAAATATTAAACAGGCTGCTGAACACGCCACTACCTCCTATCCGCAGACCGGCTTTAACAGAATTTATTCTACGGAAATTGAACGCCTTGTATGTGAAAAAAGGAGAGCTAGAAGAGAATGGCAATAACACAGATCAATCCTAAATAAAATCAGACTTAAAGAATGTACTAAACGACTCAAAGAGCTGCTATCGTCGGAAAAAATTGCACTACTGGAAAAGTATTTAGAAGGTCTTGATGTAACGTCCGCATCTAATTACTCTTTATGGCGCGCTACTAGAAATCTTAAACGACCCGTTGATCTTAAATCACCATTGCGTACTGCGACCGGAGGCTGGGCAAGAAGTGATAGAGAGAAAGGTAACTTATTTTCTGAGCATTTAAAATCTGTATTCACTCTCAATTCATGTACGGGTGCTGCTGATTTACCGAGTGTAGTTTCTCTACCCCCTCGTTCCTTAAGGTTTAAGATGCGTGAAGTACAAAAAGTAATTGCTGAACTCAACCCGAAGAAAGCTCCAGGTATTGATGGCATTAGTAACAAAATGCTCATGAACTTGCCTTATATTGCAATAAGAATCCTGCTATTTACTTTTAATGCTATTTTAAGAATGCAGTATTTTCCACATAAATTGAAACTTGCCAAGATCAAAATGATTCCAAAGGCGGGCAAAGATCTTACCAAGACTGAGTCATATAGGCCTATAAGCTTACTATCTACAATCTCAAAGCTTTTCGAAAAGCTGCTCATGACTAAATTGTCCAAAAATTTAACTGATAATGGGTGCATCCCGGACCATCAATTTGGCTTTAGAAGTCAGCACAGCACGATTGAACAAACGCATAGACTGGTCCAAGTTGTAAGAAGAACATTTGAAGAAAAGAAGTATTGTTCTGCTCTCTTTATTGATGTTTCTCAGGCATTTGATAAAGTATGGCACGAAGGCCTAGTTTTAAAATTGAAGACATATCTGCCAATAAACATTCAAAAGCTTTTGGAAAGTTATATTATTGATAGGAAGTTCACTGTTATGGAAGGAGAGTTCACGAGTGTGCCCGAATCTATATCTTCTGGTGTGCCCCAGGGTAGTATTCTGGGTCCTGTCTTGTATTTAATATATACTTGTGATATGCCTGTGAGCAATAATATCCATATTTCTACTTTTGCCGATGATACAGCCTGTATGAGTGTGCACGAAAATCCTTATGAGGCATCCCGCAATCTCCAGGAACATATCACTCAGCTGGAAATATGGTTGAACTTATGGAGAATTAAAGTCAATGAACAAAAGTGTGTCCATATAACGTTCACCCTAAGAAGAGATACTTGCTCCCCCATTCGAATCAACAATCATAATATTCCTCAACATTCCCAAGTGAAATACCTTGGTATACACCTTGATTGAAGACTTACATGGAAACATCATATTGACTCTAAGTTAACTCAGATGAAACTTAAGTTAACTCAAATATATTGGTTGATTGGCAGAAACTCAACACTCAGCCTAGACTGCAAACTTTTACTGTACAAGTCGCTTTTGAAGCCAATATGGCGCTACGGAATTCAGTTATGGGGCACTGCTTCAGCTTCCAATGTCGAGAGAATCCAACGAAGGCAAAACAAAATTTTACGGTTAATAACATCGGCTCCATGGTACATCCAAAATTCTATTATACATCGTGATTTAAATATGCCACTAGTGACTGAAGAAATTGCAAAATACGCAGGCAAATATTTAACAAAACTCGAATCACATCCTAATCCGCTTGCTCGTAATATTTTGAACTTTACTGGACACGTCCGCTTAAAAAAGAGGGACACACGGGCTCTTATACCTAACACTCCAGATGGGACTACTTGAAAATACTTTCCCCCCCCCCCTTTTTTTATTATCACTACTAATGTATTATTTATAACTACCACTAAGTTTATGTCCGACACTGGTCGGGCCTAATAATTTTTTTTATTGATTTAAGATTTGAATACTTATTGTTAGTTCATATATGAAGATCCAATAAATAAATACATGCATTACAAAAAAAAAAAAAAGTAAAATGTTATACTGAAAGTATTTTAAATACTACTAATACTACTAAATAAAATAAAAATAAAAATGTAGTACAAATGAATTTATTGTAAAAAATTTGCCAAGTCTTTTTAGGTTTTATTTTTTAAACCTGATCTGTAAAAGCCGGGTTTAGTGTTACACTTGTAAAAAAAAATTTACTTTTTATGCAAAATTAATTTAATAAACATTTTAAACTAAAAAAAGAAATTCTAAATTTGGTGCGTTTATTTTTGCAAATGGCGCGTTTTTTTCTCCATTTTGGTGCGCTTTGAAATTTTAAAGTTGACAACGCTGGTTAGGTACAAGAATTAAAGAGCACGAATCTGATATTAAGAAAAATAAAGAAACGACGGCATTAGCACAACACGCAAAAGACAACAACCATAAAATAAATTTCGAGGATGTGGTAATATTAAATAGGGAAAAAATGGAAAATAAACGTTTCACTATAGAGTCTACGTATTCAAGAGAAAATACACAAGACTATGAACTATAAAGAGGATAAGGACAACACAAAGTTACAATCAGCGTTGTCAACTTGGTGCGTTTCGCACCATTTTGGGTGCTTTTTGAAAATTTCTGTGCGAAAAATTCCTTAGTTGGTGCGTGGTGCGCTTTTTTAAAGATTTCCGTGCGCTTTTTAATTTTTGGTGGCACCGACGCAAATTTAAGACAACAATTGGTTAAAACCGCAAAATTCTTGTGGTGAAACTTGCCAACTTCCTGATAGTGTTAATTACCATATTAATAGTAATGATGTTTATAACACATCACAATTTGAAAGGAAATCTGTCTAATGTCCCGATGATAACAATAATGATGAAAATTTTAGCTTTATTAATTTGATCTCTTTTTAAAAACTTTTAAACATAATTTATAAAATTAATGTACAAAAATGTATCATCTTGCAAACATATATATGTGCCCTTGATAATGAAAGTTTATAAGTCATACATTTCTTTGGTCGCGATATTTAGTAAATTACATTTGAACAAATCCAAAAATATTTTTATTATGCAACAGTTTAATTTAGAGTTGCACTAGTCTCCATTAATATAAATTTATTTTACTATATCGAATCAAACAAGAGTAGTAGGGAACTGCCGGTTCTATAACAATTAAAATTGTCAAATTTGGGTAATTAAAATTGAAAATTTGTAATTTATGGGAAAATTTAGGTAATTAAAGTCAAGGGTGTGAAGTGACGAGGGTACTCGATGGTTTGTAGATGCATATGTATGTGATGATGATGTTTTGTTTTGTTGTGTGAGCATAAGTGTGAGATAAGGATAGTTTGATGTACATATTCGTAGTTTATTTTCGTTGGCACGCATGCTTTGTACGTATGTTTTTGTTTGTCAAGTGGTTGCAGCAGGTTTATGGTTTTAGAGTGCAATGTTTTTTTTTAAAGTGAGAGTATGCATAGAGAAAATGTTGCCTTAGTTTTTTGTAATATTCTTTTTAGCTGGTGGAGATGGAAGGGTATTTTGGAAAGAAAGAAATTATTTATGCTTGTGGGATATCTATGAATGTTTTTGTTGTTGGTTTTGTTTTAGTTTGATTTTGTACGTATGTTTTTTGTTTTAATTTTGGGCTGATGTACATACTCGTAGTTTATTATGTTTGCGCGCAAACTCGTATGTATGTTTTAGATTTTTGTTTTAATTTTGATTTTTTTGTTTGTCAAGTGGTTGCAGCAGGTTTATGGTTTTAGAGTGCAATGTTTTTTTTTAAGTGAGAGTACGCATCGAGCAAATTTTGCCTTAGTTTTTTGTAATATTCTTTTTAGCTGATGGAGATGGAAGGGTATTTTGGAAAGAAAGAAATTATTTATGCTTGTGGGATATCTATGAATATTTTGTTGTTGGTTTTGGTTTAGTTTGATTTTGTACGTATGTTTTTGTTTTAATTTTGAATTGAAGTGTGATTTTTTTGTCAAGTGGTTGCAGCAGGTTTATGGTGTGTGTGTGTGTGTGTGTGCATAGAGGAAATGTTGCTTTAGTTGTTTTTATTTTCTTTTTTGATGGTGACCATGGAAGGTAATTTTAGAAGACCTTATGTATGCTTGTGGGAAATCGATGAATGTTTTTTGTTGTTGGTTCTATTTAATTTGATTTTCCTATGTTTAAAGAGTTTGAAGAGATGAATAAAATATGTAATTTATGAGTAACGAACTTACTTGAAGGTTGGAAAAATTGAAGTGTAAGATATTTAGGATTGTCAAAGGGAATTAGAGATGCGTGATCATGGGAGCCAACGTTATGCTCATGCATGTGTATTTGTGTATGTTTTTACAATAACTTGAGCGTTGAAAGGTGGGTAAGTAGTCGTATATGTATATAAAAAAGCGAGTGTGTAATGCCGAGTACACATCTGGCATTTCTTGTGTTATAATCATTTTTTAAAATGTGTGCAACGTCTTTCACGTTATGTTTTTTTATAGGGAAAGCAATACCACACAACAAGAAATAATTTCAAAAATGACAAACGTTGACATTAGTACACACTGTTGCGATGTTACAAAATATCATAGTATGTACTCGGCATTTGTTTTTTTGTAATATTCTTTTTAGCTGATGGAGCTGGAAGGGTATTTATAGAAAGAAATTATGTATTCTGGTGAGATATTAATGTTTTTGTTGTTGGTTTTATTTAGTTTTATTTATTTTTTGTTTTTTGTGTAAAGAGGCTGACATTTGTCAAACAAACCATGCACACTTATATACATACATACATTGATATTTTTGAGAACGAGATAGGTGAATGTGATGTCATTCCAAAGAACCAAATGGCATACTTCTATAATGGAAACTTCCAAAATGAAGAAGAAAAGTTTATGGTAGATGAAGAGGACGATGCTTTCTTCATACATATGTATGTTGTAACAATGTAAGAATAGAACGTAATTCGTATAAATTGAGACGTTCTCTAATCTAGCAGCAAGTACAGCATTGTATCTAGCAAGTGCATCATCATCATATAAAATCTTAAAAAATACAATACATTCTATAAATTATTAAAAATGGTTTATAAATGTAATATGTGCAATAAGATATATAAATATCAAAAGTGTTTCTTGGATCATATCCAAAATCATGGTGTTGAGGACCAATATATATATCCTCAACAACAGCAACAATATCAATATCCTCAACAACAAAAACAACAATATCAATATCCTCAACAACAACAACAACAACAGCAACAACAACAACAATACCAATATCTTCAAGAACAACAACAATATCAATATCCTCAACAGCAACAATATCAATATCCTCAACAACAGCTACCATATCCTACAGCCATGCAATGGTACCCAAATACTGGCCAACAATTGCAATATCAACTACAACAACAACAACAACAACAACAACAACAACAACAAAAAGAAATGTATTGGCAACAACCCTCTACCTCCATGCAATGGTACACAAATACTCATGAACATCAACAACTACAGTATCAACAACAACAACAACAACAACAACAACAACAACAACAACAACAACAACAACAACAACAACAACGAGAACTTCAAGGAGCGGATGCTTGTGGAGGTAATTTAATAAATAATACCAGCATTGATGAAGAAACGCAAGGAAGACATAAAGATAATATGAAATTTTACACCATAAGCAAAGCGTTCAAAAATAATATTGTAACGTATGGATTAAATAATAAAAGAGATGAACTTTTACTAGAAGATTTCATTGGTGAAAATGAATCAATTTTCATAGAGATGCTTGAAAGTCATTTACAAAGCCACACTGTAATAAAATTTAATATGAGTATTGTGGCAGAATATGTAAAAATTGTGGGAGAGGAATTGGAGTTCAATATTATTCATCATAGAGCTAAAATGAATTTGTTGACCAGAGGAGATGAAATATATGAAGTATTTTCTAACCAAATTTCAGAAATTCAAAATAAAATGAGTGAATTTCAAGAGAAGGACTCTGGTTGGACTTTGATACGCATAGTCCGAGCAGAGCTAAGTATTAATAAAGCTTCTCTAGTTAAAGGAGCAAACTGGATGAGTTTACCAGAAAAACTTCAAAAAAGAAAAGCTTGCATCAATGTAGAAAACACCGATCAATATTGTTTCAAGTGGTGTCTGATCGCCGCAGTAGATACTTCTCAAATAAAGAGTAAACAGCGATGTAGCTCATACAATATTCATGACATAACTGCTGACATCATTTGTACCCAAAATGGTGTAACGCTAGATTTTAAGAATTTAATATTTCCAATATCTTTAAAAGATATTAAAATATTTGAGAAGCGGAATAGTGGAATCAGCGTAAACGTATTTGGTTATGATGAGGAAAATAATGTAGTTGTTGGTCCGTATTATATAACAAAGAAGGAAAAATGTAATCATATCAACTTATTGTTGTTGGAAAATATCGTTGGTCATCATTACGTTCTAATACAAAATATGTCTAGGTGAGCTAAAAGTGTCAAGTATATATATATATATATATATATATATATAACTTTTTATAATATTTATTATAAATGATTTCATTTAAATTTTTTACAGATTATTAAGCGGCCAAACGACAAAACACGAACACACTCTTAAATTGTGTAATGTATGTCTGCAATTTACTCACAGTGATAGGATCATGGAGCAACATCAAGCAGAGTGTGGTAAAATTGTAGCCCAGCTACCATCCTATAATAACGCTACACTTAAATTTAAGGACCACCAACGACAGATGGATGTGCCTTTTGTTGTGTATGCAGATTTTGAGTGCATACTTGAGGACATCCAATGTATAGTAAGTAAAAAAAATAATTTAACTAAAAAGCATACTCCCTGTGCTTTTAGTTATAATATTAAATATATTAACCATAATATAGATAAGTTTAGAATATATACTGGTAGGGACGCTGCAGAAAAATTTGTTGCTTATTTAGTTAAGGATTGTGAAGATATATATACTAATTATTTAATGAGAAAGACACAAATGGATTCTTTATCCCCTTCAGAAATATTCAGTTTTCGAAATGCTGTAAATTGCCACATATGTGATAAATTTTTAGGTAGTGATCGCGTAATTGATCATTGTCATGTAACTGGCAAATTTAGAGGTGCAGCTCATAATATGTGCAACTTAAAATATCAACAACCAAAATTTATCCCTATTTATTTTCATAATTATTCGTCTTATGACTCACATCTTTTTGTTAAAGAGTTAGGAGAAAAGTCTGACAACATAAAAGTCCTTCCGCTAAATAAAGAACGTTATATATCTTTATCAACATATACAAAAATGAATGACGATTTCAATCTTGAACTTAGATTTCTAGACACCTTACGTTTTATGCCCGAAAGCTTAGAAACTTTAGCCAATAATCTTACGGATAACGATTTCTGTACAATTAAAGAGCAATTTCCATCAAAAATAGAGTTTGATCTGGTTAGAAGGAAGGGTGTTTTCCCTTACAACTATCTCAATTCCTTTGAAAAATTAAATGATAGTCAACTTCCAGCGAGGGAAGACTTTTTCAACACACTTACCAATAGAGAATGTTCACATGAAGATTATGAGCATGCAAAAAAAATTTGGTACACATTTGATTGCAAAACTTTACAAGACTACATGGAGTTTTATTTAAAAACAGACGTTCTATTGCTAACTGATGTATTCGAAAATTTTCGAAAAGTTTGTAAGGGAATATATAACCTAGATCCAAGCCAGTACTATACTGCTCCTGGACTCTCGTGGGATGCTATGTTGAAGTACACAAATATAGAATTGGAGTTGTTAACTGATATAGATATGTATAATTTCTTTAAAAAAGGGATACGTGGGGGGATTGTACAATGTAGTAAAAGGTATTCAAAAGCAAACAATAAATATCTAGAGGATTTCGATAAAGAGAAACCTTCAGACTTTCTAATGTACCTAGATGCCAATAACCTTTACGGTTGGGCTATGTCCGAATATCTTCCATATGGAGGATTCAGATGGTTATCAAGTGATGAGCTAAATCTGGATCCAAATCGGATAGACAATAATTCAAATGATGGTTATGTGTATGAAGTTACTTTAGAATATCCCTCCATTTTACACGAATCGCACAATGATCTACCTTTTTGTGTGGAAAATAAAAAACCTTACGGAAAGAATCAAACTAAATTAATTGCTGACTTTTCTACTAAACATTCATATATTATTCATTACAGAATTCTTAAGCAATGTTTAGAGTATGGTTTGATTCTAAAAAAAATACATCGGATTCTCACTTTTAAACAATCTCCATGGTTAAAATCATATATAGACTTAAATACCAAGCATAGAGCTAACGCTAAAAATACATTTGAGAAAAACTTCTTCAAATTGCTCAATAATGCGGTATATGGTAAGACTATGGAAAATGTAGATAAGAGAAAAGATGTTAGAATTGTAACAAACTGGAACAGAACGAATTGCAATCATTTGGGAGCCCAAGATTGGATATCTAAGCCCAATTTCCATAGTTTGTCTATATTTTCAGAAGACATGGTGGCGATTCAAATGAATAGGCTCCAGACATATTATAATAAGCCTATTTACTTAGGATTTTGTGTGCTAGAACTTTCCAAATGGAAAATGTATAATTTCCATTATGGCTACATGCAGCCCAAATTTAAATCAAAATTGTCATTAAACTATATGGATACTGATTCATTCATATATACAATACGGACTGATGACTTCTATGCTGACATAAAAATGGACATACAGGATGAATTTGACACATCTGATTATCCTTCAGATAACATATATGGTATTCCTCGTTTAAACAAAAAGGTGCTGGGTATGATGAAAGACGAAAATTGTGGAAAAATAATGAAAGAGTTTGTTGGGTTGCGATCTAAAATGTATTCATTTAGTGTTCAAGATCAAAATGATGTAAAGAAATCGAAGGGGGTCAAGAAAACCATTTTAGATAAGTATAGCCTAAGTTCATATAGAGATTGTCTGTTTAATAAATCAAATGTATTTGATAATATGCTTACCTTTAAGTCGAGTTTGCATCAATTATATACTATGCAACTACATAAAATAATACTAAGTTATCAAGATGATAAAAGAAATATCAAAAGTGATGGTATAAGCACATATGCATGGTACCATTCAGCAATAGAGGAAACCAATCCTGATTATGAGCTTGACATGCTATTAATGGAAATTGATAGACTTCAAGAAGAAGAAGAAAGTTAAAATTAATGTAAATTATTGTAAAGTTTTATTATTAAAATAAGTGTAAATATTAGTTATTAAAAAAAATTCTTTTGTTAAAAAATAAATGTAAATATTAATTATTAAAAAATTGTATGAAAAAAACAAAGAAAATATAACCAATAAAAAACAATAAAACATATATTCTTGTGTACATTTTTTATTTATTTATTTATTTATTATCCATTCTTAAATATAATTTATGAATTTTCACATCTGTTAGAATCTTGTGTTGCATTTTTTCCCCAATCTCATAACAAAGTCGTGTCAGTTCAATCTTTACATCCCTTTCATGTATTCCTTGTATTTCATTGAATTGGAGTTTTGTTTTGTTTAAAGCGGAGCAGGTTGGTATATAATATTCATAATAGAAATGAAGAATTTGTTTTCTTAGAATGTTGTTCCAACATAAAATTGATGTAAAAAATACTCGAATTTGAGTTAATGATCTCCAAGTGTCAGAATCGATTTTTATATTAGAGTTTCCTTGTTCGATAACTAAAAAACAAACACCCCTTTTATATTTAAACTTATATTCAACATCTCTCTCACTTTCATTATCAATTATATTTATAGAATTTAAAAAATCTCGACGATTAAGCATATCATGAATATAGTCCTTATAGCACATGAGGTGTAACCACTCTTCCCGGTCCAGTCCAATGTATTGCTTATTTTTATAATTCAGCCATATCATTGGCTTAAAACCAAAAGCTGTTGAAAATCCACATGAAATCTTCAATTTCCAATTGAGCAAGTATTCAAACTCAAAAACCAAATCATGTATTTGAGGTTTTCGTTCTTCATTGTGGTGAAATATATTCTTTAAAGTACATTTATCCATCCTCAATGAATATAATATTTAAACTAATAGTTTTTCGCTCTATTAATCTATATATATATTGTTTTTTATTGTTTTTTTTTTTTAATATATATATATATATATATATATATATATATATATATATATATATATATATGTATATATATATATATATATATATATATATATATATATATATATATTAAAAAAAAAAAACAATAAAAAACTAAATAAAACCCATACACATACATATATATTCTATATTTGTTCATTATTTATTTTTGACAAATTTTTATAAGTTTCAATAATCTTAAAAATTATTTTTTTCCTTATGTGGAACATGGTGCATCGACATGTGTCCGGCCCTTCCTCGCATCCTTCGCTATACCAGGGGCAGCTGGCAAAATGCCCACTATCAGAGTCCTCTTGTTCTATAATTCCATACTCCTCATTTTCATTGAGCATGGAGACGAAAAAATTTATGGTTTCTTTATGCTCATAGAGCAATAAGTCCTCAAAGGAATTAAGAAACTCAAATAACCGTTCACGTACTTGGCTCATTTTTTAATTGTTATTTTAATTTTCTTTTTTAAAGAATACTTTTTTCTTGAATGCTATTTTTTATACTAGTACTCTTGAAAGTTTTACATTCTTATTTATAGTAAAATATTCTTGTAAAATTAAAATGTTACAAACACTTTTGAGTGCTTTTTGAAATATTTTGTTCCAGTTACACTTTAGAACATCAATATAACTATCTCTCCGATCTTTGTTTTGCCATTTTTTGTTTCAGTTACGCTTAAGAACGTCAATATAACTACTATCTCTTTCACTACAATTCTATAAGTAACAAAAAATATTTTACATCAAAAATAATTACAATATGAGAAAAAGAGATAGTTACGATACTGATCTTTCTTTTAAGAATTATTTTTTACCTATTTAAAGATTGGTAGAAATATTTAATACATCAGTTTACAAAAAACAGATTGAGCTATCTGTTAAAGAAGAAAAAAAATATATATAAAAATTAAATTTAATTAATTAATATTGTAATAATGAATCCTCCAGATTTGATCACAAAATTCAACACATTAAATAAAAAAAAATTAATACATATAAAAGAGCTCCAGGACTCAACTAAGTATGCAGTTAAAAACGCTAAGCGTGTGACTAGTAAATATGGCACTACAATTCAAATTGAACTGGAAAACAACATAATGTTTCTACCAAATCGGTACAACACGCTATCGGATGATGATATAATAGAACTGGCATCCGGGGTATATTGTATATGTAAGCAAGGAGACAGTGGCTTAAAGTTGGATACTGCTGCTGAAATAAATATCTTTTTAACAAATGCTCAATACCCACAGTGGGAATAATATGTAGAAAGTATATCTTATAAACTTTTTTTATTAATAAAACAAAACAAAATTTAAAAATTGTTTGTGTGTTATTTATTTATTCTTTTCACTTATTTTGTAAAGAAATTGAAGACATAAATGTCCACATTTAAATGAATCGTAATCTTGATATTGATTGTAATTATATTTTATATTTTTACCTAGATATTTAACTAATTCTAATGGAGGTTGTAAATTTCCAAAACTGTCGAAATATTCCTTATGTTCATTGTTTTTATAATATGCTACCCAATGGGTTCCAGGTCCTCTTGATAAATCCAAATTAATGATTCCGCATTCTCGTTTTCTCGATCGTTTTGGTAGTGTATCCAACATGAAAACTCCTCTAAAGTATGGAATGTTTGTTGAAAAGTTTCTCAAATCAACATCAGATAGGGGTTTATTGGGCAGCTTTATGAAAAATTTGGTTTTTGTTTTTCTTGACAAACCAATCCATATCCTTTCTTATATGGTTTAAGGTAAAAACCTTTCCCCATTGCTACTGCTTCCATTGTTTTATTATGTCTAGTTGCTTCATCAAGTTGTTGTTTGGCATTCTTTGCAGCATTTATTGCTTTTGCTATAGCTGCTCCGCCAGTAGAAAGACTACCAATTGCACTCAGAGCAGTAAGAATAGGTACCAAAGGTAAGAAGCCACCAATCTTTGGAACATTAATTACGCGTGGTATTACAACTTGCGATTTCTTCCCCCTTAACGACTTGTTGATAATCTTACGTGCAATCCTAATGGCAGAGTTAATGTCTTGAGGTTTTTCCTTCTTCAATATTTTTGTTGCAGTTTTAATTGATGTACTGAACAGCTTTTTTCCATTTTGTTCACTTTTTTTTGCAACCTTCTTCTTCAATCCCATACCAAATTTTCTTTTGACTTTCATTGCGTTAGTAACCATGTATGCAAACGATTTTTCGGCAAGACTGCTATCTTTTGAAATAACTCGTTCCCAAGCTTTATTTTCAAGAATTTTATCAGCTTGATGTCTACTATTTAAATCATTTGTTTTGGAATAAGCAATATCGTGATTTTTACATGCAGCGTCTAATACATTAATTCCTTTATCACCACGATCTAAACGTTTTTGTAATTTCGTTCCGGGTCCACAAAACTGATATCCAGGAAGGTGTAATTCAACAGGCAGAGAGTTAATTACTCTATTCAATAAACCTTTTCCAACGGCTGGTTTTTTATAACTAAACGTTTTGTTATAATGTATTAACATCTTATTTTATTTTTTCTTCTATAATAAAAGTAACATTTATGAAATGCAATTAGTTATGAGAATGCAATTAGTAAAACAACATAAAAATATTGTGATTCGCAATATTGATGCTTCAACGAAAATCAGATCTAAAATAAAACATAGCTCTCTCTTACCAAATTCTTTTCGTGCTCTAATAGTTGGACCATCAAATTGTGGAAAGACTAATGTTATGATTAGCTTGCTAGAAAGTCCTAATGGACTCAAGTTTGAAAACATCTATTTATACTCAAAATCCCTTTATCAACCAAAATATGAATACTTAAAGCGATTAATTTCACCAATTAAAGGGATGGGATACTACACATTTACAGATAATGAAAAAGTTATTCCTCCTGAGGAAGCGAAAACTAATTCTATTATGATCTTTGATGATGTTGCATGCGAGAAGCAAAATAATATACGAGCATATTTTTGCATGGGACGACATAAGGATGTTGATTCATTCTACTTGTGCCAAACTTATACGAGAATCCCCAAGCACTTAATAAGAGACAATGCAAATGTGATTATAATGTTTAAACAAGATGAGACCAACATGAAGCACGTTTATAGTGATCATGTTTCCAGCGATATGAGTTATGAAAAGTTTCATGAAATTTGTCGAGAGTGTTGGAAGGATAAATATGGATTTTTGATGATAAGCAAAGATAATGACTTAAACAATGGTCGCTATAGAAAGCAATTCGACTATTTTATAACGATATAAATTACTCTACATAAAAGTAAAACATTAGTACTTAATTTGGCCTTGCGCATAGTACATCTACTTATTTCCTAAAGTATTTACCATACCTGATCTGAAAGCTGATCTGTTACCAGATCTAATAGCTGATACCTGATCTGATAGCTGGTCTTATACCTGATCTGATAGCTGGTCTTATACCTGATCTGATAGCTGATCTGATACCTGATCTGCTAAGTGATACCTGATCGGATAGCTGATCTGATACCTGATCTGATAGCTGATACCAGATCTGTTGTCTAATAGTTGAAAATGGATGAAAAAGTTTTAAAAGAGCTAATAAAGACAAGAAATGTTTTAAAGAAAAAATTTCGTAGTATAAAAGTTGATGAAGCAGATACACATGAGCAATTCAAAGATACATTTAAACCAATAATAGAACCATTAACAGAATTTGTGAACAATTCTAAAAATAATAAAAGAAGTATTAAGGCAGAAAGAGATGAACTTAAAACGAAAGTTTATAAAAATTCAAATTTTCCATTCAACGACCAATCAGTTAAGTTAGAGACAAGTACTCCAAAGAAACTTGTTGAAGAAACGTTATGCAATAAAAATATCTCACTTAGTAATCGAAACGCAAACAAGGTTGATAATGTTGATACTGATGATGATGATGATGATGATGATGATGATGACAACGATGATTTTTACTCTCAATCGGAAACTCTAGACAATTCAGATAATAATAAGAGTTATACTGACCTAGCACTCTTGGAAAGCAGAAATGAATTAGACACTCTATACGGTCCACATAAAGGTTTAAATAATGAATGGAAGTTTGGCAATAGTAGTATTAAACTTACTGAAGATAAAATAGTGATTGGAAATCAAATATGGGCTTTTACACCAGGTTTATTTTCTTTACTGTTTCACAAAACACCAAAATATTATGATAAACATGAATTAGATATATATAAGAAAATTTTAGTGAGCACAAATGCATACAAAAGAGATTATAGACCTGATGGACAAATCAAAGGAACGAGAGCATATAAATATAAGCATATTATCAGTAAATTGTTTAAGAAAGAAAGTGAAAATAACTCATCAACTTCGTCATCACTACATGCAATAAAAAGTCCTTACAAGGGTAAGGGTTTGATGAAACTAAACCCATACAAACCTAACTATATATACTGGGATGATCCTAATGAGTTAGTAGATCGCCTTAGGCTATTGCTAGCATCACAAGGTGCAGGTCATACTAATCACAATAACGAAATTGTCTCAATTATCGAAGAATTATATGAAGCAAAAATTATAGAATAATATTTATCTACATAAATCATGTCTATCGATAAGTTTGGGCACTATCTTAATGATACAAGTGGCAGAGTTTTTGTGAAAAATGTTCCTAAGCTGTTGGGCTTCGTTATGGATACAACTAATAACATTGACGTTCAAAACAAAAGAATCAAAAATGTGGCAAAAGCTTTGGAGGAAAACGACGTTGTTAATAAATTGTTTCTGCAAAGTCAAATTGAAGAGGTACGAGATGAAATCAATTTAATTTTAAGTCAGAAACTAAATGAAATTAGGGAAACAATTTCAAGTATGAAATTATTCTTTGAAAAAGAAATTAGAAAGATAAATGAGTTAATTTATGGATATGTAAGAAATATGATGGTCAACAGTACTTAAATGAACTTGCACTGAACTCAACTTACCCCGTCAAATTCTAAATACGTTAAATAATGACTTCAAAAAGAAATTTAATAAATGAACTACATAAGCAAGCACGAAAACATTTTCCACGTCGAAGAGTTGTTATGAAAGGAATAGATGATCTTTGGCAAGCTGATTTAGTTGAAATGGGGAACTATTCTACAGACAATAGAGATTATCGATTTTTGCTGACTGTAATTGATACATTTTCAAAATTTGCTTGGGCAGTACCCTTGAAAAGAAAGACTGCATTGGAAACAAGCCAGGCTATGCAGAATATTTTTCAACTGGGACGAATACCAAAAAACTTGCAAACAGACGATGGTAAAGAGTTTTTCAATAAACACTTTGGAAAATTGATGAATAAATACAACATTAATCACTACTCAACATATAGCAGAATGAAAGCATCAATAGTAGAACGATTTAACAGAACATTAAAAGGAATGATGTGGAAAGAGTTTAGCTTTAATGGGTCTTATAACTGGCTCGACATTTACAAAGACTTGATTAATACATATAATAAAAAAATTCATCGCACCATCAAAATGCCACCGATTCAAGTTAACTATAAAAATGAGAAAAAATTATTAAACACTGTATATAACCGCTTAAAACTATTCAAATTATCAAAATTCAATGTGGGAGATCATGTGCGCATAAGTAAATATAAACATGTTTTTGAAAAAGGATATACACCAAATTGGACCACAGAAATTTTCACGATTAAAAGAGTTCAAAATACGTATCCAGCCACATACATATTAGAAGACTATTGTGGTAATCCTATCAAAGGTGGGTTCTATGATGAAGAACTTTCAAAAACTAGATATCCAAATACATATCTAGTTGAAAAAGTTCTTAAAACTAAAGGAGAGAAGACATATGTTAAATGGTTAGGATTTACCAATCAACATAATTCTTGGATCAATAAAAATGAAATATTGTAGTTAAGTGTATATATAAGTCTATATTTTGTATCTAATATATTTAAATAAAATATTAACTTCCTTAATATATTTAAATAAAATATAAACTTCCTTTTTATACAAAGTGCTGTGTTTAATTTCACTTACTTGTAATCAGACAATCATAATGTCAATAACACTTACTCTTAGCTCAAACTCATCTGAGTTATCTGCTAATTACTTTCCTCCTATTCGTTTGGATGGTGAATATGAATGTGCTCTAACTGATTTTCATTCATATAATAGCATTCCCAATGTAGATGATTATAACAATATATTTCATATTGGTGAACATGTAATTAAAATACCAATAGGATCTTATGAATTGAATGATATAGTTGATTATATTAAACATAACTATAAGCAGTATTGTCCGGAAAATAAAATTGATATAGAAGCTAATAACAATACAATGCAAGTTAGAGTTAAAAGCTCTAAGGATCCCATATACTTTAACAAAGATAACACAATTGGAAAACTTTTTGGATTCAATAAGAAAATTCTAGCTCCTAACCAAGACCATTACTCAGATCTACCAGTCAATATTTTCATCGTGAATATCTTGCGTGTTGAATGCAGTATAGTGGTTAACACATATACGAATAACTCACAAGCACACACATTACATGAATTTGCGATCAATGTCCCCCCAGGATATAAAATTGTTGAGATTCCTCGAAATCTTATCTATTTGCCAGTTAACTGCCAAGAGATAAGTTCTCTTACTCTACGCATAGTTGATCAGAATGGTGATTTAATTAATTTTCGAGGAGAGGAAATTACAACACGAATACATTTGAGATCTAGCAAATAATGATAATATACAACGTCAAGCAATCTAAGGATAAAATTGGATACACTCATAAAACACTCTTGCAAACCAAACCACAATTAAAGAGATCATTACACAAAAAATATTTGACGCAAGAAAATAAAAAATTTTTAAAGTCTCTCAATTTAAAGTTGACAAAGAAATGAGTTACATACTAGATGTTCTAGAAAAACCTCAATCAGACGAGAGTATAATTAAAAAGGACTATCACACATATACACCATACCTACAATCCTTCAACAATAATGATGAGATTCGAATTTCAATACAAAATCAAGACTTATATGTGCTACCCAGCGAAAGCTACATATATGTTGAGGGAAGTATTGTAGATGATAATAATAGCAAAATATCTTCGTTTTTAAATCTAAAATTAAAAAATAACTTTGTGGCACATCTTTTTGACGAAATTCGATATGAACTTAATGGCATAGAAATTGATCATACAAGACATTTAGCGATTACAAGCAGCCTAAAAAATTTTGTTTCTTTATCACCAACAGAAAGTGTTGGCTTGTACAATGCAGGATGGAACAAACTCGATGATTTGGATATTTCAAATGGACACTTTAATTTCTATGTACCACTGAAACTATTTTTAGGTTTCGCTGAAGACTATAATAAAATTATACTCAGCGGTAAACATGAATTGGTTCTCTTACGTAGTAAGAACGATGAAAAACTCGTATACTCAACTGTTGCTACTGACAAACCAAAAATTAGTATCTCAAACATCTCATGGAGAATTCCGCATGTACAATTATCCGATCTGAGCAAATTGAATATGATTAAAATTATTAACAGTGGTGCTTCTATACCAATGGCATTTCGCAGTTGGGATTGTCACATTAATCCTCAACTAAATACAGGAACTAGCTATATATGGAATGTTAAATTGGCTGCAAATAGAGAACGACCCCGTTTTGTGTTGATTGCTTTTCAACAAGAAAATAAGTTTGTTCATTGTAATTTAAACAATTTAAAAGTACATTTAAATTCCGAATCGTACCCATATGATGATCTAAATGTAAAATTTAAAAATGGTCGGGTTGCCATCCTATATGATATGTATCTGCGGTTTCAACAAAGCTACTACATGAGGGAATCACAACCGCTTCTAACTGCTCAAGAATTTAAAAATAGTGTGCCGATAGTGGTAGTAGATGTCAGTTACCAAAACGAAGCCCTCTCTAACGGTCCTGTTGATATAAAAATTGAAATTGAAACGGACTCCAACATTCCTACTGATACATCAGCATTTTGTATACTCATCCACGACCGCATAATAGAATACATACCCTTAAAAGGTCAAGTTCGTAAGATAATGTAAATAAAAAATAATAAAATAAGATGACTGAGGATAAAGTTTTCATCGATATGCAAGGATTTAAATCCAATTCAAACATCTTCATTGCAAAAGAAATAGCAATTGTTTTTAACAATAAGGAGCACATAAATTTTATTATTAAACCACCGTTTAACTTCAAAAGATTATCAATAGCAAAACAAAGAGAAGCGAATTGGCTAACGAGAAACTTTCATCATCTGAATTGGAATGACGGATCAATATCATTTAAGAGTGTTGTAAAATTTTTAAAATCCAATTTAAAACATTATTCAATCTATGTTAAGGGTGTGGAAAAGAAGAAATGGTTTGAAAAACTACTTCGAATTAGAGTTTTCAACATCGAGGATTTTGGTTGCATCAACTTTAAACAAATACAACTTAAATATCCGGAATATTTTTACTGCAGCTATCACAATTATGGAGTTTGTGCCTTAAGAAATGCATATTTACTTTATCAGGAAAATAACTAAACAATTTATTTTAATTTTCTATTCTTACATTGTCACAACATATATTTACGATATTTTTTTAAATAAATATGTAGATTAAAATTATAAAAAAATTTTGTTCAATCATTTATTTATATGCATATGGTTTGTACAAGGACAAAGACAAATGTAAAAAAAAGTGAAAATAAAAATCTGTTTACACATTTTTTACGTTTTAAGTAAATAAATTTGAATTTGTGTTTACAAAATTAATCAAATTAAAATCTTAAATTTACGGCCACCAATAATGCATCCCCCTCTTCGTCTTGCATGAAAATTTTGATTATGTCATCTTTATCCTCATCTTTTGGCATATAATTAAACGCTGCCAAGAAAGCATCGTCCTCTTCATCCAGCATAAACTCTTCCTTTTGAAAATTTCCATTCTTGAAGTATGCCATTTGGTTGTTTGGAATTTCATGATATTCATCTACCTCGCTCTCGAAAATGTCTCTAATGGATACATTAGGAGGCAAATCGTCGTCCGAAAACTCTATTGACAGAGGGCTTACGGATACCTCTTCCCGGCTGACAACGCTCATCTCTTCCCGATTGCCGGAGAACAATCTCACAAACTCATCTAGCGACATTTGTGAGCCGTTCAATGATATTAAAATTGGGCTGCTGCTTAATGTGTCCATTTTAATAATTTATAGAATGTATTGTATTTTTTAAGATTTTATATGATGATGATGCACTTGCTAGATACAATGCTGTACTTGCTGCTAGATTAGAGAACGTCTCAATTTATACGAATTACGTTCTATTCTTACATTGTTACAACATACATATGTATGAAGAAAGCATCGTCCTCTTCATCTACCATAAACTTTTCTTCTTCATTTTGGAAGTTTCCATTATAGAAGTATGCCATTTGGTTCTTTGGAATGACATCACATTCACCTATCTCGTTCTCAAAAATATCAATGTATGTATGTATATAAGTGTGCATGGTTTGTTTGACAAATGTCAGCCTCTTTACACAAAAAACAAAAAATAAATAAAACTAAATAAAACCAACAACAAAAACATTAATATCTCACCAGAATACATAATTTCTTTCTATAAATACCCTTCCAGCTCCATCAGCTAAAAAGAATATTACAAAAAAACAAATGCCGAGTACATACTATGATATTTTGTAACATCGCAACAGTGTGTACTAATGTCAACGTTTGTCATTTTTGAAATTATTTCTTGTTGTGTGGTATTGCTTTCCCTATAAAAAAACATAACGTGAAAGACGTTGCACACATTTTAAAAAATGATTATAACACAAGAAATGCCAGATGTGTACTCGGCATTACACACTCGCTTTTTTATATACATATACGACTACTTACCCACCTTTCAACGCTCAAGTTATTGTAAAAACATACACAAATACACATGCATGAGCATAACGTTGGCTCCCATGATCACGCATCTCTAATTCCCTTTGACAATCCTAAATATCTTACACTTCAATTTTTCCAACCTTCAAGTAAGTTCGTTGCTCATAAATTACATATTTTATTCATCTCTTCAAACTCTTTAAACATAGGAAAATCAAATTAAATAGAACCAACAACAAAAAACATTCATCGATTTCCCACAAGCATACATAAGGTCTTCTAAAATTACCTTCCATGGTCACCATCAAAAAAGAAAATAAAAACAACTAAAGCAACATTTCCTCTATGCACACACACACACACACACACCATAAACCTGCTGCAACCACTTGACAAAAAAATCACACTTCAATTCAAAATTAAAACAAAAACATACGTACAAAATCAAACTAAACCAAAACCAACAACAAAATATTCATAGATATCCCACAAGCATAAATAATTTCTTTCTTTCCAAAATACCCTTCCATCTCCATCAGCTAAAAAGAATATTACAAAAAACTAAGGCAAAATTTGCTCGATGCGTACTCTCACTTAAAAAAAAACATTGCACTCTAAAACCATAAACCTGCTGCAACCACTTGACAAACAAAAAAATCAAAATTAAAACAAAAATCTAAAACATACATACGAGTTTGCGCGCAAACATAATAAACTACGAGTATGTACATCAACCCAAAATTAAAACAAAAAACATACGTACAAAATCAAACTAAAACAAAACCAACAACAAAAACATTCATAGATATCCCACAAGCATAAATAATTTCTTTCTTTCCAAAATACCCTTCCATCTCCACCAGCTAAAAAGAATATTACAAAAAACTAAGGCAACATTTTCTCTATGCATACTCTCACTTTAAAAAAAAACATTGCACTCTAAAACCATAAACCTGCTGCAACCACTTGACAAACAAAAACATACGTACAAAGCATGCGTGCCAACGAAAATAAACTACGAATATGTACATCAAACTATCCTTATCTCACACTTATGCTCACACAACAAAACAAAACATCATCATCACATACATATGCATCTACAAACCATCGAGTACCCTCGTCACTTCACACCCTTGACTTTAATTACCTAAATTTTCCCATAAATTACAAATTTTCAATTTTAATTACCCAAATTTGACAATTTTAATTGTTATAGAACCGGCAGTTCCCTACTACTAACAAGCGATGACTTGGACCACTTCCATAATTAAGAACACATGTGTACCATTTATGTACGAATTTGTTTAGTTTTTTTTTTTGGTTTTTTTAATTTTGTACACATATTGTAAAAGGCTGTTTGTTTTTATTGTTGTATTTTTAATATGGGTAAATGTATTAAACTTCTGATACATTTTTTTAAATATTTGAACAAAAAGTTTAGTACTTATATTAGTTTTGAATTCTTGCTATTAATCGTTAATCTCTTTAAAAAGTTTTTTACAGAATTTATTTATAATAAAAATTAATACAGTTGTTTTTCGATTTAACGAACTATATGTCAGCCCTGTTCGCTAAATTGAAAAATTCGTTAAACCGAGTACTATTTATGACAAAGTTTGTTTACTCAAAAACTATGGAAATAACAACTCTAAAATTTTTGGAGTATGCCTTTATTATTATTTTAATTATAAACAGAGTAATAAATAAAATAAATGCAATTCATTTGAATTTGTATTAAGATCTTGCATCAGAATCGTGTTAACAAAGAATAACTAAATAAAAAGTTCATTTTTAATCTAACAAAAAAATAATAATTTTTCAAGCTTATTTTTTTGAGAACTACTTCAGTTGTATATTGCTCCATTATAAATTGTCCAAGTCTTCTTTACAAAATACTGAAAAGAAAAGAAAAAAAAAATTATAATAAAAAAGTTATAAGGAATTCACATCACTTCGGTCTTTCTGAGCCACCCTGTGCAAATCTATTTTGAATGGCATCAACAGAAAAAATTGTTAATTTTTGTTTGTATTTTAGGAACTTGTAGTCATCTCCACATTTTTTAACAGATTTTCCTTTGATTTTAAAATTGTGGATATAATGGATTTGGCCAATCCATATTTAACACACAATGCACTCACGCATTCGCCTTTTTTATAGTCATCCACTATATTTAATTTTTCAATTAATAACAATCTTTTTCTGCTTTCCATGTTTTCTAATGTTTACACCACAAACCATTGCACAAGAATGCTAAAAAATCCAAAAGTAAACACAGAAAACGCAGCCAGAACATCGTTGGGGAATCCCCTTTCTCTATATGTCTACTGCTTTTGCATATTGTTTGCGGAAATCTTTGTATTTGCATCTCATTCTATACTTAAGACTCTAATTTTGTATTTGTTCGCTATATCGAGTACAAAATTACGGTACAAAGTTACGGAGTTCGTAATATAAGGTACTCAATTCAAAATTTTTATGAGTTCGTTAAATCCCGAATTCGTTAAACCGATGGTTCGTTAAATCGGAAAACTACTGTATAAGCAAATTTGTTAAGTTCTTTATAGTTTTTATTTTTTTAACCCTGAACTGTAAAAGCCTGTTTAAGTGTTAAATTTTTAACACAAAAAAATAATATACTTATTTGTAAAATTAATTCAATCAACATTTTAAACTAAAAAAAGAAATTATAAGCTAGTGCGCTTTTTTGCAAATGGCGCGTTTTTTCTCCATTTTGGTGCGTTTTGAAATTTCAAAGTTGACAACGCTGGCTACAATATTCAGCAGCAATAACTTAAATTAGTTGAAGATCTGTGATAATAGTATTAAGTTGACTATACATTTTGTGTTGTGATGTACCATTTTATTTATTTATTTATTATTCATATCTGTGTCGTGTTGTTCAGTTTTTATGATAATAAATTTAAAAATTAATAATTGACAGTGCTATAAATAGTAAGTTTAAATCTGTGATAATACATTATGATCCTTAAATTATTTTAAATTAATACATATACTTTTGTGCTAGATATCTATTAATAAAATTCCACACCTGAAGAAATTTGCAAAAAGCGGACGAAACGTTGGGAAAAACAAAAATAATGTAATTTTTATTTCCTATATGGAGAAAAATAGATGACCACAAATAGCCCGAAAAAATAACATAAAAATAATAACAACAAATTGGTCAGAAAACATAACTTAATACTAAAATTTTTCTAACACAATTTTTCACAATAAAAAAAAAGTTTTATAAAATTATAAATCGGGAAACTTTTTTATTTAGTTCAATAGCATACATTTAGCTTTGCAAACAGAAAAAAAAATATTATCATACCTTCAATACTTTTCGAAATATTCAAAATCCAATTTTGATTACAAAATTAAAATTTCTACATTTTTTTTATGTTTGCCTAAATTATTGATCTAATTTTCTTTACTTCAAATGTTTCCATTTTTTTTATGTTATCACAATAGTAGACATAATTGTCTATTCAACGGTATATAATATGTATACACTTGCCATTACATCAGTCTTAAAATGTTTACACAAATATAACACCTCTGGTGAAAATTTACGTGTTTTTTCTGATATACAAACAAACCCACATTTTTTATGACCTCTTGAAGGTGTATTAAATATTTTTTTGTAACTAATTACTTTTATTTGGCTCAAACATATAAAAATTAATATACACAGACAGTATATATACCCACAAGGGAAAAGGCACCTGCGCCCACCGCCCTATTATGGGTGTGTTTTTACCTAATATTTGTATCGCTTTTGCGATGGGTTCAATTTTATTATTTCAGTTATAGATATCATGGAGATAACAATTAAAAACAAGTAAGAGTGCTATATTCGGCTGTGCCAAATCTTATATACCCTTTACCGAAGTGCTTTTATGTAGTATAGAGACACATATATAAGTACATACATAAAGTATAAAAAAAAGAGTTTGACCTAGTTTTTTTATGTACAAAAAAATTAATTTTCAAACCCTATAATCATCATATTAGATTTTTCTGATTCATTATATCAATATAGTAGTTCTTAAAAAGATATAAAAAGTGCGTTAAGTGAAAAAAGAAAAAAGGAAATTAAAAAAATGTTTTATTTAGTTACTTTAATATCCAGAAAAAAAATTCAAAGTTTCCAGCTCTGGAGCTGTGGTGTTTATTTTTATAATTTTCTATACCAAACTTTTCTTTCCAAAACGTAAAATATATATAATTTATAAAGGAAAAGATAAAAATTAATTTGGCTTAGTTACTTTTATATATCACAAAAAGTGCAACTTTTCCAACCCTGAAATTATCATTTTTGATTTTTCTGATTTCTTACACCAATCTCCTTCTATTAAAAATTTAAGATATGTTTAATTTATAGAAAAAAGAAAAAATTTGTTTTAGTAAGTTACTTTTGTGTAAAAAATAAGGTTTTCCAACCCTGGCAACGTCGTTTTAAATTTTTAATTTTCTTTTATTTTGAAATACCAAATATATTCGTACTGAAGTATAAAATAAGTTTATTTTATAAAAAAAAATAAAAATAAGTTTTCGATAGCTAATTTTTTATATCACAAAAAGTGTGGATTTTTCAACCCTGAAATTATACTTTTTGATTTTTCTGATTTCTTATACTAATCTCTTTCTTTTAAGAATATAAGATATCTTTAATTTATATAGAAAAAGGAAAAATTTGCTTTAGTAAGTTATTTTGTATAAAAAAAGGTAAAGTTTTCCAACCCTGGAAACGTGTTTAAAACTGTTTTAAATTGAGATACCAATTTTATTTGTACTATAGTATAAAATAAGTTTATTTATTAAAAAAAAATTAAAATTAATTATCGGTAGTTAATTTTTTATATCACAAAAAGAGTAAGTTTCCCAACCCTGGAATCATCCTTTTCGATTTTTCTGATTTCCTACACCAATCTCTTTCTTTTTAGAATTTAAGAAATGTTTAATTTATAGAAAAAAATGAAAAATTTGCTTTGTAAGTTACTTTTGTATAAACCTGGAAACATCTTTTTAATTTTTTGAAGCTTAATTTTTAGTTTGAAATACCAATTTTATTCGTACTAAAGTATAAAATAAGTTTATTTATTTTAAAAAAAAATTAAAATTAATTTTCGGTAGTTAATTTCTTATATCACAAAAAGTTTCAGTTTCCCAACCCTGGAATCATCCTTTTTGATTTTTCTGATTTCTTACACCAATTTTTTTCTTTTCAGAATATAAGATATGTTTAATTTATAAAGAAAAGGAACAAATTTGTTTAAGTAAGTTACTTTTGTTTTCCAACCCTGGAACCGTCTTTTTAAATTTTTAATTTTTTTTTAATTTGAAATACCAATTTTATTCGTGGTGAAGTATAAAATAAGTTTATTTAATAAAAATAAATACAAAATTACTATACGGTAGTTAATTTTATATATCACAAAAATCGTAGGTTTTCCAACACTGGAATCATCCGTTTAGTTTTTCTGATTTCTTACATCAATCTCTTTCTTTTAAGAAAATTAGATTTGTTTAATTTATAAAAAAAAGGAACAATTTGTTTTAGTAAGTTACTTTTGTATAAGAAAAAAAGTTAGGGTTTTCCAAGCCTGGAAACGTCTTCTAAAATTTTTTATTATTTTTTTAATTTTTTTTAGTTAAAAATACCAATTTTATTCATACTGAAGTATAAAATAAGTTTATTTAATAAAAAAATAATAATAACTAGTTTTCGGTAGTTATTTTGTATGGCAAAATGAAGTTTAAGTTTCCCAGCTCTGAAGTGGTCCGCTCGATTTTGCTGATTTTCAATACCAATCTAATTTGGACCATTTCTGACCGGAAAACCGATTTCACGTACAGACAGACGGACTGCAGTACAAATTAAATTGATATTATAAATTAAATAAGTATAACAAAAATTAAAAATTTTAAAAACCCCCGACTTTTTTCAGAAAAGATGTTATATCTTCTAAGCGGCTGGACCGATTTTTTTCAAACATAGCTAAGAACCCTCCCGATCAAGTCATCTTTCAAACAGAAAAAACTAAATGAAAATCGGTTTAGCCGTTTGGCCTGTACGTGGACACAGACAGACACACAAATACACAGATACACAGACACACAGACACACACTACAAACTTATAATACCCCTTTTTTTAGTCGGGGGTTAAAAAAGATTAATACATGAAAAAGACGTTTCCAGGGCTGGAAAACTTACACTTTTTGTGATATATAAAATTAGCTACCGAAAACTAATTTTTATTTTCTTTATAAAATAAACTTATTTTATACTTCAGTACGA
Source organism: Tachina grossa (assembly GCA_949987645.1). NCBI lineage: Eukaryota > Metazoa > Arthropoda > Insecta > Diptera > Tachinidae > Tachina > Tachina grossa. The sequence goes on from OX465278.1 coordinate 108,396,035, forward strand.
ATGAGTTTGGTATTTCAAATTAAAAAAAATTAAACCGATGTTTCCAGGGCTGGAAAACCTTATTTTTTACCAAAAGTAAATTACTAAAACAAATTTTTCCTTTTTTTACCATAAACTAAACATATCTTACCTTCTTAAAAAAAAAGATTGTTTTTAAGAGTACAGAAAAATCAAGAAGGGGGATTCCAGGGTTGGGAAACTTACACTCTTTGTGATATAAAAAATTAACTACCGAAAATTAATTTTTATTTTTTTTTTTCTTAAATAAACTTAATTTATTAAATAAACTTATTTTATGCTTGAGTACCAATAAAATTGGTATTTAAAATAAAAAAAAACAATTAAAAAAATTAAAAAGACGATTCCAGGGTTGGAAAACTTTAACTTTTTTTGTACAAAAGTAACTTACTGAAACAAATTTTTCCTTTTTTCTATAAATTAAACATATCTTAAATAATTAAAAAAAAGAGATTGGTGTAAGAAATCAGAAAAATCAAAAAGGATGATTTCAGTGTTGGAAAACTTACGCTTTTTGTGAGATATAAAAGTAGCTAAGTCTAATTAATTTTTATCTTTTCACTTTTTTGGAAAGATAAGTTTGGTGTAGAAAATATAAAAATAAAACCACAGCTCCATAGCTTGAAACTTTGAACTTTCTTTCTGGATATTAAAGTAACTAAATAAAACATTTTTTTTAATTTCCTTTTTTCTTTTTTTACTTAACACACCTTCTATATATTTTTAAGAACTACTATATAGATAAAAGGAATCAGAAAAATCTAATATGATGATTCTAGAGTTCGAAACTTAATTTTTTTTGTACATACAAGTAACTAGGTCAAATTATTGTTTTTCTTTGTGCTTATACTTTATGTATGTGCTTATGTATGTATCTCTATACTACATAAACTCAATTTGGTAAATGGTATATAAGATTCGGCACAGCCGAATATAGCACTCTTACTTGTTAATATTCTGGAAATTACAAACGGAATGACAAACCTATATATACCCTTTTACCTTTTTTTGGTAAGGGGTATAAATAAATCGTTTTGTAAATTAACATGGGAAAGCCTCAATGATGGGCCTACTCGGTCGGACAAGGTTGACCAAATGTTGTACATAGTAACTACTACGTATGGTTTATCTGAAAACATCGATTGAAATTTTTTTACATTATATGAAAAAAAGATAAGTGAATGCAATAAATAAATTTCTAAATGTCAGAACAGAAATAAGGATTTGTGATATGTATATAGAAAGAAATTTGAACGGCCAAGTAAGGATTACGATAACGCTCGATGCAGAAGCAAAATGATTAAACAAGAAACCTTGATTCATTTAAATTGATTTTAGCGAAGACCCAACCAAAAAAAGCTGCCAATTTATTAAGTTTAACATTTATTAACGCACTATTAATCCCAAATTATTATTTTACTTATTAGATCATAACTAGCTGGGGAAAGGATTTTCATGCATTTAAAATCACATTTTATGTACATAAAATATTCAATAAAAATATAAAAATATGTGCTTAAAACTAATAAAATATGCATTTATCAACTTTTTTCAACATTTAAAAGTATTAAAAACTTAAAAAAATATCAGCTTCATTGCTTTCTTAACAAACATTTTGTCTTTAAAAACTTAAAAAACATAAAAAGCTTAGCTTCAATGCTTTCTTAACAAACATTTTGTCAAATCATGTGGAAAACAAAATAAAGTTAAGTCGAACTTTTATTTGGTACGTTCATGAATGAGTAAATTTTTTTAAATTGTCGAAGGTAAATCTTTGACAATTTTTTCTGAAAAAACTTTTATATAATAAGCAGAATTTATTTAAATGCTGCTATTGTGGAATATTCAGTTTCTAAGTTTTCGTTGTTAGAATTATTTATGCAATTTTTTGCAGATTTTTAAGTACATAATTTCTTTTTGTATAACTATTTCTAATTTATTTTTAATCTCTTCACTTATTCTGCCTTTCAGAGCACAACTTTTTTACCACATCTTCAATTAATTTAACTTGAGCAGTTAAAGTAACGAAAGCCTCTAATTGGGCTTATAGTGTGAACAAGAAAGCACAAATGTCAATTTATTAAGTTTTTTTACTTTAAAATATCTTTAAATTTATTAATAGAAATATAGTATATAGTGGCCTTCTGGCCATTGGTATTCTTGACTTAAGCCAAGGTATTGGACTTTTCAAATGTCACAAAAAAATGCGATCGTAAATTTTTCTCGTTTTCCACTTTCGTTGTTCTTACACAGTCATAAAAAATGCAGCTCCTAAAAACTTGTAACGGGTGTTTTTTTTTAGAGGTATAGAACTTCGAATTGAAATAAAATACAAGAAAATCGTTTTAATGTCCATCAATTTGGCTTTATTGAAAGGATAATTTTTTGCCATTAATGTTTAAATATTATTTCGGGCATGTGGCCGCCGCGGCTGGCTCGAATAAAGCCAATTCTACAGGTCCAATTTTCAACCACTTTTTCGAGCATATGGGGCCGTATGTTGGCAATAACGCCACGAATGTTGGCTTCCAAGTCCCCTAACGTTTCTGGTTTGTTGGCGTAGACGAGCGACTTCACATATCCCCAAAGAAAATAATCCAATGGTGTCAAATCACACGATCTTGGTGGCCAATTGACAGGTCCATTCCGCGAAATTATGCGCTCATCGAATGTTTCCTTCAATAAATCGATTGTGACGTGCGCTGTGTGGCATCTAGCGCCGTCTTGTTGGAACCACAATTCATCCACATTCATGCCATCCAATTCGGGAACAAAATAGTCGGTTATCATGGCTCTATACCGGTCTCCATTAACGGTAACTGACTCTCCAGCATTATTTCGGAAGAAGTATGGCCCAATGACTCCACCAGCCCATAGAGCACACCAAACAGTCAGTTTTTGTGGATGTAATGGCGTCTCAAGGGTCTCATGTGGATTCTCTTCACTCCAAATGCGGCAATTTTGCTTGTTGACGTAGCCATTCAACCAAAAATGAGCCTCATCACTGAACAAAATTTTGCGATGAATTTCGCGAACTGAACCATTATTTTCGAAATAAATTTGCACGATTTGCAAGCGTTGTTCTTTTGTCAACCTGTTTATGATGAAATGGCAAACCAAACTAAATATTAATCACTTGACAGCTGACAAAATGGCCACCAGTTAAAAAAGTGATGCCAACTTAAAGTTCTATACCTCAATAAAAAACACCCATTAACTAATAAAAAACTAAAATTTGTTTTATAGCATGAAAAAACTAAAACATGTATTAAAAATATACATTTATAATGAAATATGTAAAAATATGTATTTATTATAAAATATGCAAAAATATGCACTAACAAATCGATGCCATTTTGTTGCAAATTTGTTGATTCACAGAGATAATTTATTTATTTATTTATTTATTTTATTTATTTGTATAATTGTAACCTAGAACAACAAGATATATATATATCTTATAAATGAAAGTGCTGGTGAATCAATCAAAATAATAACAATCAATTATCAAGATTAATAAAAATTAATAATAACAAAAATTAAAAATTTTAGAAACCTCCTACTTTTTTCAGAAAAGATGTTATATCTTCTAAACGGCTGAACCGATTTTCTTCAAACATTGCTAAGAACCCTCCCGATCAAGTCATCTTTCAAACAGAAAAAACTAAATGAAAATCAGTCTAGCCGTTTGGCCTGTACGTGGACACGGACAGACACACAGATACACAGACACACAGACACACACTACAATCTTATAACACCCCTTTTTTTAGTCGGGGGTTAAAAAGAAAAGTACTTGCTTAAATTTTCAATAAATACTGATTCAAAAGAAATAATAATCTGAAGTTAAATTAAGAAAAATGTTTATATAACTCCTTTTTAAACATATATGCATTGCCCAAGGTTTGAATATAATTAGGCAGAGAATTCCAGAGACTTGTGACAGAAGGGTACATAGGTTGCTTCGACCTAATTATTTTATAAAGGAACATTCGGCATTTAATTTTTAGAAGGTTTCCAAACTCAACTTGAAATATCTGGTACGAAAAAAGTGAAATGTGATCACGATGCCCTTTTAAGAAAATGTATCTTGCTATGTTATTGTAAGCGACATTGAGTTTCCGTTGATCATGGCTGTCACAGTTCGCAAAAATTTCACATCCGTATAATAATACCGGAATTAAGTAGGTTTTTGCTAGTTGCATACGTATAGTGAATGGGGTTGAATCTATAACAGCCCATAAGTTGCGAAGCATACTGTATACTCTACCCACAACGACATTAATGTGATTTGACCATGTTAAGTGATTATTAAAAATAACACCTAGATTGGATGCTGATGTGGCATAGTGAATTTTGTTTCCTTTTATTTTAAATTCAGGTACATCAAACACTCTATTAGATTTTGAAATCAAAATACACTTTGACTTGCATTAGCCCAATTATTTATTGCGTTTAAATCATTGTTTGATATTGTTTATACAGGGTGGGCCAAAAGAAACCAAGGGGTGTAAAAGTTTAATAACTTTTTTGTTTATTAATTTTTTTTTATTTTTTCTTTCAGATTATATAATATACAAAACGGAAATTTTTTTACACTAAGTATGAAAAATGAGGTCTCTTAAATGACCACCGTTTTCAGCTTCGCACTGATGGGCTCTTTTTAGAGAATTTTTCAAAACTTGTGGCTGTAGCGTTCGAATTTCTGCAACAATGTTTGCCTTGAGTTCAAGGATTGTCTCTGGCTTGTTCACATACACTCGCTCCTTCAAAAAACCCCAAAGAAAATAGTCGGGTGCTGTCAAATCTGGCGATCGCGCTGGCCAAATAATTTCCGAATTTCGAGAAATTAATTATTATTATTATATTATTATATACTTTTGGCCCACCCTGTAGTCAAGCTTAAATTTTCAACGTGAACTCATGTAAAGCTGCACGTCATCTGCCAACATATGAATTTTGCTGCTGGTTAAAAGATTAGGTAAATCATTAATATATATGCAGAATAAAAGAGGCCCCATGATTGAACCTTGGGGAATTCCTTTCCTAACATTAAGTGCATTTGATATCTTGTTATTTAGATGAACACGCTGAGACTTATTCATTAGGTAGGAATGAATAAGATTGCATGCTGAACTTGAAAAGTAAAATAATTTTTGGAGCTTTAATATTAAGGTTTTATGATCAACTGTATCAAATGCTTTACTGTGGTCGAGAAGTACTAAAAACGACACCATGTTATTATCCAAATTCAATCTTAGGTCTTCAACCACATCCACAAGAGCAGTAGTACAGCTTCTTGCTTTCGTAAAACCCGATTGCCTATCAGACAGAAAATTACTATGCTCTAAGTAGATATTGATTTGTTTGGCAATAAGGTTTTCCATAACTTTGGATAAGAATGGCAGAATGGCAATAGGCCTGAATTCGCTGTTGGTTTTTGGGATAGGAAGGAGTTTAGATAGTTTCCATCCATCTGGAAAGGTAGACTTAAGAAGAATAGTATTGAACAAATGTGTGTAGTAAGGCAATAGCTTAGGTGTAAGTGCTTTTAAAAATCTGGGATCTAAATCATCTGAGCCGATTGTATTTGATTTGACTAAAAATAAGTAATCCAAAACTTCTGACTGATTAACACCACGAAAACGGAAGGGGTTCTGTATAGAAACACTACAAAGATCATCATAAATGTTACAATTTAGAAATAGTATATTAATATTTGCAAACTGGTAGTTCAAGGTGTTAATATCAACATCCAAGTTATTTGCTTTATAAGACTTCTGACCTATACCAATTTTACGAATTTCCTTCCATTTCGATTTATTATCTATTGCAGAAGAAATCTTACTACAATAAAACATGATCTTTGCCTGTTTAATGCGTTTTTGAACCTCCCTTCGAGCAGATTTGTAAAATACTTTCAGATCATTTGTTTTATATCTCTTCCGCCTATTATAGGCACTATCACGGTTTTCAATTATCAATTTTATTTCATGACAAACCACCATGGTGTTGATTGGTTTTGATAATTTTTGTTTTAATTGGAACACACATGTCATACAGCAATCTAATATTTTCTTGTAACAAAGAAAGTTGATCATTTACATTATCAATTGTATAGATCTGGTCCCAACAGATACTATCAATGATTTGATTTAGTATTGTATAATCAATGCTATAATAATCCCGATAAGTAACATATTTATCCGTAGCTGCTTAAGGTAGGTCATAACTCAAAAAAATAATATCATGGTTGGAAAACACTGAAGCTGAGATTTGATCATAGATGAGTACTTTAGGTTTGTGGTTAACAAATACTACATCAAGTACTGTGAAAATGAGTACGTTTAGAGTCATTCACAGGTAAAAGATTAAGAGATTGCATAGGTTCAATAAGCGGATTTTCGACTAAAAGGTTATTATTAAAGTCGCCAATGACAATAATATCATCATATTCAATGGAAATTTCTTCTAAAACAGAAATAAAAGGATAGATATTCATTCTGCTGTTAGGTCTGTAAACACTACCTAGTAAATGTTTCTCCTTATCATTTGTCGAAATATCGAGAAATAAATATTCAATTTCACTGCCAATTTTATTTAATATTTTTATTTTACAGTGAATGCCATTGCGCACATATACTGCTACTCCGCCACCTTTGGCTTTGGTTTCTACATTATTAATAAGAATTCTTCTGTCAGATCTGAAAAGTTTAAAGCCCTGCAGGTTGTATACAGAATCTTGAACATTCACTGGGAACCATGTTTCAGATATGCAAATGATATCAATACCTGCTGATTCAAACAAATATCTAAATTCATCAATTTTTATACCCTTTACCAAAAGATGGTAAAAGGGTATATATAGGTTTGTCATTCCGTTTGTAATTTCTAGAATATTAATAAGCGAGCCATAAAGTATATATATTCTGGATCCTTATGCATAGGGAAGACGAATAATTATTATATCGCTTATAAGCGATGTCCGTCTGTCTGTACGTGAAATCGGTTTTCCGAAGCTCCCAGAAAAGCTAGAGACTTCGTTCTTTGACTGGTGTGTCAGAAATGGTCCAAACTAGATTGGTATTGAAAATCAGCAAAATCGAGCAGACTGTTTCAGAGCTGGGAAACTTAAACTTCATTTTGCCATACAAAATAACTACCGAAAACTAGTTTTTTTTTATTAAATAAACTTATTTTATACTTCAGTATGAATAAAATTAATATTTCTTATTAAAAAAATATATAAAAAAATATTTAAAAAATTAAATAGATGTTTCCAGGGTTGGAAAACTTTAACTTTTTATACAAAATTAATTTACTAAAAAAAATTTTTAATTTCTTCTATAAATTATATCTTATATTCTAAGAAGAAAAAGATTGGGTTAAAAATCAGAAAAATCAAAAATGATAATTCCAGGGTTGGGAAACTTAAAACTTTTGTGATATAAACTAATTTTTATATTTTTTTATTAAATTAACTTATTTTATGCTTCAGTACAAATGAAATTGGTATTTAAAATTAAAAAAGAAGGTTAAAAAAATTAAAAAGATATTTCCAGGGTTGGAAAACTTTAATTTTTTTTTTCTTATACAAAAGTAGCTTACTAAAACAAATTTTTTTCTTTTTCTCTATAAATTAAACATATCTTAGATTCTTAAGAGAAAGAGATTGGTGTAACAAATCAGAAAATACAAAAAGGATGATTCCAGGGTTGGGAAAATTACCCTTTTTGTAATATATTGTTACGTTTTTCTCTCTATAAAAACGCTTTTCCGTAGCTCCGAAGATTTGCAAATGAATACAAGAGCCGAGTGTTAGTGTGTGTGTTAGGGTTAAGAATGATACAAGTTTTATTTACAAATACACTTAAACTAAATTAATCAAGAGCTTATATAAACTAATACAACTTAAACTACTGAATTACACACAAATATTCACGACTGGTTACCACTACGCCTTCCTCGCAGTAGTTTACACACGTCTCTTAGCTGGCTGCGCAAGTATTCACGTGACACCTCTCTGTCTGCTGCCATCACTTTCGAGACTCTCTCTCTGCTGTCACTCACAGTTGATACACCAATACCTCTTTGTCTGCTGCTTGTCACACACGGCACTCACTCTGCCGACACTCACAGTTGATACACCAATAAAGACGCACTGGCTTCACTTACACCCTTACACACGTCTATTCGCTGCGCTGTTCCCTTTACTCCAGTCGACACGATAGACTCCACAATAATCTCAATTCCACGACAGACTTTGCTGTCACTATAGACTGTCCTATAGTTTCTCTTTTACTCCAACTCTTGTGTAAAGCACAGACTGCTCTTAACTGTATCGCAGATTATTATTAATTCACAACTTAATTATCAACTGACTAACGAGTTCTTAACTTCACTACTTTCTGATTAGCACTAACTACATATAACTGTTCGCGACTGACTTACAACTGCAACTAACTAACTCATTGGATGCGTCACCTCTTTTTATATTTCACGCAAATTCCACTAGAAGTTTCAAGCAATGTCTAGACGATAATTATCATCTTATATGCTGCCTACTTAAGTTCATGTGGTAACTATGTACATACATGTGTATATGCGTACGTGTGTACATCATTAACTAAGCAATACACGGTGGTTGTTTATCTTCTGCTATTCGTTTGAATTGGCATGTATGTATGTGTGTAAATATGTGAATCTTCTTAATAAGCAGACGCTTTTTGTTGTTGTTGCTTTTGCTTGTTTAATCAAGCTAGGCATGCTTATTTAGTTGTTGGCTACTATTCTAGACTATTCTTTGCTTTGACCCTGTAGGAATATTTTCGCGTAGCATTTACATTAACCCTGTTGGAATATTTTTGTGTAATGCTGCTTAACATTGTTGACGGCTATTTTCGTAACAATATAAAAGTAGCTAGGTCTTACTAATTTTTTTGTGTTTTTATTAAATTAACTTATTTTATACTGCAGTACAAATTAAATTGATATTATAAATTTAAAAAAAGGTTAATACATGAAAAAGACGTTTCCAGGGTTGGAAAACTTTAACTTTTTTCTCATACAAAAGTAACTTACTTAAAAATTTTTTTTTTCTCTATATATTAAACATATATTATATTCTTAAAAGAAACATATTGGTGCACGAAATCTGAAAAATCAAAAACAACGGTTCCAGGGCTGGAAAACTTACACTTTTTGTGATATATAAAATTAACTACCGAAAATTAATTTTTATTTTTTTATAAAATAAACTTATTTTATACTTCAGTACGAATGAATTTGGTATTTCAAATTAAAAAAAATTAAAATGATGTTTCCACGGCTGGAAAACCTTATTTTTTAACCAAAAGTAAATTACTAAAACAAAATTTTCCTTTTTTTACTATAAATTAAACATATCTTACATTCTTAAAAAAAAGATTGTCTTTAAGAGTACAGAAAAATCAAGAAGGGGGATTCCAGGGTTGGGAAACTTACACTCTTTGTGATATAAAAAATTAACTACCGAAAATAAATTTTTATTATTTTTTATTATTAAATAAACTTAATTTAATAAATAAACTTATTTTGTGCTTGAGTACCCATAAACTTGGTATTTAGAATAAAAAAAAAATTAAAAAAATTAAAAAGATGATTCCAGGGTTGGAAAACTTTAACTTTTTTTGTACAAAAGTAACTTACTAAAACAAATTTTTCCTTTTTTCTATAAATTAAACATATCTTAAATTCTTAAAAGAAAGAGATTGGTGTAAGAAATCAGAAAAATCAAAAAAGATCATTTCAGGGTTGTAAAACTTACACTTTTTGTGATATATAAAAGTAGCTAAGTCTAATTAATTTTCATCTTTTCACTTATAAATTGTATATATTTTACGTTTTAGAAAGAAAAGTTTGGTGTAGAAAATAAAAAAAATAAAAGCCACAGCTCCAGAGCTGGAAACTGTGAACTTTCTTTCTGGATATTAAAGTAACTAAATAAAACATTTTTTTTTTAATTTCCTTTTTTGCTTTTTTTACTTAACACACCTTCTATATATTTTTAAGAACTACTATATTGATAAAAGGAATCAGAAAAATCTAATATGATGATTCTAGGGTTCGAAAATTAATTTTTTTTTGTACATGCAAGTAACTATGTCAAATTATTTTTTTTTTTGTTTATACTTTATGTATATGCTTATGTATGTATCTCTATACTACATAAACTCACTTTGGTAAAGGGTATATAAGATTCGGCACAGCCGAATATAGCACTCTTACTTGTTTTATTTTAGCTTTGTGCATTCAAGTGCACGATATTAAATCCAGACCGTTGTTTGGCAAGAACTCTAATCATGTTGTACACACAGTCTCTAGAATTAGTAGCACTAAAGTTTAACATATATATTTTTAAAGTTGGCAATGCCTTCAAAAGTATAGTGGACGACAGTATTTATAAAAATTAAATTCGAGCGATAAAAGGTGTTTTACAGAATGTGTTTGGTTGAATATGTGTAATCTGATAAAAGCATGTAAATAAATAAATTTGGAATAAAATTAAATGTAATAAATGAATAAAAGTTTAAAACATTAAAGCAGCTAATACAAAACTTAACACTAAAAATTACGTTGATCTAAGACCATCGACAGAAAACATGTATTTACATAAAAATTCTTTCCCTAGGCATAACCCAAAAAATTTATTTTTTTTAGTTAATGATGCAGAATTAATTCTCATATCGTTCTTCATATTGTGTTAAAATTTCATACAAATATCTTTTTACAATAATCAACTCTTGAAAGCAAAAAAAAAATTCTCTTTCCATTAGGTTGTGTGGAAATTGAAAACTTCAAACTCATTTTCTAACAAACTAGCTCTTTTTAGTTATGACGTTCTTTGAGTAAATGAGCGATATGTCCGTATATACATATTAGAGATGGGCGCGTGTCGAATTTCTTCTACACGTACAAAAGCAAAATGCATAGCGATAGAAACGTTTTTTTTTTCTACTCAAAGACGTTTTTTTTTTATTTGAACGTTTCAAACACGACTTATGTATGTGTACTAGGGTGACCGATTAATCGACTTTTTCCAGAAACCGGTTTTCGAATAGTTCGAATATTTGAAATTATTAAAAACCCGGTTTCGGTTTTTACAATTCAGGAAAATTCGCTTTTTTAAGTAAGAAAATTGTTGTACAAAAGTTTTGATTTTAAATTGCTTTATTTAAAAAAAGAGTTAAAAGTTCATGTAAATCAGATACGTTCAAACACACATATACTGATATTTGCATTTGAGGTAAACAGCTTTGAAAGCTCATAAATTTGTTGTTGTTTCTTTGCAAAGTAAGAGCAAGCATTGGTGTCTGTTGTGTTGTTGTTGTGGATGTTGTACCCTCATCGGTGTTTTTTAGTTTCTTAATTTACCATTACTACATTGCCTGACTTTTTTATCTCTAATTGTAGTTGTAAAAGTATGTAAAGAAAATAAATGTAAATAACAACAGCTGTTCAAGAATAGAATGTTGCCACACTAGTATTTTTGATCGGGTGCATACAAGTTAATAAGTAGTGTTTTTTAGTTATAAGCTGAAATTGTAGCAACTTGCATAAAAGAACACTAAAAAAAGTTGAAGTTTTCCAACCCTGGAAACGTCTTTGTATACCCTTCACCAAAAATGGTAAAGGGTATATATAGGTTTGTCCAGATTTTTGTAATTTCTACAATATTCATTTGCGGCCACACAAAGTTAGTTATTCTGGATCCTTATGAAGAGGAGATAAAAAAAGACATGTCCGTCTGGCCGTCAGTCCGTCTGCATGTACGGATAGCTTGAAAGAGATTTTCTGAAGCTCCCAAAAAAGTTAGAGAGCTCGGAGTTGGACTGAAACGACCGGAGTTGTCTTGGCTTGATTGGTATTGAAAATCAGCAAAAATAAAGAATCGGTTCTTGCATTTTCTATGTATATAGTTTTATCACCCATTTTAAAAAAAAAATACAAAAAAAATTACCGTGCATAGAACCAAGAACATTCACATTTCTTATTAACATCGCTAGCTGCTCAGCTATTGAAACTTGCTTACTTTTGTTTTATATTTACTGTATTTAAACATTTTCTTTTAGAAAATTGTTTCTTATAAAACCCCTTACAAATTATCTCGTGATTTGCGTGGAACATTCTTATTCGTGTGCATGCACATATGTATGTATGTATAGAAATGTGTTTGCACAGAATGTGTAGTGTTAAGAAAAAACTATAGGTATAAACATTCGCACATACATACTTACTTGTGTGTAAATAAACGCTTCCATAAGATTGTATGCATGCTGCGTTGAAACAACTACAACAACAACAATATGCTATCAACTGTATTGAAAGAAGAATCCTCACAAAAACATAAATGTGAAAAACGGCCAAGTTCCTATCCAAAATTTCGGCCATTAAAAGTTGTGAGATATAAATTTTGACCAAGTTCTTGTTTGCCACAATACCTAACAAAGAAATATATTATGATTTTTAGTTAATTTTAATTATTATTGGAACTCCATTTGTTTCTATATTTGTGATTTGAACGGGCTAAAGTTCGTATCGCTTTTTAAGCCAAATTACATGTGATAATTATTAATGAACAAATAACACCAAAGTCTGTTGTAAATACTCTGACTAACAACACATAGTTGAACGGAACAGCCAGCCGCTTTCGAAGGCCACTAAACCTTCATCATCAGCGTTCTTTTGTGTTTGGTCCACTGTGTGTGGTGTCAGTTGATGTAGATTTCTGCTTTATATACTTAGCATTTTATTGCAAATGGAATATGTGAATTGTTTTGATTCATCGTATTTCAATTTGCTGAAAGCTTTTTTGTATTGTAAGCTCAATTTTACCATCACTATATTTACAACAGTCTTACCATTGTCGTTTTGTTCTTTTTACTAATTATACACATGTTACTTAATTTGCCTATTTTTTGTTCTACTTAAGACAAACTTTTTTGGTTTGTTACTATTAAGTATATTTTTATTTAATTTTTGCCACAGGCCCATGGCTATTAATTTTTAGTTAATTTAAATTATTATTCGAACTCCATTTGTTTCTATATTTGTGATTTGAGCGGGCTAAAGTTCGTATCGCTTTTTAAGCCAAATTACATGTGATAATTATTAATGAACAAATAACACCAAAGTCTATATATATATTATGTATGGAATAAATTTGTAATCGTAAGGGTGTCATATAATTTCTAGATAATCTGCCAACTTGACAACATTTTTATCAATATAAAGAAATGAACATTTATACATTATTTTCTCCTTTTTTTGGAAAAGTAAAAATATTGCCAAGTTATCAGATTATCTAGAAATTATATGACACCCTTACGATTACAAATTTATATCATACAGGTATTGTGGCAAAGAAGAACTTGGTCAAAATGTGTATCTCACAACTTTTAATGGCCGAAATTTTGGATAGGAACTTGGCCGTTTTTCACATTTATGTTTTTGTGAGTATCTGATTAATTTTTGAAAAGATTTCTATAATAACAATTTTTAAACTTAATATTTCTAGTGTATTTTATTCTATTCATGATCACTGTGCCAGTTGAAAATGGCAGACTTACATAAAATAATGGGTAAGAGTGTAATGGATGTTGAATTGTTGACCTTAAAAATGCACCATTGTGTCATTACAACGGGTCGCCAGTGTGTATGCAATTTGGAAAGAGGCGACTGGAAGAAACATGTAAAATACAGCGTAAATTTTACTGGGCATGACCATGCCTATTTTCTCAATATATTTACGTGTTAAATAAATTCTGCTTAGCCGAAGTACATAAATCAAAAAGATATGCCCAACAGGGAATTTTTTTGGATAAGTGCAATGTGTATGAAAAGTTTTAATAAAATGTATGTTAATTTTGAATTTGAAGTACTTGTTTCCGCCCTCTGATAGCAACTTCTGGGTTTTCAGATTTTTCTTAGTGATCTCCTATTTGGATTTATTTGTGTATCAAATTTAAGATCGCTAGTGCGAATTGGAGTTTTAACGTCGTGGCCTCGCATACCGGGTAAAACTTCTTGATTTTAAGATTTTCCCATTGGCTTACGCAGCTACACTTACTAGTGTATTAAATGTCAGCTCTCTAGCGCGAATTATATCTAGATTTCATCAGCATTACCTCTCCTCACTATTCCTAACTCAAAATTTTGTTGTGAGCAGCGCTTATAATTCATGCTAACTTTCTTCTAAAATATGCTAGACCGATGTAGATTAAACACAAGGCTAACACTTTATGGAAGTGATCACGCCGAATTATTAAGGTGATAGTTTAAAGTATTGTGTACGTGCAACGCGTATGCAAGATTTCACTAAATTGGCTTGAATTAAAAGGTGTGTATTAAGTTTTTAGTTCAAAATAATACTAGTGTGGCCCCGCCCAATCTGGTGAAATTTTTTTGGTTTTCGGATTTTTCTAGTTGATTTCTCACTTAGATCTACTTGTATATAAAATTTCAACTCATTAGCGCAACTTTTATTTTTTAACTTTTATGGGCGTAGCCCCACCCATTCTGGTAAAATTTTTTGAGTTTTCAGATTTTTCTAGTTGGTTTCTCAGCTAGACCTACTTGTGTATCAAATTTCAGCTCATAAGCGCAACTTTAAATTTTTAATTTTTATGGGTGCAACCCCGCCCTTCTAACTAAAATTTGCGGGTTTTCAGATTTTTCTAGTTGTTTTCTCACCTAGACCTACTTGTATATCAAATTTTAGCTCCTTAGCGCAACTTTTAACTTTTAATTTTTATGGGCGTAACCCCGCCCACTTTTCCCAAATCAAAATTTTTTTGGGTCAGTGTTAATTATTCGTGTCTAGTTTCGTTACAAACGGATAATAATAGCGAGATAAATAGTATATCTAAATATGCTGAGCCGCAGGGCATTAAAATGAGGTTTAAATTGTATGGGCGTGTCAACGCCCACTTTTTTAATGAAAAATGTATAGCCTTGCGTTACCGCAGTATATATGCCAAATTTCAATAAAATAGCTTCGATGAAGCGCCTTAGATTAGCATTTTTAATTCTGACTTTTATGGGCGTAGCCACGCCCTCCTGGCTTAAATTTCCGGTTTTTCAGATTTTGTTATTTTATTTCTCACCTAGACCTAGCTCTGTATCGAATTTCAGCTCAATAGCACAAATTTTAATTTTTATGGGCGTAGCCCCGCCCTCCTGGTTAAAATTTTGGGGTTTTCAGATTTTTCTGGTTCATTGCTCACCCAGGTCTTTTCGCTTACCAAATTTTAGCTCTCTAGGTATAGCGGAAGTGCTTCATGAATTTGATGAGTGTGTCAGTGGTCAGTGAGTATGTCTTAAAATATGCACTTTTTGCACCTCTATATCTCAGGAAGCTTCCATTGTAAAATTTTCAAACTTCGTATATGAGGTTATATGAATTTATTCTAATTATGATTTAAATTTGATAATTTTACGGTCGCGGGGAACAAAGTTATGAGGGGGTTAAAAACAGCTCGAATGGCTTCGTGTAAATATACACACTGCGTGCATTGGCCAGAACTTGGCCTGGCGCACTGCAGTGCGCCTAGATATTCAGTTGTTTGTTGTTGTTTTTGTCTACTAAAACAGCAACAATGTGCCAGCAAACGTATTGAAGGAAGAATATTAAGTTGGTTGTTCCAAGAACTCAGAATTATTTTATATAGCTACATAAGCACGTGTTCATGAAATATAAAAATGTAAATGTGTACATACATATGTATGTATGCATATAGGTAGATTCAATATGCATAAGAAAATAGATCTAAATTCGTTTGCTAAGCTATGTATGTAGATATTGTAAATACATACATATGTATGTACTATGTAAGTAAATAAGCGCTATTAAAGAGCATGGATGTGGTATAAATATGTATTTATGTATACCGAAACGGATTGTTTAATTTGATTTCTTCTTATTGTTTTCTCAGTACATTTTGTAAAAATGTTAGAAAAGTAAAGGGGCCCATACACTACAACAGCATGCATGCACAATCAAGTGTTTGTGCCAGCGGTTTGGTCGTGTATGGGCATTTTGTGCGATTGTACGGTTTGCTGTAGCGATGTCAAGTAGAGTTTGATATTTTGATGATGGTACCAGCTCGTTGGTGTGGTGTATGGTGAAATTAGCTCAGTTGAGCACAGTTGTCATGGAGCAAACATGCATTTAAGTAATATAATTTGTTGAAATATAATTTGTTTCAATGGCAAACAGAATTTTAGAACTTTAGTTATACATAGCTGCTAATTTTAACAACATACCAATAATAATTGCAACAAAATATGTGCCACTATTCATAACCACCCTTCCCGAAATTTTGTAAGAATTGAATATTGTACCAGCTTGCTGGTTTTTGTGTGGTTCTAGCATGAATGCTCAATCGCTTGATTGTGCGTGCATGCTGTTGTAGTGTATGGGCCGCTTAAGGAAGAAAACATGGCTCGTTGATAAGCACTCGGCATGTTAAGGTTCGCCGTTTGAGTTCGAGCGTTGTCAATTTAAAATTTTTTTCTCAATATATAAATTCATGTTTTTGAAAAAGAAATTAATCAAGGCATAAAATATTGAGTTTTTAAAGAAAAATAGCAACTATGTACATACAAGGAAACACCAAAAAAACGTACATACACATAGCTAATCATCAATCAAATCTTACCATTTTGATTGTTCTGAACTAGATTTTTCTAAACTCCAATAATTTTAAAATTTTTATTTTTATTTTTAAGTTGTAAATAATAATTTACAATTAACTTTGGTGGTATTGTTTCTTAAATATTAAATATTATCATATGTAATTTGGTTTACAGAACGATACTAACTTTAGCCTAATCAAATAATTAATATAGAAATAACACTGTGTGACAAAAATTATTTGAATCGAAACCAAATTCATTGAATCAGTAAATATTTTGTATGAATGCGGACCTACAAAGAAATTTGTAGATTCTGATAACAATTTTGTAAAAATGTAACTAGAAGATCATAAAATTTAACTAATTTTTTTCAAAGAGTCAGTTTTCAAAATATGGCACCAAGTTGGCACTGCCAGCTGATACTATATGCCACCACAGCTGATACTATCGGTTTACGTACAGAATTTTAAGCTTCAGAGGCCCATTCAATATCAATAATAAATATGTTGGTGTTGTGTGTTTGACGATACAAAATATTAAATTTGTTCTCTACTGTAAATTCATTCATACATATGTATATTAAATCTAAAATAAAGACGTGTTTTTCGAGTCAATTTTGCTCAACACGAAACGAACCGAACAAGCACGAAATTAGATTTTTTTGTCACGAACACTTTGTGTTGAGTTCGTCGTATTCGTGTCACGGAACAAAAAAACACGACACGCGCACATCTCTAATTGGCGTACAAATTGTACATGCATACACTTGAAGTAGCAAACTATTACAAACGCTTGTTGTTGTTGTGTTTAGAATTTATAGATTTTTTTAAAGAAATGTTGATACATACATACATATATGTATGTATAGGTATATAAATATGAATAAGTAAATATAAATTCGTTTGCTAATGTATGGTATGTATTATGTATGGATATGTATGTATGTTAAAAAAATAAGCAAACCCTTGCTAAAGATCATGGATTTCTTATGAATATTTTAAAGTGGACAGACAAGATTGTTTGTTTGAGGGTGTTTGATTGAGGGTTTGTTGTTGCTGCGAGTATTTTCTTTCATTCATGTGGTTTTTGTTTTTTTTCAACAACTAAGTAAAACGTACTTTTGCTTAATTAAGCTGGTGTGGATTGCAGATGGGCAATCGGCAGGGATTGATCCCCTGGCTGAACGTACACACATACATATGTATGAAGGCACTGGGTAATGTATTGAAATAAATATCCAGCGAAAATGGCATGCAAAAACGGAATTAAAACATTAGGCCCAACTATAATATGAATAAGCTAGCTTAAGCAACTCTGCGGTTACATATAAAACGTATGTTGGAAACTATAATGTACTTAACAAACTTTTCGTCAAGTTTCGTCAAATGTCATTTGCTTAAGTAAAGTGCCAAACTGAACGCACATTCCGTAAGGAAACAACTTTTTGTGCATCTTTTAAACTCAAACAAGCAGCAGCAGAAAATATTCATTGATTTTAAATATTTTTTTATTGTTTCTTATTTTAAACTCGGAAAATAAAGCAAAACTTTTATATTCATTGTATGTTTTACAATACATATATACACACATACACATGTATTTACTTATGTATATTCACTGTTGTACTTTTTAGTAGGCAAAACAAGTAAAACAAGTAATAAGGTGACGGATATATTTATATGTGAATTTTTAATAGATTAGGACATTCTTTCAAGTTAGTTTGATTGAATTGCATTCATTTAGGAGTTATGAGAAGAAACAAAATTAATACAAAATTATTGACAATACCTAGATGTGCAGCTGTGGCTAAAGAATACTTAAGTGCATGTAAGTACATTGTGGCCACCTAAAAGTCACATCTGAATTGTTTAAGCATTTGACAGACTTATCGTTCAATTCTGACATTAGCTTAAGCCAGCTTATTCATATTATAGTTGGGCCTATTGTCATCACTTAATTTTTTTTTTTTCATAAAACGAGTTGTATCTCCTGAGAACAATAACGATGCATTAAGGCTGGGTTAGCCGAACGTTGCTGTTGCTGTACCGTACCGTACTGTACTGTTAGCACGTTGGTGCACTTATAGAATATTTAAAAACGTGCGTATGCTTTAACTTCGTTTTGTTGTTTTAATATTAAAAAGGAACAGCTGTTCACAAAACAGTGATGGGAAATAAAAAAGTTCAAATGGTGAATGTAGCGAAGAAAAAGTACCTAAAATATGTAAACGCTGTACATTTATAACAAATAAATATGTTCATACATACATACATATCGATGGACACAAGTACACCTCGTCAGAAAATTTATTGCATTATCGTAAAAATAACACTTTTAAAAGCAGTTTAACAGAGCAGTTGTGCTGTTGTTTTTATCTTCCCCTGTAAAATTACAATTATTTGAGTTAGGGCCTTTCCACTTGTGACCAACGATATGTATGCAACATCAAATAATTTTTACATGTGTGCATACACAATAAGAAGTTTTGATACCATTTAAATCCTTTAATACATACCACATTTATATTTTGCTCATACATATTTATGCATTTCTTTATTATATATAAGTACATATACATACACATGCATGAATATATTTGTGTACATAAGTATGTATATATATGTACGTTCCCAAATATTTATTTATATACTTATGTTTATCCACACAGATATTATTAACAAAAGTACCAAAAAACAGAGCCAAAATACCCCTATTCCATTTAACTTACAATGACACCATCACTGGCTTACAAACGTCACTTAACAACGTTAAAAAATTCTATTTTATACAGGTTGAGACGTGCCGTCAACGTTACAGCAAACTTCGGTAAGCGTTTTCGCTTAGCTGTTTCGTTAGCTTACGTGGACGTTCGGCTAATTCTACCTTTAGTTCAGTGGTAGATAGTACGCATGGACAATCGGAAGAGCATGGTTCGTATCCTAACCAAATTACAGTATTTTTTTTTTTTTTGTATTTACGCAAAAACGTCATCGAATCTGCGAACTTGCATGGGTTCTAAGCACTCATTTCTATAATTAGGAGTTTTGTTAAATGTGAACCCATGCTCATCAATGACACACCTGCGTTAAAATCTAACGTTCTGCACCTAAATTGAACCAATTCATTTTCAGAAGAACCCATGCACTAACTATTTTTTTTTGCATGTCTTTTTTGCTGGGTCCGAAAATAACTTAATTATTCGATTGCTAAATAAACTTATCTAAGGAGAAGTGTTGGTTTAAAAAAAAAAATTGCTAACTTTTATATCTAAAGCCATTTTGTGTTCCTGCATTTTATTGGTGCTTGTGCCAACTCATTGGTAGATCTGCAACCGTAATGTTTAAAAAGTTTTTCTTAAATAATATCAGGTATTATAAGAACTTTCAACGGTACATAGTAGGCTAGTAGGTTATTTGCAACTTGACAAGCTACATAAGTACATATCGCTCATTTTCTAAAATAATGTCATATATCAAAAATGGGATTTTTGAGTTAATGATGCAAAATTAATCCTCATATTGGTATTAGTATTGTGTAAAAATTTCATACAAATATCTTGTATACTTAACTATCGAGAGAAAAAAAATTATCGTTTTGGGTTAAGTTTTGTGTAAATTGAAAACTTTAAAGTTTAAAATAAACTTGTTTTTTTAATAAACGAGCGATTAGTATGACATTATATCTGTGGCAATAAGGAAAAAGTGTTTAAGTCGTATTTTACTATTTTTCAGGAGAGCACTTTTAAGCGTTCAAGTCGATTTCCAGATTTTTTTCTTTTACAGTTAAATTGGGAAATTCTTTGATCAACTTTATCTTTTTAAGCAACCGTCGTTCTACACACTATAAGTAATATGTACATTTAAGTTGAAATATACCAAAGTATAATCTGAATTAAGACATTATTCCAAATTAGATTAGAAGTCTAAAAATGATAAGTCGCGCTATAACTTGATGAAAAATTACACAAATTTATTTAGATTTTGACCAGAGGTACTTTCGAATATTCAGATTACGGAAACACCATTAACTCAAAAATCAAAGGGGCGGGGCTGGGCCCATAAACACTAAAAATTAAAAGTTGAGCTAAGGAGCTGAAATTTGATACACAAATAGGTATAGATGAGAAACCAACTAGAAAATTCTGAAAACCCAAAAAAGTTTATCAGGATGTTTGGTACTAAAACCTTAATATACAGCTTTTAACTCAAACTAATTTAGTGAAACCTTGCATACGCGTTGCACGTATACAATACTTTAAACTATCACCTTAAAAAGTGGGCGTGATCACTCCTATAAAATGTTAGCCTTGTGTTTAATCTACTTCAGTCTAGCATATTTTACTAGAAAATTAGCATGAGTTGTATGCGCTGCTCACAAAAAAATTGTGAGTTGAAAATAGTGGGAGAGATAGTGCTCATAAAATTTAATTCTCGCTAGAGAGCTGAAATTTTATACATAAGTAAGTGCAGAGTAACCCAATAGGAAAATCTTAAAACCAAGAAGTTTTTTCCGGTATGCGGGACTACACCTTTAAAACTCCAATTCGCACTAGAGAGCTGAAATTAGATACACAAATAAATCTAGATCAGAGATCACTAAGTTAAATCTAAAAATCCTGAAGTTTAAGGTTTTCACCTCTGAAACCGTTTGCTTTATTTTGCTGATTTTCAATACCGATCTATTTTGGATTATTTCTGACCAGTGTTGCCAGAATTAATGCCAGATAAAATCTGCAAAATTTAGCAATTTTTCACTAAAAAATCTGCATTTTATGTTTAAAATCTTCAAAAAATCTGGAAAGAATTTTTAAAACAACTTTTGTTTATATTTTATACAAAAAATTTCCATAAATATGGATGTACATATGTAATATAAATATTTTTTATGGGTTAATACCCATATTCATACTGCTTTATTCATTAAAAATATTTCAAGTTTATTAAGCGCTTATTTGACATACATATTTCTATGGGAAATTTGTCAAATAAACCTTTAATAAACCTAAAATATATTTTATGAATTAGATCGATAAAATTTAAACTCGGCTTAAAATGTATTTTATTTAAATTTGTTCGCAAAAATTTTTTTTTACATAACTTTTAAGCACATTTTATTTTTTTATGAATAAAATCCTTAAATGTATGCCTTTCGTATCTGCTTATGAAGCTCATCAGCAGACTTCAACCAAAAAATTTTTGAAATAACCCAGCTAAAAAAATATGTATGGAGCATATATGATATCCCATAAGTAGTAGGGAACTGGCGGTTCTGGATCAATTAAAATTGTTAAATTGTTGCTGAAATTGTTAAATTGTGGGCTGAAATTGTTAAATTGTGGCTGAAATTGTTAAATTGTTGCTGAAATTTTAAAATTCTTGGAAATTTGTGTTTTCGGCGGCGCTTTGATGTTTTTTTGTTTACATTAGGAATTTTTGTTTACATTAAGTGTATGTCTGTCTGTCCGTCTGTCGGTCTGTCTGCCTGACCGTGGATGTTTGTGTGTGGAATATTTTGTGTGAATGTATTAAGGCGGTTCATAGTTTGGCGGTTTTTATGTGTGTATATACAGACGAGGAAAATCATGAAAATGATTTTTTCTAATACCAATGGTGAAATAGTGATTATTAATTTTTCCTAATGTCTACGGCAAAACATGATTATTATTTTTTTTTTTTTCCTAATGCCTACGGCATGCATGATAATTTTTCCTAATGCTTACGGCAATGCATGATAATTTTTTCAAATGCCGAAGGCAATACATGATTATTTTTTTTTTTCCTAATGCCGATGGCAATACATACTTATTTTTCCTAATGCCTACGGCAATACATAATTATTTTCAAATGCCGACGGCAATACATGATAATTTTTCCTAATGCCTACGTCAATGCATGATAATTTTTCCTAATGCCGAAGGCAAAACATGATAATTATTTTTTTCAAATGCCGACGGCAAAACATGATTATTATTTTTTTCCTATTGCCGACGGCAAAACGTGAAAGTAATTTTTTCTAATGCTAATGTAGGTGTTGCTAGACTGTGGGAATTTAAGGCTGACCGTGATTTGAGTGGGTGGCGTTGTTGCCGTAATATGTAACCATAGGAATTCGTGGGTGTGTCTGTCTGTCTGTGAGAATTTAGTTGAAGCTTCGATTGGAAGGGGGGCGGGGTGTAGTAGAGCTAGATCAATTGCATGTATATATATGTGTGTGTGTGTGTGTGTGTGTGTGTGTGTATGTGTGTGTGTGTACGTTTGTAGGAATTTCTATAGGAGCTTAAGGCTGATTGCGATTTATGAGGGGCGAGGTGTACTAGTAATATGTAACCGAGGGAGTCTGTCTGTTTGTATTTCTGTAGGAGTTTAAGGCTGACCATGATTTGGGTGGGCATGGTTGTTGACGTAATATGTAGCCATGGAGATTTGTGGGTGTGTCTGTCTGTAGGAGTTTAAGGCTGATCGTGATTTGAGGTGGGTGAGGATGTTATTGAGGTAAATTGGTTATGTGTATGTATGTATGTATGGCCAGGGGAATTTGTGTATGCATATCTGGGGGAGAATTTAAGGCTAGTCGTGATTTGTGAAAGGTGGGGTGTTGTTGAAATTTTCTTGGATATTTCTTATATGAATTCTGCTATGTGTGTGTATTTGCGCTGATATTTATATGTAGGTGGAAATAAATTGTTTTCAGTATCGACATTTGGTACTATAAAATAATATCATATGTCTGGACTTCCCTAATCCTAGTATGCTTTTATACTTACTATTGCTTTATATTTTCTCATGCTTAAATTTGTCTCGCGTTGAAGTCGGTCTGTGTGAAATTTGTTTATATTACAGATTTTGTTTATTTAACTACATTCGTCTTCTTTGACTGAAAGAGTTTTCTACACACAGAGAAAAACCAACTTGAAATCAGTAAGAACCATGCTGAATTAATAAGAACCATTAGCGAAGGTTTAGCCATATTGAAATTTCTTATTTCAATATGGACAAAATATTAATTTACAGTATTCATTTATTAAACTCATTAGTTTGTAGATATCTCAATATACATTTTCTATTATATTAAAAATTATTGAATTAATGTGATGAATTCTTATTTTTAAGCTGCAGATTTTCCCTGAGTGTATTGATTGTTTATATTTGCATTGTGCTTTAACTAAACGACGCTTCATATATTTTCATGATGTAGGTCTAATAAATACTTAAGCATTGATAAGAAATTTGATATGTATACATACATATCTACAAATTGATTTTATGTATGTATGTATGTATAGGGTGTTTTTTTCAGAGGTATAGAACTTCGAATTGAAATAAAACACAAGAAAATCGTTTTAATGTCCATCAATTTGGCTTTATTAGAAGGATAATTTTATGCCATTAATGTTTAAATATGATTTCGGGCATGTGGCCGCCGCGGCTGGCTCGAATAAAGCCAATTCTACAGGTCCAATTTTCAACCACTTTTTCGAGCATATGGGGCCGTATGTTGGCAATAACGCCACGAATGTTGGCAATAACGCCACGAATGTTGGCTTCCAAGTCCCCTAACGTTTCTGGTTTGTTGGCGTAGACGGGCGACTTCACATATCCCCAAAGAAAATAATCCAATGGTGTCAAATCACACGATCTTGGTGGCCAATTGACAGGTCCATTCCGCGAAATTATGCGCTCATCGAATGTTTCCTTCAATAAATCGATTGTGACGTGCGCTGTGTGGCATGTAGCGCCGTCTTGTTGGAACCACAACTCATCCACATTCATGCCATCCAATTCGGGAACAAAATAGTCGGTTAGTCGGCTCCAATTGCTGTGCACGGTGGCGAATAGATTCATTCGGGTCCTCTTCAACACTTTGTTCTACAGCGGCAATTGTTTCTTCGGTGCGCACTGTTCGACGTCTCTGCGGATGCGTATTATCACATAGAGTAAACGTAGTGCGAAAACGATCCATGGTTAACCGAATTAATTGCTCTGATGGACGATTATGTCGACCATAAAATGGACGGAGCTTGCGGTAAACTTCGCGAACTGAACCATTATTTTCGAAATAAATTTGCACGATTTGCAAGCGTTGTTCTTTTGTCAACCTGTTCATGATAAAATGGCAAACCAAACTAAATATTAATCACTTGACAGCTGACAAAATGGCCGCCAGTTAAAAAAGTAATGCCAACTTAAAGTTCTATACCTCAATAAAAAACACCCTTTACATATATATGTACATACAAATAAGTGTTCAACTCAATCTTTGAATACATTTTTTATTTTATTTTTTGTCATGTGATGTCTGTTGTTGGTGAAATTAAAAACATTTTAATTTTTATCTGCGTTTACTTAAAAGTTTGTGAGGATTTTCTGTTTTAAGTAAAACTGAATTCTTGAAGATATGTACTTACATACTCTATAGTAATAGTAACTATAATGGAAATATTTCTTATACTTAATTTACAGTTTTTTAAAGTATAGGGTATAAAATTTTTTCCAGCTATAGCCTTCTACATTTATTTTGGAAAACTTGCTTTGCTTTTTAAAAATGTATAAACATTTTTAAATGAAACTGATCCGGCACTCCAGCTTAGGTACTGATAGTTTTTTTTTTTTGTTGTTAGTTAACTTACTTATTTTTTATTTTTTATTGATAAACATTGGAAATCAAAAGGGAGTTTTATATTGTAATTATTATTTTCATAATTGTTGAAAACAATCGCTGCTTTTTGTTTGTTTTTTGCGATGAAATCATTTGAATTACTTTTGCAACTTTACGCGTTTATAAAAATTATGTTATTTTCTATATTTCTTAATTTATAAGACTTTTAGACTTTGTCCTTTAGGGGTTATATATTCTATTATACGATTATGAATAAGAATGCAGTAAGCTGATGTATTTGCTTACTGCTTCAAATTAAAATTTTATTAAATTGAATAAAAGGAGTTTTTTTTTTTCTTAAACTCTGATGCAGTTAGAAGCGCTGGAGATTCTTTCATATAACAGCTTTTTTGAAATTTTTGATACATAGTATAATATAGAATTGGATAACATTTATTTTTAATTTTTATGTTAAGAAGTACCGGTATGAGACTGAATTTAAATGTACTTTTAAATTAGTTAAATCATAATGAACAAACATATTTTCTTCTTTAATAGCGATCAACAGAAAACGAACTCGTTTTCATATAATTTAGGTATACCCTATCGACGGCTCCTCTAGGATACAAGATGACTTTGTATGACGAAATTTCTGTTGCTTTATACTGATAATATGTTTACATTAATAAGATACATATACATATGTTTATTTTATGAACGGTGAGCACCTATGGCTTTTATTTAATGTTCTATATGACTTTTTTTTCATTTTCTTTAATAATTTTCTCCCCATAATAGCATTCTAAATATTTCAAGGGCTCAAATGCTGTGTAGTCTTCTTCTGCAAACTTAACTAAACGTCTAACTTCTTCCAATGCTTCTTTATAAGAAGATATTTTGTTATGGTCTTCTTCTACGATACGTGCCCATCGGGCAGAGTGTACGTATTAGTTGGTCAGTCAGTCTCTATTTTTATTTATTTTTTTTTTCTTCTAATGTGCCACTCCTTTTTTTAGATTTTACTACTTGGAATAGAGAATTTTTGTCTAATTTTTTTGGTGGGTATATACATTAGGTATGTAGAAATTAGTTTAGATACAAAGAAATGCATGTTTAATATACAACTATTGTATCAAATCGATCTCAAATAACTCAGTTACCTCTACCAGCAATTCACCGTTGGTGTATTCATAAAGTGTTAGAAACAATGAAATATCTATGTTTTGAGAGACCCCTCAAGTATTTCTACATGAGGTTTGAGGGGTCAATCACTGTCGCATTCATATGTAATGATTATTCACTTAAAAAACGTCATCATCACCATCAATCATCTCCGTATACAATACATTCATGAGTTGGGTTGATCCAGATACAATTGCTGTCTCATCACCTTCTAACAG
This sequence comes from Tachina grossa, assembly GCA_949987645.1. Classification (NCBI taxonomy): domain Eukaryota; kingdom Metazoa; phylum Arthropoda; class Insecta; order Diptera; family Tachinidae; genus Tachina; species Tachina grossa. The sequence goes on from OX465278.1 coordinate 108,422,722, forward strand.
CTTTATATATTTTGCTAGTATGCATGCCTTAGCATGCTTCTATCGATAGTGACGTAAGAGTCCGAGATGTAGAGTGTTACAATTAAAAATCTTTACTATTAGAATATACCAGTTCGCTCTTTTGAATTTTTACAAAGTAGATACATATGTATGTATTTCATTGACCACAAAATCATAAAATTTCTTTGCTTACAAAATTGTATGACGTGAGGATTTTTTTTTTTTTTTTTTTTTTTTTTTTTTTTAATTATACATGCTTCGGCATGCTTTCATTTTTTTTTCTATAAATTTATGTAATACTCATACAGATACAGATATAAAGTAAGATCTGTTTACTCTACATTTTAAAATTTATGCATGCTTCAGCATGATTCTAGTTGAAGCGTATATTCATTCACTAAGTTTGTTTGATACTTATTCATACACATGTACATTCTTAAAGATTGGATATCAAAGTCCAATTTCCGTAGTTTATCTATATTTTCTAAAGATCTGATAGCTAAAGAAATAAATAGAGTGAAGATCTTCTATAATAATCCCATTTTCATATTGTATTGTAGCGCTTTCGATGGGAAAATATACATACAACTTTATAAATAGTGATAATATGATGTGCTGCTGAATATTACACTATGTTATAGTTCATTTTAAACACTGAAGTTTTAGCAATATTTCATTCCGACCAGAATTCCACTACATTTAGTTAATTATCTTTCTTAAGACTCATCATTCCTAATCAATCCTGCAAAAACAACACAAACTAGATTTTTCGTTTTAATTTTATTTTTTTTAAATTCAACATTCATTCTTCAAATTACTTTATACTATATTAAGTAGCTTTTCCTCATTTGTTGAGTTGACTTTAATAGGAGACATTTTAATGGTACGATGAACTTTTCTATTGCATGCATTGAGTAAATCTTTATACATACCAATCCACTTATATGAACCATTAAAGCTAATTCTTTTCACATCATACCTTTCAATGATCTATTAAATCATTCTAATATTGATGCTTTCATATTAAGTAATCTTTAATCTTCTATTTATGTATGAGTTTTCCCAAGTATTTATTAAAAAATTCTTTAGAATCATCTGTTTGTAAGTTTTTTGGTACCCGTACCACTTCAAAAATATTTTCCATTGCCTTGGTTTTTAGAGTGCAGCTTTTATTTTCAGCTGTACTTTGAGAATGTGTCAATTACAGTCTTCAAAAATCAACAATTTCTATTTTCTGTAGAATAGTTCTACATTTCACCTAACTTAGCTCCATAAAACATCATATATTCCTGTCATTACATCTCTACAAGCACAAACAGTTGTTGAAATTTAATATGGACTTCGTTAACTAAATTCCTTTTTAAAGACATTGAATTGTTTCACAGATTTTTTCGAAAGTGTTGTGATCTACATCTTGCACTTTCAGCTATTTATACTAACATGTAGTTAATTTTCTAATCTATGTATTTAACCGTAAACTCTTCAATTTGTTTTTAATTATTTACTTTTTAGAATTGCTTTTTCAATTTTATAACTGTCTTCTTTCTCTAATTTTATTTCACGTTGTTGTTCCTCAATTTGCATTTAAATATATTCTTGAATATTAATGCTTTAAGCTATATTATTAATTTGTCTTGTATTTTATCTTCATTCAGTTTAATGTAACTATCAACAATAGTTTGTATCTAATTCATTTATGCCTTCCAATACTGATAAGTCAGTATAAATGTCTTCAGAATTGGAAGTCTATGAGTAAAATCATCGTCATCATCATTCTCAGTATTAGCATCATTAAATATGATGGTATTATCAAATATTGTTCCTTTTACTAGTTTCTTTGGGGTACTTGTCTATATCTTGAGTGAAGGTTTCTCAGGCTTTAAACTTGTATATTTTCAACTTCTGTCTTGATTTTACTTTCTTCTTTCATAAGAATTCTTTTAATATTTTTAGAACTATTTATGAATTCTTCTGCTATAGGTTTAAATGTATCTTTTAGTTGTTCACTTGTATCTATTTCACCAGTTTTTATACTACGAAGCTTTTTCTTCAACACATTTCTTGTCAACACCAACTGTTTTAAAATTTTCTCATCCAGGGCAAATAACAGGTATCAGCAATCATATCAGCTTTTCAGGAGCTGGTCTGGTTTTCAGATCAGCTTTTCAGGACCTGGTCTGGTTTTCAGATCAGCTTTTCAGGACCTGGTCTGGTTTTCAGATCGGCTTATCAGGACCTGGTCTGGTTTTCAGATCAGCTTTTCAGCACCTGGTCTGGTTTTCAGATCAGCTTTTCAGGACCTGGTCTGGTTTTCAGATCAGCTTTTCAGGACCTGGTCTGGTTTTCAGATCAGCTTTTCAGTAGCTGGTCTGGTTTTCAGATCAGCTTATCAGGAGCTGGTCTGGTTTTCAGATCAGCTTATCAGGAGCTGGTCTGGTTATCAGATCAGCTTATCAGGAACTGGTCTGGTTTTCAGATCAGCTTATCAGGAGCTGATCTGATTTTTAGATCAGCTTATCAGGTAACAGATCAGGCTATCAGGAGCTATTCAGGTTTTCATTTCAAGATATCTGAGTTAGATTTAGTTATCAGTGTACAAGTAGCTAGCCATTTATAACATTTATATACATGAAGTTTAAAGTCAGATGAAATACGAAAAAGTAAAGTTTTATCTAGTAAAATTATTTTCTATAACGATCATCGTTTAATTCACTATCTTTGCTTATAATCAAAAATCCATATTTATCCTTTCAACATGCTTTTTATTTTTCTCACCTAACTTAAACATTAAATATACATTATGATGATCTCTTATTAAATCTTTGGTGATTCTGGTGTAAGTTTTACATAAGTAGAATGAATCAACATTCTTATCTCTCCCCATACAAAAATATGCTTCCCACACGCATCATCGTTAAATATCATATTGGAATTACTTTGGACTGAAATAACAGATTCACTATCGGTAAATTTTGTAATATATTATTATTTTAATTGATGTAATTAATTTCTTCAGATATTTATATCTGGGGTGATATAAAGATTTTGAGTATAAATAAATGTTCTCAAAATTTAAGTCCATTAGGACTTTCTAGCAAGCCAATCATAGCGTTTTTTTTTCGTAATTTGACAGGTCAACTATTGTTGCACGAATAGAATTTGATATAAAGGAACTATGATTTATTTTTGAACTATAGTTCGATGAATCATCAATATTTCGTACCAAGAATTATTTATGTTGTTTTGACTAAGGGTATGAGTCAATATTTATAAAGTCCATTTCATAAATATCAGCTCATGCTCATAGTCAAAACAAAGTATGCTTTAAGTGTTTAAAACCGGTATTACCATAAAATGGTGGTCTTAAACACTTAAAATATACTTTGTTTTACTAACCGCATTTTATAACTAAATGCATTTCATAAATATTGACGCATACTCATAATCAAAACAGCATATAAATATCCTTTGTTTTGACTATGAGTATGAGTCATTATCTCTTATTATAGAAAAATAAAATAGTATGATTATATGATATCAGAAATCATGTTTTCTAATATCATATAACCATACTATTTGATTCTTTCTATAATAATAGATAATATTTATGAAATGCATTTATTTACAAAATGCGATTAGTAAAACAACATAAATATAGGATGGTATGAAATTTTGATGATTCATCAATATTTCGTACCAAGGTATTTTTAGGTTGTTTTTACTATGAGTATGAGCCAATATTTATGAAATGTATTTCATAAATATTATCTCTTATTATAGAAAAATTAAAAATGTAGCTATACGATATCAGAAAATATTTTCTGAAATCGTATAGCTATATTATTTTATTTGTCCTGTAATAAGAGATAATGGCCCCTACTCATAGTCAAAACAAAGAATATTTTAAGAGTTTCAAATCAGTATTATCATAAAAAATACTGATTTTAAACCCTTACAGCCTTATTTATAATACTTATTAAGGCTTTGGAAAGGCTTTTTAAAACAAATTTTTTATAAAAATTTTTTCTTAAAAAGCCTTTCCAAAGCCTTAATAAGTATTATAAATAAGGCTGTTAAAATATACTTTGTTTTACTAACCACATTTTTGTAACTAAACGCATTTCATAAATATTGATGGATACTCATAGTCAAAAAAAGGATATTTTTATGCTGTTTTGATTATGAGTGTGGATCATTATCTCTTATTATAGAAAAAATAAACTAATGCAGCTATACGATTTCAGAAAATATTTTCTGATATGGTATAGCTGTATTAGTTTATTTTTTTATAATAAGAGATAATATTTATAAAATGTATTTAGCTACATAAATGCGGTTAGTAAAACAACCTAAAATACCTTGGTACGAAATATTGATGAATCATCGAACTATAGTTCAAAAATAAATCATAGTTCCTTTATATCAAATTCTATTCGTGCAACAATAGTTGACCTGTCAAATTACGAAAAAAAAAACGCTATGATTGGCTTGCTAGAAAGTCCTAATGGACTTAAATTTTGAGAACATTTATTTATACTCAAAATCTTTATATCACCCCAGATATAAATATCTGAAGAAATTAATTACATCAATTAAAATAATAATATATTACAAAATTTACCGATAGTGAATCTGTTATTTCAGTCCAAAGTAATTCCAATATGATATTTAACGATGATGCGTGTGGGAAGCATATTTTTGTATGGGGAGAGATAAGAATGTTGATTCATTCTACTTATGTAAAACTTACACCAGAATCACCAAAGATTTAATAAGAGATCATCATAATGTATATTTAATGTTTAAGTTAGGTGAGAAAAATAAAAAGCATGTTGAAAGGATAAATATGGATTTTTGATTATAAGCAAAGATAGTGAATTAAACGATGATCGTTATAGAAAATAATTTTACTAGATAAAACTTTACTTTTTCGTATTTCATCTGACTTTAAACTTCATGTATATAAATGTTATAAATGGCTAGCTACTTGTACACTGATAACTAAATCTAACTCAGATATCTTGAAATGAAAATCTGAATAGCTCCTGATAGCCTGATCTGTTACCTGATAAGCTGATCTAAAAATCAGATCAGCTCCTGATAAGCTGATCTGAAAACCAGACCAGCTCCTGATAAGCTGATCTGATAACCAGACCAGCTCCTGATAAGCTGATCTGAAAACCAGACCAGCTCCTGATAAGCTGATCTGAAAACCAGACCAGCTACTGAAAAGCTGATCTGAAAACCAGACCAGGTCCTGAAAAGCTGATCTGAAAACCAGACCAGGTCCTGAAAAGCTGATCTGAAAACCAGACCAGGTGCTGAAAAGCTGATCTGAAAACCAGACCAGGTCCTGATAAGCTGATCTGAAAACCAGACCAGGTCCTGAAAAGCTGATCTGAAAACCAGACCAGGTCCTGAAAAGCTGATCTGAAAACCAGACCAGCTCCTGAAAAGCTGATATGATTGCTGATACCTGTTATTTGCCCTGGATGAGAAAATTTTAAAACAGTTGGTGTTGACAAGAAATGTGTTGAAGAAAAAGCTTCGTAGTATAAAAACTGGTGAAATAGATACAAGTGAACAACTAAAAGATACATTTAAACCTATAGCAGAAGAATTCATAAATAGTTCTAAAAATATTAAAAGAATTCTTATGAAAGAAGAAAGTAAAATCAAGACAGAAGTTGAAAATATACAAGTTTAAAGCCAGAGAAACCTTCACTCAAGATATAGACAAGTACCCCAAAAGAAACTAGTAGAAGGAACAATATTTGATAATACCATCATATTTAATGATGCTAATACTGAGAATGATGATGACGATGATTTTACTCATAGACTTCCAATTCTGAAGACATTTATACTGACTTATCAGTATTGGGAGGCATAAATGAATTAGATACAAACTATTGTTGATAGTTACATTAAACTGAATGAAGATAAAATACAAGACAAATTAATAATATAGCTTAAAGCATTAATATTCAAGAATATATTTAAATGCAAATTGAGGAACAACAACGTGAAATAAAATTAGAGAAAGAAGACAGTTATAAAATTGAAAAAGCAATTCTAAAAAGTAAATAATTAAAAACAAATTGAAGAGTTTACGGTTAAATACATAGATTAGAAAATTAACTACATGTTAGTATAAATAGCTGAAAGTGCAAGATGTAGATCACAACACTTTCGAAAAAATCTGTGAAACAATTCAATGTCTTTAAAAAGGAATTTAGTTAACGAAGTCCATATTAAATTTCAACAACTGTTTGTGCTTGTAGAGATGTAATGACAGGAATATATGATGTTTTATGGAGCTAAGTTAGGTGAAATGTAGAACTATTCTACAGAAAATAGAAATTGTTGATTTTTGAAGACTGTAATTGACACATTCTCAAAGTACAGCTGAAAATAAAAGCTGCACTCTAAAAACCAAGGCAATGGAAAATATTTTTGAAGTGGTACGGGTACCAAAAAACTTACAAACAGATGATTCTAAAGAATTTTTTAATAAATACTTGGGAAAACTCATACATAAATAGAAGATTAAAGATTACTTAATATGAAAGCATCAATATTAGAATGATTTAATAGATCATTGAAAGGTATGATGTGAAAAGAATTAGCTTTAATGGTTCATATAAGTGGATTGGTATGTATAAAGATTTACTCAATGCATGCAATAGAAAAGTTCATCGTACCATTAAAATGTCTCCTATTAAAGTCAACTCAACAAATGAGGAAAAGCTACTTAATATAGTATAAAGTAATTTGAAGAATGAATGTTGAATTTAAAAAAAATAAAATTAAAACGAAAAATCTAGTTTGTGTTGTTTTTGCAGGATTGATTAGGAATGATGAGTCTTAAGAAAGATAATTAACTAAATGTAGTGGAATTCTGGTCGGAATGAAATATTGCTAAAACTTCAGTGTTTAAAATGAACTATAACATAGTGTAATATTCAGCAGCACATCATATTATCACTATTTATAAAGTTGTATGTATATTTTCCCATCGAAAGCGCTACAATACAATATGAAAATGGGATTATTATAGAAGATCTTCACTCTATTTATTTCTTTAGCTATCAGATCTTTAGAAAATATAGATAAACTACGGAAATTGGACTTTGATATCCAATCTTTAAGAATGTACATGTGTATGAATAAGTATCAAACAAACTTAGTGAATGAATATACGCTTCAACTAGAATCATGCTGAAGCATGCATAAATTTTAAAATGTAGAGTAAACAGATCTTACTTTATATCTGTATCTGTATGAGTATTACATAAATTTATAGAAAAAAAAAATGAAAGCATGCCGAAGCATGTATAATTAAAAAAAAAAAAAAAAAAAAAAAAAAAAAAATCCTCACGTCATACAATTTTGTAAGCAAAGAAATTTTATGATTTTGTGGTCAATGAAATACATACATATGTATCTACTTTGTAAAAATTCAAAAGAGCGAACTGGTATATTCTAATAGTAAAGATTTTTAATTGTAACACTCTACATCTCGGACTCTTACGTCACTATCGATAGAAGCATGCTAAGGCATGCATACTAGCAAAATATATAAAGCTGTTAGAAGGTGATGAGACAGCAATTGTATCTGGATCAACCCAACTCATGAATGTATTGTATACGGAGATGATTGATGGTGATGATGACGTTTTTTAAGTGAATAATCATTACATATGAATGCGACAGTGATTGACCCCTCAAACCTCATGTAGAAATACTTGAGGGGTCTCTCAAAACATAGATATTTCATTGTTTCTAACACTTTATGAATACACCAACGGTGAATTGCTGGTAGAGGTAACTGAGTTATTTGAGATCGATTTGATACAATAGTTGTATATTAAACATGCATTTCTTTGTATCTAAACTAATTTCTACATACCTAATGTATATACCCACCAAAAAAATTAGACAAAAATTCTCTATTCCAAGTAGTAAAATCTAAAAAAAGGAGTGGCACATTAGAAGAAAAAAAAAATAAATAAAAATAGAGACTGACTGACCAACTAATACGTACACTCTGCCCGATGGGCACGTATCGTAGAAGAAGACCATAACAAAATATCTTCTTATAAAGAAGCATTGGAAGAAGTTAGACGTTTAGTTAAGTTTGCAGAAGAAGACTACACAGCATTTGAGCCCTTGAAATATTTAGAATGCTATTATGGGGAGAAAATTATTAAAGAAAATGAAAAAAAAGTCATATAGAACATTAAATAAAAGCCATAGGTGCTCACCGTTCATAAAATAAACATATGTATATGTATCTTATTAATGTAAACATATTATCAGTATAAAGCAACAGAAATTTCGTCATACAAAGTCATCTTGTATCCTAGAGGAGCCGTCGATAGGGTATACCTAAATTATATGAAAACGAGTTCGTTTTCTGTTGATCGCTATTAAAGAAGAAAATATGTTTGTTCATTATGATTTAACTAATTTAAAAGTACATTTAAATTCAGTCTCATACCGGTACTTCTTAACATAAAAATTAAAAATAAATGTTATCCAATTCTATATTATACTATGTATCAAAAATTTCAAAAAAGCTGTTATATGAAAGAATCTCCAGCGCTTCTAACTGCATCAGAGTTTAAGAAAAAAAAAAAACTCCTTTTATTCAATTTAATAAAATTTTAATTTGAAGCAGTAAGCAAATACATCAGCTTACTGCATTCTTATTCATAATCGTATAATAGAATATATAACCCCTAAAGGACAAAGTCTAAAAGTCTTATAAATTAAGAAATATAGAAAATAACATAATTTTTATAAACGCGTAAAGTTGCAAAAGTAATTCAAATGATTTCATCGCAAAAAACAAACAAAAAGCAGCGATTGTTTTCAACAATTATGAAAATAATAATTACAATATAAAACTCCCTTTTGATTTCCAATGTTTATCAATAAAAAATAAAAAATAAGTAAGTTAACTAACAACAAAAAAAAAAAAACTATCAGTACCTAAGCTGGAGTGCCGGATCAGTTTCATTTAAAAATGTTTATACATTTTTAAAAAGCAAAGCAAGTTTTCCAAAATAAATGTAGAAGGCTATAGCTGGAAAAAATTTTATACCCTATACTTTAAAAAACTGTAAATTAAGTATAAGAAATATTTCCATTATAGTTACTATTACTATAGAGTATGTAAGTACATATCTTCAAGAATTCAGTTTTACTTAAAACAGAAAATCCTCACAAACTTTTAAGTAAACGCAGATAAAAATTAAAATGTTTTTAATTTCACCAACAACAGACATCACATGACAAAAAATAAAATAAAAAATGTATTCAAAGATTGAGTTGAACACTTATTTGTATGTACATATATATGTACATACATACATACATACATACATACATAAAATCAATTTGTAGATATGTATGTATAGATATCAAATTTCTTATCAATGCTTAAGTATTTATTAGACCTACAACATGAAAATATATGAAGCGTCGTTTAGTTAAAGCACAATGCAAATATAAACAATCCATACACTCAGGGAAAATCTGCAGCTTAAAAATAAGAATTCATCACATTAATTCAATAATTTTTAATATAATAGAAAATGTATATTGAGATATCTACAAACTAATGAGTTTAATAAATGAATACTGTAAATTAATATTTTGTCCATATTGAAATAAGAAATTTCAATATGGCTAAACCTTCGCTAATGGTTCTTATTAATTCAGCATGGTTCTTACTGATTTCAAGTTGGTTTTTCTCTGTGTGTAGAAAACTCTTTCAGTCAAAGAAGACGAATGTAGTTAAATAAACAAAATCTGTAATATAAACAAATTTCACACAGACCGACTTCAACGCGAGACAAATTTAAGCATGAGAAAATATAAAGCAATAGTAAGTATAAAAGCATACTAGGATTAGGGAAGTCCAGACATATGATATTATTTTATAGTACCAAATGTCGATACTGAAAACAATTTATTTCCACCTACATATAAATATCAGCGCAAATACACACACATAGCAGAATTCATATAAGAAATATCCAAGAAAATTTCAACAACACCCCACCTTTCACAAATCACGACTAGCCTTAAATTCTCCCCCAGATATGCATACACAAATTCCCCTGGCCATACATACATACATACACATAACCAATTTACCTCAATAACATCCTCACCCACCTCAAATCACGATCAGCCTTAAACTCCTACAGACAGACACACCCACAAATCTCCATGGCTACATATTACGTCAACAACCATGCCCACCCAAATCATGGTCAGCCTTAAACTCCTACAGAAATACAAACAGACAGACTCCCTCGGTTACATATTACTAGTACACCTCGCCCCTCATAAATCGCAATCAGCCTTAAGCTCCTATAGAAATTCCTACAAACGTACACACACACACATACACACACACACACACACACACACACACACACACATATATATACATGCAATTGATCTAGCTCTACTACACCCCGCCCCCCTTCCAATCGAAGCTTCAACTAAATTCTCACAGACAGACAGACACACCCACGAATTCCTATGGTTACATATTACGGCAACAACGCCACCCACTCAAATCACGGTCAGCCTTAAATTCCCACAGTCTAGCAACACCTACATTAGCATTAGAAAAAATTACTTTCACGTTTTGCCGTCGGCAATAGGAAAAAAATAATAATCATGTTTTGCCGTCGGCATTTGAAAAAAATAATTATCATGTTTTGCCTTCGGCATTAGGAAAAATTATCATGCATTGACGTAGGCATTAGGAAAAATTATCATGTATTGCCGTCGGCATTTGAAAATAATTATGTATTGCCGTAGGCATTAGGAAAAATAAGTATGTATTGCCGTCGGCATTAGGAAAAAAAAAATAATCATGTATTGCCTTCGGCATTTGAAAAAATTATCATGCATTGCCGTAGGCATTAGGAAAAATTATCATGCATGCCGTAGGCATTAGGAAAAAAAAAAAAAAAATAATAATCATGTTTTGCCGTAGACATTAGGAAAAATTAATAATCACTATTTCACCATTGGTATTAGAAAAAATCATTTTCATGATTTTCCTCGTCTGTATATACACACATAAAAACCGCCAAACTATGAACCGCCTTAATACATTCACACAAAATATTCCACACACAAACATCCACGGTCAGGCAGACAGACCGACAGACGGACAGACAGACATACACTTAATGTAAACAAAAACTCCTAATGTAAACAAAAAAACATCAAAGCGCCGCCGAAAACACAAATTTCCAAGAATTTTAAAATTTCAGCAACAATTTAACAATTTCAGCCACAATTTAACAATTTCAGCCCACAATTTAACAATTTCAGCAACAATTTAACAATTTTAATTGATCCAGAACCGCCAGTTCCCTACTACTCCCATATATGGTTCGGATCCGAAAAATGAGGGTATATGATCATATATGATTATATATATTCATACATTTTAATACATGTATGTGTAAATTTTCCCTCTACAGAATGAAAATTTCATATTCATACTCTCTTGATTCACAAAAGCGCACTGCTGTGCAATAAATTAAATTACTAAAATTACTTTTTTTTTAGATTTTGAACAGGAAGGTTGTATTTAATGAAACATTTGTTTGGACAAATAATGAAAAACGAACTAAAAAACATTTCATTCATCATTTTAAGTCAAAAGGTGAATCAATTATTTAAAAAACACAAAACTCATATTCGTACATAAAATTTAATTTAAGAAATCATATTAAAAAGTAATGCAATTAATTATAAAAGAAAAAATAATCCGTCGTAACAATATAATTCAATATAATTTTTTGCAGTAATATGAACTTTGTTTCTTATCTAGAGAACTCTGCTATTTTCTATAAAATTAATGGATTATCCTTTTGGTTATTTAATATATTAAATGGGGCCACACAAGAATGGTTTTTTTTGTAACAAAAGTTTTTCTTTTTTAAACGTTGCGGGTACGCATATAAACTTTACATACCGCATCTATTTTCTAATGGATTTTCAATTCACCAGTGATAAAATCCAAGCTTTTTTGTTTGCAAAAACGATTTTATGTGAGATATCATGTATGCATACATTCTTATATGGCTCCATATATTAAATCTTATTTCTATATATGGATCCACATATGAAGAGCTTCATAATTAAATTTCCATATATGAGCTCATGTATTATAATACATTTCATATATTAGTCCATATATTAGTTCATATATAATAGTTTTGCCATGTATAATCCCATACATTTCCATACATGAATTCATACATACTCATATATAGTTATATTCATTCATATATTAAAAATATATGGAAACTGGGAAGGTAAAAAACTTCATATGTGTATGGAACGACTATCAATATGTGATTAAGAATTACGTACACAAACATAATGGGTATACATTATTTTGGGTTACAAAACGTTTAACAAACAAATTTCCATACAAAGTTTGTTTTGCAAACCTTTTGTAAACCAAAACCATTTTGTATGAATACGGCAAAATAAGTCCTAGTTTACACTATGCAAGTCTTATTGCTGAAATGATTAACAGAAACCTTTCTTTCTTCTTTTCCCCTCCCTAACAAACTAATCGTATTGGCAATAAGACTAACATAGTGTAAGCTAGGACTAAGCTTAAAACTTTAACTTTAAAGCATTTAGAAGCTAACACCTTCGATTTTGAATTTATTATTATTTTCTCATTACATTTTTAAAATTTGCTGTCACATTGGTTTGAATTCTACTGATGAGTTTGGCGGCATTTCCACACGTAAAGTTTACTTTGCAAATTCTTGAATTTGTTGGATAAAAAACAATATAGAATAAGATCTCTTTTCTCTTCTCTTCTCTTCTACAATTTCAAGACTTTGCAAACAAAGAAAAATTCTTTATAGTTATGTGCAAATAATATAAAATGCATGAGAAAAGAAATCGGATACATAAAAATTATACAAAAAGTCATTTAATTTGTTGCATAAATTTCCAAATTACTTCGAAGGCTTGCTTTATTCAAGTTCACTTGACTGAAAATTCTTTCGATATTTGCAAATGAATGTGGTAAAGACATTACATTTTGAATAGACTTAAGGCTGCAATATCATAATCAGAATAAGCTCGTTTTATATCAGATAATCGTTTCTAAAAGTTTGGAAAAGTTACATCTTCTTTTTCTTTAATAATTTAAACTATGAGTCGTTCACACATACTAGTAAAAGCAGTATTAGGAAAATTTAAAAAAATTCACTATAATTGGAGTTGAAAAATCTGCGTTTTGAGAAAAAAAATCTTCAAATCTGAATTTGGTCTTTTTGGAGGGTAAAAATCTGCTAAATCCAGATAAATTTGCATTTCTGGCAAACGTGTTTCTGACACACCAGTCCAAGACCGTTTTACCTTGTTTATTAAACCATGCTAATGTGTTTTGAAATACCTACATAAAGTGTTTTATATTTAATTTTTTTTTTTTAATTTTTTCTTTTTTCGTTTTTGTAGAATCTATTTCCACGTATATTTGAAACGACACCCGCTGGCATATCACGCAAACAGTTTCAACATTTTGGACAATTGATAACTTCCGGTAAAACTTTTTTACCTTATCATCCACATCAACATCATGAATCATGATACGAGTAATTTCGTTTGCAACACGTAGCAGTATGTTGGCATACGAATAGTATTATTACATCCTTTTTCATACTATTTTCTTTCTTCATTATACACACAATAACTCTAAAACTCTTTGAAAACTTTTGTTTTATTATTTCATCTGTAGGAAAATTTCAGCAATATGATTACAAATCAAAAAGTGAGAACTATCGTCATTACAAGAGTAAAACGCCGCCTGAATACAATTTACGCAACATACGTGTGCCACTGCAGTTATTTTATGGAGATCGTGACTTATTGATGGCCAAACAGGTGGGAAAGTCTATATTATTATTATTATTATTATTATTATTCTTTTATTTACCCCAAAAATTAATTCTTAGACTAAATATATTTACTACAAAGTCCATCAGCTACATATGTACATACATATGTATGTATGTAGATACTAATTATATATTTTACAATATAAAAATAAATACGATAAATACGATATCTTTTTTCTTTCCTCTTATATTCTCAGTCTGGTCATCTCTATGAAATTGTTTATTTTGTTGATATTGACGGTGGTTCCTTTTATTGTGGAAAAGCGGGCATTCCATTGTAAGAAAGCAGTTGCATTTATTGCAGTTGGGCCGTGGCGTATTTTTGTTTAATAACCAGTCATGTGAAAATGCGGTGTGTTCCAGACATAGTATGGAAAAAATCTTATTTTGTTTTTCAAAACATCGATTGGATAGACAGTTGGATCCTTATGAGGATTTACGATGGTATAGTGGTAATGAGACGAACGGGTTTCTTTAAATTTGAGTGAAACATAGCTTGTTATGTGGCAGCGAAGATCTATTTTCTCTATCGTACCATCCCTTAAGATCGGGGCGTAAGAAGCGTATGTGGCCGCAATATCAGCAAATTCGTTTCCATAAACTCCAATGTGGCTAGTCCCATTTGTCCCATTTGTTATTGTATGGGTTATTTATTGCTTTTAGAACTGAAAGACTGTCAGTTAAGATTGCAGTTTTGATATTGCTCTTTAATGATAAGTAGGGCTAGGAATCTCATGCAAATGCATGTTTTCACTGGGCATCATAAAACGGAAACGGTTAAGTTATCTTTGCGAATCGTGAAATTTCCTTTGAAATGGCATTCAATTGTTTTTGCATATTTTGCATATTTTGCTAAAAATACTCGCTTTTGCATATTTTTGCGCATATTTTTCAATAAATGCATATTTTTTTATGCATATTTTTGCTATTTTGGATAGCATCCATTTGAAAAAGTAAAGCGCTCCTGATACTTAGTGCGACATCTTCTTCTTTCCTGAATCACCCTGTTGAACTCTAAATTTTTATATTATACAACATTTTTATTGTTTTGTTCGGGAATTCGCTGAAAATTTGTAACTTTACACAACATAACACGTTTTAAATGGAAAGTGAGTTGGTTTTGAGATTTTTACTGCAAATTTATGGAAATTAACACTTGATAATACTTTCAGAGTACAATGCCGAAAATGAAAGCAACTTTATCTTCAAACATAAATAAATACGTGTCTGAACATCCGGGTGTATTTCAAACCGATGGAGTCGTCCTTTTCTGCAAAATTTGCAATAAGGCAGTGAGCTGTGAAAGGAAATTTCAAGTTGACCAGCATCTGAAAAGCACGAAACATAAGGAATTGCATGATCGACACTCTGAAAAAACACAGACTTTGATTACTACTTCTGTAGCAGCTGGACTTAGCAAATTCTCCATGGATTTATGCGAAGCTTTCATATCAGCAGATATTCCATTGTATAAGCTCAGCAACCCAAAACTAAGAGATTTTTTGAAAACATATACTAACGAGCACATTCCACATAAATCGTCAGTGCGCAAAACTTATATCGAGGAACTGTATGTTCGCTCATTAAACAAAATCAAAAAAACTTTTCCATAGACGATATTGCAAATGTTATTGTGGGAATTTTACATGAAAAGGAAGATATGTGCGACAAAAAATTTTTGCTCAATGTCGTAGAAATGAACAAAACTAATCACGCGACAATAGCTCGTGCCTTTGACGACTCCATTGCCTTGCTCGGTGAGGATTTTGACAAAAATAAAGCTCTTCTCTTTTTAACCGACGCGGCGCCGTACATGGTAAAAGCGGCAAAGGGATTACAAATTTTTTATCCGAAGCTATTGCATGTTACTTGTATCGCTCATGCTATCCACCGAGTAGCAGAAGAAATTCGAAGTAATTTTATTGAACTGAATTCTCTGCGCCTTCGCGAGTACAGATTTTTAATGAAAAATTTCCTGGTATTTCGCTTCCTCCAGAGCCAATTATAACAAGATGGGGAACGTGGCTAAATGCTGTCAAATATTATGCCGAGAACATCGAAAAATTTGGCGAAGGAGTAAAGGAGCTTGACGATTCCGATTCGATATCGATTAAAAGCGTAAAAGAACTTTTAGACTTGCCGTCTCTCAAATCTCAACTGATTTTTGTACATAGCAATTATGCGTTTTTATGCGAAGTAATAAAAAAATTAGAAGGACGAAATTCTTTGAAAGATGCAGTCGATTTAATAAATAATACTGTGAAGAAAATAAATGATGTGAAAGGGTCAATTGGCCAAAAAATTATTGAAAAATTAAACAATGTTCTCTTGAAGAATAGAGGTTTCCTTCAAATAAGGAAACTTGCAGGAATTTTGGAATTTAATGAAAATTCTTCAGAAACCCATTATACAATCAAAGAAGTGTGTGCTTTTAAATATGCTCCTGTATCATCAGTTGATGTTGAGCGCTCATTTTCTTTGTATAAGAACTTTTTAAGAAATAATCGGGAAAGCTTTGTGTTTGAAAACCTTAAAAAGAACTTTTTTGTTTACGCCAATAGCGCAATAAATTAAAATTGATCTCTTATATATAAGTACTTAGTTCCTATAATTTTATTTAAATTTAATTTAACTTAAGTTTTTGTTGTTGAATTTATTGTTTTGTTTTTCTTTATACTAATTTTATATGTAGATATGTTTATTAAATGAATTGTTTTCTGCTTTGTTTTTGTTAAATTACTTGAATTTTTTTTTAAATAAAATATTGAAAAAATATTTTTAATTGCATATTTTCTGTGTTTTTAGTGCATATTTTCAAATTTTAAGTGCATGTTTTATGCGCATATTTTCGATTTTTTAGTGCATGAGATTCCTTGCCCTAATGGTAAGCATATGGCTGGGTATATAGCACAACATTCTGCTCTGAAAACTGATCCCTGTTTATATAGTGTTCCGAGTGATAGACTTTTTCCTGCTTCGTCCTGCTGGTATGTGGGTTTTTGATTTGGTGCCGTCTGTCTAAATAAATTACCAGCCGCTTTTTTGAGACCTAACTTTAGTTCTGATAGCATAATGTGGAATACCGACTTTGGGGTGTTGTTTTTATTGAATTTGGCGAGTGACACGTCTATAGAGGATATGTTGAGTTTCCATGGCGCTTTATTTATGCTGTTTTTGGAAGTGGTCAATGGTATATCTAGTTCGTTTGACAAGGTTAGTGACGCGGCAATTGCAGATTTAAAACATTTTTTGCGTTTGGCGGTTATAGCAGCATAAATATCTTTATCAATGACAGAATTTGTGCTACTAAGCAGTTTCGGTAGAATTCTAGACCTAGACTGAAAAATTCAAAAGTCTATGGACGGCAGGCCGGCTTCTTTGAGTATATTATCTATCGGAGTTGTTCTGAAGGCGTAGACACATGCTCTTGCGGCTTGGTTATATATAGGTTTGATGATGTTTATATTAGTCCTGCTGCCGTTGCCATAAATGAACAAGCCGTAGTGAATTTTGCTTAGGACGAAGGATTTCGTAAGGTAGGTCAATGTGTTGATGTGAGCAAAACTTGTACAGGGTGGGCCAAAAGAAACCAAGGGGTGTAAAAGTTTAATAATTTTTTTGTTTATTAACTTTTTTTATTTTTTCTTTCAGATTATATAATATACAAAATGGAAATTTTTTTACACTAAGTATGAAAAATGATGTCTCTTAAATGACCACCGTTTTCAGCTTCGCACTGATGGGCTCTTTTTAGAGCATTTTCCATAACATCTTTCAAAACTTGTGGCTGTAGCGTTCGAATTTCTGCAACAATGTTTGCCTTGAGTTCAAGGATTGTCTCTGGCTTGTTCACATACACTCGCTCCTTCAAAAAACCCCAAAGAAAATAGTCGGGTGCTGTCAAATCTGGCGATCGCGCTGGCCAAATAATTTCCGAATTTCGAGAAATTATTCGCTCTCCAAAAATTTGACTTAAAAGTGCCATTGTGTCTCGGGCAGTATGGGCAGTGGCTCCGTCCTGCTGAAACCACATACCAGGTCTGTTTTCAAGAGCAGGACGTAAAAAATTTTCTATCATAAACCGATACCGCTCTCCATTTACGGTTACAGCACTTCCATCTTCATTCTCGATGAAGTAGGGCCCAATGACATTTTCAGATGTGATCCCACACCATACTGTACACCTGATGGGGTGAAATTGGCGTTGATGAATGGCTCTTGGATTTTGAGAACCCCAGAACCATCGCTTCAGAGGGCGAAATTCTGACGTTAAAATGTTGACGATATGCTCTTTGCGTTAAAATAATTGATCTCTGGTTTAAATAATAAAATTCTATTGTTCTGGTTCTCTGTTCAGTTGTGAACCTCTCCATTATAAATTCTCCAAGTGTTGTCTATATAATCTGAAAGAAAAAATAAAAAAAAATTAATAAACAAAAAAGTTATTAAACTTTTACACCCCTTGGTTTCTTTTGGCCCACCCTGTATATGACAAGTAAGGGATGATGTTGGTACTGAGAATTAATGAGTTTTTGAGTTGCATGAAATGATCTTTCCAGGTGTAGTTTGTGAAAAGCTTAATCCGAGGATTTTCAGTTTCTTCACATTCTCTATCTGATAATTGTTAATCTGAATGAAGTGTTTGTTTTTTGGGTAGATGTTTTAACGCCCGAATATTCCGACCAATTGTTTATGTTTTGAAGAAGTCTTTCTAGAATTACTGAAGTCTCATCATTATCATTTCTTTTACATATGATGTACAGATCGTCAGCATACAAGCAGTGGTCGACGAATAGGTTGCTCTTTACAATTTGGCTTATCTCCTTGAATGCCAGTTGGAACAATATTACGGAGAGGGGTGAATCTTGTGGGATGCCATTTTGAAGTTCGAAGATCGTTGAAGTTTTTCCGTTGATTCTAAGCCTGAATTATCTTTTTGATAGAAAAGATTTCACAGAATTGAAAACGTTTGGGCCAACTGACCAGGATTTTAAATGCGTAGAATGACATGGGGCCAATTCTATGAAAAGGTTTCTCGAAATCTATTGACAGAATGGTTACATTGTTTTTTGCTGACAGTGCTTTAATTTTATAATAATACATGTGCAGTAATGCATCGTCACAACCTTTGTTGGCTTTAAAGGCGACCTGTTCAGGCGCAATCAGTTTTTTCTTTGTCATAAACCAGGATAACCTGAATGCTATTATTCGTTCGATGATTTTAGTCAAGCAGGGTTGCAAAGATATTGGACGATAATCTTCTACATTAGCTCCGTTTTTTATACCCTTTACCAAAAAATGGTAAAAGGGTATATATAGGTTTGTCATTCCGTTTGTAATTTCCAGAATATTAACAAGCGAGCCATAAAGTATATATATTCTGGATCCTTATGCATAGGGAAGACGAATAAGCGATGTCCGTCTGCCCGTTTGTCTGTACGTGAAATCGGTTTTCCGATTTTCCAGATAAGCTAGAGACTTCGTTCTTGAACTGGTGTATCAGAAATGGTCCAAATAAGATTGGTATTGAAAATCAGCAAAATTGAGCGGACCGTTTCAGAGCTGGGAAACTTAAACTTCATTTTGCCATACAAAATAACTATCGAAAACTAGTTATTATTATTTTTTTATTAAATACACTTATTTTACACTTCAGTACGAATAAAATTGGTATTTCTAACTAAAAAAATTAAAAAAATAATAAAAAATTTTAAAAGACGTTTCCAGGGTTGGAAAACCCTAACTTTTTTTCTTATACAAAAGTAACTTACCAAAACAAATTTTTCCTTTTCTTTATAAATTAAACATATATTATATTTTTAAAAGAAAAAGATTGATGTAAGAAATCAGAAAAACAAAACGGATGATTCCAGGGTTGGAAACCCTACGATTTTTGTGATATATAAAATTAACAACCGTAAACTAATTTTTTATTTATTTTTATTAAATAAACTTATTTTATTCTTCACCATGAATAAAATTGGTATTTCAACTTAAAAAAAAAAATTAAACATTAAAAAAACGGTTCCAGGTTTGGAAAACTTTAATTTTTTTTCTTATACAAAAGTAACTTACTAAAACAAATTTGTTCCTTTCTTTATAAATTAAACATATCTTATATTCTGAAAAGAAAAAAATTGGTGTAAG
The DNA here is from genome assembly GCA_949987645.1 of Tachina grossa. Lineage (NCBI taxonomy): Eukaryota > Metazoa > Arthropoda > Insecta > Diptera > Tachinidae > Tachina > Tachina grossa. Next base: position 108,442,836 of record OX465278.1, read on the forward strand.
AAATCAGAAAAATCAAAAAGGATGATTCCAGGGTTGGGAAACTGAAACTTTTTGTGATATAAGAAATTAACTACCGAAAATTAATTTTTATTTTTTTTATTAAATAAACTTATTTTATACTTCAGTACGAATAAAATTGGTATTTCAAATTAAAAATTAAACTTCAAAAAATTAAAGAGATGTTTCCAGGGTTGGAAAACTTTAATTTTTTTATACAAAAGTAACTTACTGAAGCAAATTTCTATAAATTAAACATTTCTTGAATTCTACAAAGAAAGAGATTGGTGTAAGAAATCAGAAAAATCAAAAAGGATGATTCCAGGGTTGGGAAACTTACTCTTTTTGTGATATAAAAAATTAACTAACGAAAATTAATTTTAATTTTATTAAAATAAATAAACTTATTTTATACTATAGTACAAATAAAATTGGTATCTCAATTTAAAACAGTTTTAAACACGTTTCCAGGGTTGGAAAACTTTACCTTTTTTTATACAAAAGTAACTTACTAAAGCAAATTTTTCCTTTTTCTATATAAATTAAAGATATCTTATATTCCTAAAAGAAAGAGATTAGTATAAGAAATCAGAAAAATCAAAAAATATAATTTCAGGGTTGGAAAATCCACACTTTTTGTGACATAAAAAATTAGCTACCGAAAACTTATTTTTATTTTTTTTATAAAATAAACTTATTTTATACCTCAGTACGAATATATTTGGTATTTCAAAATAAAAGAAAATTAAAAATTTAAAACGACGTTGCCAGGGTTGGAAAACCGCATTTTTTATACAAAAGTAACTTACTAAAACAAATTTTTTTTTTCTATAAATTTAACATGTCTTAAATATAAGAAGGAGATTGGTGTAAGAAATCAGAAAAATCAAAAAGTATAATTTCAGGGTTGGAAAAGTTACACTTTTTGTGATTTATAAAAGTAACTAAGTCAAATTAATTTTTATCTTTTCCTTTACAAATTATATATATTTTACGTTCTGGAAAGAAAAGTTTAGTATAGAAAATTATAAAAATAAAAACCACAGCTCCAGAGCTGTAAACTTTGAATTTTTTTCTGGATAACTAAATAAAACATTTTTTTTAATTTCCTTTTTTCTTTTGTCACTTAACGCACTTTTTATATCTTTTTAAGAACTACTATATGATGATTCTAGGGTTTGAAAATTAATTTTTTTTGTACATAAAAGTAACTAGGTCAAATTATTTTTTTTTTATACTTTATGCATGTACTTATGTATGTGTCTCTATACTACATAAAAGCACTTCGGTAAAGGGTATATAAGATTTGGCACAGCCGAATATATCACTCTTACTTGTTGTTCTTCGAGATTGGAATTATAGTAGCGAGTTTCCAGGATTGAGGTATCACTCTGCTGTTGAATATGGTATTGTAAATTTCCAGCAGTTTTGATTTACTATGATATGTGAGAGCCTTGATCATGTGATATGAGATGCGATCAAATCCAGGCGACGAGCCTTAACTTTTTTTAGGCAGTAGATTAACTTCAGCATGGTAATTTTTCTTCCATGAAGTTGGCATCCTTGTCTCTTGTACTTTGTACTGTAATATTCGATGTGTGCTTCGCAGTTTTAAATGGAGTTGGGAAATTTTCATCTGATGCATACTTGGACCATACACTTTGTAACGACGTTTTCTGCCGGGTATACTCAGCCTGAAAATGCCAAGGTCGTTACAAGAAATAACACGTTTTTCATAGGCGTAGCTAGGCCTTTCTGGGGGGGGCAATGCCAGAAAACCGAACAAATCAAAATTTCCTCTTTAAACATGTATACATATGTTTTATTTTTATTAGAAAACAAAACAAAACAATTCATGTTCATATACAACTTTGTTATACTAGTGGAAAACTTGTGAAAAATATTCCTAGGTCCAAATTTTGGTATCAGTACTTTTGATGACCGAAATTTTTGATAGGATATCAACTTACACAGGTCAATATATCGTTGGTCTCAAATGGAAAGGCCCTAACGCAAATAATTGTACTTTACAGGAGAAGGTAAAACATAATAGAAAGTGTAATATTCAAAATGTAACTTTTTTGTACAACTGCTTGTAAAAGCGCTATTTTTTACACTATTGCAATAAATTTTTGTGATGAGGTGTATTAGTGTGAAATTTATTGAAATCACTGAAAAACTCAACTATCGATATGTATGCATGTATATATATGTGTGCACATAAATTTTTTTTTCAATTGAACACGTATACATATATACTTGCATACATATGTTTCTACTTATTTATGTATGTATGTTCATTCATCGCAACAATAGTATTAGTATTGATTCAGAACTTCAATATTGGAAGGGTAACTAAATAATAAATGGCAATTTTCTATTTTTATTTATGCACCAACAGATAAATTTTTTTTAAATTAAATAATAAATTATTAAGAAATAAAATCATGAATGATGAATGAAATCATTTCTTGCTTGTATCTTTTCAAAATATTGTATTCAAATATAGTATATACATAAATAATTTATCCATATGAACATATAAACTTGTTGGAAACGAATATTAATTTTATTATTATTTAGTTTATTATTATTAGATTATTATTATTATTATTTAGTTTTTTTCTAATACATACTTTACTTTTTGTCTATATATTGTTTTTGTTTTGAATGTTTTGTTTTTCTAGTTTTAATTATAATTTAATTTTTGTTATTGAAACTGGACTGTTAATTTATGTTTTAACTTAAATAAAAAAAATGTTAAATAAAAAAAATCTGTATAAAATTTTTTAAACGCACTAATCCAAACCAATATTTTACTTATTAATATTTTACTTATTAAGTAAAATATATTTTTTTAATTTCCAATTTTAATGTATTTTTGATAAAAAATATATATTTAACTTAATAAGTAAAATATTAATTTGGGATTATTAGTGCGTTTAAAAAATTTTAAGCTTAAATTTTAACAGCCGTATTCATAAAAATTTTGAACCACGTTTCAAATGTTGTGAAAGCAAAATTCGCTGAATTGTATTCATAATAGAATTTTAGCTTAAAAAACGGTTTTTAAACCTTGCGTAAATCAGCAAATTTTAAAATTGACTGCCCCCATGTTTAAACCAATTTTAAGGTGACGTTGTTGTAATTTTGCTTCGTTTTTGTTTACATTTTTACATGTTTATTAATATCTATTTATAGGTGTTTTACTGTATTGTTTCGTGACTAGGGAATCGCTAACAATATTTACTAAAATCTACTTATCAATGTTGTACTGTATTGATTGGCGACTAGGCAATCGCTAATAATGTTTATAAATATTTACTTATCCAGGTTATACTGTATTGTTTTGCGACTAGGCAATCGCGAACAATGTTTATTAATATCTACTTATCTAGGTTTTACTATATTGTTTCGCGACTAGGAAATCGCTAACAATGTTTATTACTATCTACTTGCTTACCCTGATTAATCCTGATCCACTGATGACTACAATGCGACTGATCCATGTTATCCTGTATTGCTTTGCGACTATGTAATGGCTAACAATGTCTTAATTTCTTTTCATCGAGGTCCTACTGTATTGTTTCGCGACTAGGTAATCGCTAACAATGTTTGCTAGTTGAATACTAACTTACCCTGATTCATCCTGATCAACTGATGTCTACGCAACGACTGATGATCGTTTGAAAAATCTTCGGCCTTTTAAACTCGTTTTTCCCTTTATGTTATTATACCCTTTACCAAAAAATGGTAAAAGGGTATATATAGGTTTGTCATTCCGTTTGTAATTTCTAGAATATTGATAAGCGAGCCATAAAGTATATATATGTATATTCTGGATCCTTATGCATAGGGAAGACGAATAAGCGATGTCCGTCTGTCTGTACGTGAAATCTGTTTTCCGAAGCTCTCAGAAAAGCTAGAGACTTCGTTCTTGAACTGGTGTGTCAGAGATGGTACAAAGTAGATTGGTATTGAAAATTAGCTAAATCGAGCAGACGTTTTCAGAGCTGGGAAATTTAAACTTCATTTTGCCATACAAAATAACTACCGAAAACCAGTTATTATTATTTTTTTATTAAATAAACTTATTTTATACTTCAGTATGAATAAAATTAATATTTCTTAATAAAAAAATATATAAAAAAAATATTAAAAAAATTAAATAGACGTTTCCAGGGTTGGAAAACTTTAACTTTTTTATACAAAATTAATTTACTAAAAGAAATTTTCCCTTTTTTCTATAAATTAAATATATCTTATATTCTCAGAAGAAAGAGATTGGGTTAAAAAATCAGAAAAATCTAAAAGGATAATTCCAGGGTTGGGAAACTTAAAATTTTTGTGATATAAAAAATTAACTACCGTAAACTAATTTTTATATTTTTTTATTAAATTAACTTATTTTGTACTTCAGTACAAATGAAATTGATATTTCAAATTAAAAAAGAAAGTTAAAAAAATTAAAAAGACGTTTCCAGGGTTGGAAAACTTTAGTTTTTTTTTCTTATACAAAATAGCTTACTAAAATAAATTTTTTTTCTTTTTCTCTATAAATTAAACATATCTTAGATTCTTAAGAGAAAGAGATTGGTGTAACAAATCAGAACATACAAAAAGGATGATTCCAGGGTTGGGAAAATTACCCTTTTTGTAATATACAAAAGTAACTAGGTCTTACTATTTTTTTTATGTTTTTATTAAATTAACTTATTTTATACTGCAGTACAAATTAAATTGATATTATAAATTAAAAAAAGGTTAATACATGAAAAAGACGTTTCCAGGGTTGGAAAACTTTAACTTTTTTCTCATACAAAAGTAACTTACTTAAACATATATTATATTCTTAAAAGGAACATATTGGTGCACGAAATCTGAAAAATCAAAAATAACGGTTCCAGGGCTGGAAAACTTACACTTTTTGTGATATATAAAATTAACTACCGAAAACTTATTTTTATTTTTTTTTAAATAAACTTATTTTATACTTCAGTACGAATGAATTTGGTATTTGAAGTTAAAAAAAATTAAAACGATGTTTCCAGGGCTGGAAACCCTTATTTTTTTAACCAAAAGGAAATTACTAAAACAAATTCTTCCTTATTTTACTATAAATTAAACATATCTTACATTCTTAAAAAAAGATTGTTTTGAAGGGTACAGAAAAATCAAGAAGGGGGATTCCAGGGTTGGGAAACTTACACTCTTTGTGATATAAAAAACTAAATACCGAAAATAAATTTTTATTTTTTTTTATTAAATAAACTTAATTTAATAAATAAACTTATTTTGTGCTTGAGTACCAATAAACTTGGTATTTAAAAAAAAAACAATTAAAAAAATTAAAAAGACGATTCCAGGGTTGGAAAACTTTAAATTTTTTTGTACAAAAGTAACTTACTAAAACAAATTTTTCCTTTTTTCTATAAATTAAACATATCTTAAATTTTTAAAAGAAAGAGATTTGTGTAAGGAATCAGAAAAATCTAAAAGGATGATTTCAGGGTTGGAAAACTTACGCTTTTTGTGATATATAAAAGTAGCTAAGTCTAATTAATTCTTATCTTTTCACTTATAAATTATATATATTTTACGTTTTGAAAGAAAAGTTTGGTGTAGAAAATTATAAAAAAAAAAGCAATGTGAGTCAGATCACAGAGGAGATGTGTACACATCTAGTAATGAAATTTTTTTTTAGTTGGAAGTACTTATGCTTTCAGTATCTTTTTTTAAATTAATTAATTAAAAGTATCAAAACTTTCAATATTGTAAATACATATGAATTTGTTGGTTTTTGTTTGTTTTATTAAACTTATTTGGTTCGTAAATGGGCACACTGCAGTATATGTATATGTACTGCATTCAAAATTGCAGTAAGCAGTAAATTTACTGATTACTAAAAAAATTCAGTAAATTTTTACTGCTAATGAAATTTAATTTGCATTACCAGTAAAATCGTTGGGCCGTAGCAAGTGGCAAAGTTTTTTCATTCAAATTTTGAAACTTTTGTATGAAAAACATTTAGCCACTTGGTAGAATTTCATTATGAATACGGGCATTACTGACTACTGAAAATTCAATGCACCTCATCATTTAACAAATCATTTAGGCAATTTATAAAAATTGTAGAAAAAAATTTTAGTAATCAGTAAATTTTTTTTGTTTTTACTGAAACTTTAGTGGTACTGCAGTGCTCATCCATGGTAAATGCCTTTACTTTTACTTTTTAATTTTTAATTCCTGTTGTTCATCGTTTAGTTGTTGCTGTTCTTGTTGTTGTGTACGCATTGCAATTAAAATAAATTTAGTAAAGTGCGACTTTGACTCGCGCACATTCGGTTTTGATCATTTTTTTTTTATTTGATTTAGCTTTCTTAATTTTTTTCTGTTTTTTGGGGTTTTTTTCATTTTGGCGATATTTTTCTGTTTTTGGGTTTTTTTTTTATTTAGGCGTTTTTTTCATTTTGGCGATTTTTTCATATTGGCGATTTTTTTGTTTAAGGATTTTTTCATTTTGGTGATTTTTCCGGTTTTTCGCGATTTATTTTAGTCCTAGAGATTTTTTTTTAATTTGGTGCTTTTTCGTTTTGGCGATTTTTTTTGTTTTTGGCGATTTTTTTATATTTGGCGATTTTATATTTTATTGATTTGTTAGTTTTACCGTTTTTGAAAATTTCAAGAGTTTTGCTCTTACGGTTTCCAAGATACAGCAAGTTGTCAAAATTACAAAGTCAAAATTGCATTAACTGATGGAACACCCATTGATTGAAATTTTTTAAATTTAGTGTTAATTGTTGTAGTCTGTATAAAAATACATTAATTTTTAAAATTTCAAGTGTATATATGTACATACAATTGTATGTATATTACATGGGATTTTAACATTTTTCGTTGCTCGTTTTGGAACACCCTTTAATTTTTAACTCTCATGTATTTGTTGTGGTAGTGGCCAAATGTCTACACATTGTGTCCAAATTTCAAGTCCGTAGCAGAGATCTACAACAATACATAACACTCGCGAGCGCACTCACTGTTTACTATATGATTTTTAGTCTCGAATACTTCGCAGCACTCGCTTTTATTGATTTGTTGCTTTATTCGCTCGTTATTCATATACAGCGAGCTTCATGCATGAAAATATACACAATAACTTTTTAACTTGTACTTGCGTTGATTACAGAAAGAAGTAAGAGCGCAGAAAAAAGTAAAAACAATAGCACATCCACTCTGAGCAAAGTTTCGTGTTTTTTCTATTTTCGTATTAGGTAACTTCTTTGTATTTAACTAACACTACTTTGGTGTTACGATCAGGCGCCCGTTTCTCAAAGCTACAAGTTACAAATCTACAAATAAAATACACACAAAACAACAATAAAATTTGTAAACGTGTTGTTGTTTCGTGTGTATTTTACTTGTAGATTTGTAATTTGTAGCTTTGAGAAACGGGCCCCAGCTCGTAACAATACCATTCAACACATATTCATTTGATATATATTTGTGTATTACTATTCAACATTCACTGCAGCCGCGGCTGCCAGATTTCATGATTTGTTGTAGGTTTGATGATTTTAGCCGTTTTGATGATTTAGTTTAATTTAGTGCCTGTTTTATTATATATTTCAAAATTATTTATTTTAAGATCAAAGATAAAAACGTATTGTACTTACTTCTCACAAATTCAAACTTAAAATAAACTTAATAAAAAAGAAAATTTATTTCAAACCTACTGTTTATAAAATAGCAAATATGATTTTAGGCAATATTTTGTGGAATTTTTTTTTTAAATTGTGATTTTAACGTTACATAAAAAGTTGCTCTTTTTATTGCCAGTTTGTAGAAGCTATGTAAAAATTCTCGTCTGTCTATTTATATTGAATACAAAAACAAAGCACTCAAATTTGTTTTTGTTTTCAATATAAATAGATACACGAGAATTTTTACATGGCTTCTATAAACTGGCAGTTAATATCATAAGCCTGTCGCATTCTTAATATATTTTAATTAAAATGTTCTATGAAAAAATTTCTTATAATTCCTTTTAAATACATTTTATTTCATTATGAATTTAGAGCTACATATTTACTTAAATATACAATAATTGATTTTTTCCCAAACCTTCTGACAACGTTGCTTTAAGTATTAAATGATTGACGAATGCTGAGAGTAAATACTTATGAACTCTAAGAACTATAACTCTAGTTAATAGTCTTAAAAATTCCTTCACAAACATTTCTCGTGTTGTTTATCAGATGTACGAATGCAATTGCCGAGAGTTGAAAAAAATATTTAGGAAACAATACTAAACAGACAACGTGTATAAACTGCATTATGATTGATACAGGCTCGTATGTTCAAACACAAATTCTTACGAGTATGGCGAGCAGATACAAAAGCAATATGCTGTATTAACTACACCGCAACTCGTTTTTAAGCGAGTATCTTAAATCATAAAAACAGGTACTCATTGCAGTTCTCTGGTCCGTAGCTCTTACGGTTCATTTTCACCTTTGGTCTACGGAAATATACAGAAAAATAACCGGCAGCGGCGCATCGTCGGCTTCAAGCCGGTCGACTTTTTTCTCTGCTGGGCATTGCTTCTTTCAAACACTAATACACTCATACATAGCTCACACCGATTTAACAATGCTGTGAAAGAAAAGCAAAGAAATCTCAGCAAAGAAATCAAAGTCGAAAGATTTTTACCCCCTAGCGTATACATAGATGTTTACACATCAAAAAAATGTTTTATTTAGTTACTTTAATATCCAGAAAGAAAGTTCAAAGTTTCAAGCTCTGGAGCTGTGGTTTTTATTGATGTGTAAACATCTATACGCTAGGGGGTAAAAATCTTTTGACTTTGATTTCTTTGCTGAGATTTCTTTGCTTTTTGCTTTTGCTTTGCATTGTCAAATCGGTGTGAGCTATGTATGAGTGTATTAGTGTTTGCAAGAAGCAATACCAAGCAGAGAAACAAGTCGACCCTCTTGAAGCCGACGGTGCGCCGCCGCCGGTTATTTTTCTGTATATTTCCGTACACCAAAGGTGATAATGAACCGTTAGAGCTACGGACTTGAAATTTGGACATAATATGTAGACTTAAAAAAGGAAGAAAGCTAAATCAAAAAAAATTATCAAAACCGAATGTGCGCGAATCGAAGTCGCACTTTATTGAATTTATGATAGTGATAGTGAGAAAGGTAACTTATTTTCTGAGCATTTAAAATCTGTATTCACTCCCAATTCATGTACCCCCTCGTCCCTTAAGGTTTAAGATGCGTGAAGTAGAAAAAGTAATTGCTGAACTCAACCCGAAGAAAGCTCCAGGTATTGATGGCATTAGTAACAAAATGCTCATGAACTTGCCTCATATTGCAATAAGAATCCTGCTATTTGCTTTTAATGCTATTTTAAGAATGCAGTATTTTCCACATAACTGGAAACTGGCCAAGATCAAAATGATTCCAAAGGCGGGCAAAGATCTTACGAAGACTGAGTCATATAGGCCCATAAGCTTACTATCTACAATCTCAAAGCTTTTCGAAAAGCTGCTCATGACTAAATTGTCCAGAATTTTAACTGATAATGGGTGCATCCCGGACCATCAATTTGGCTTTAGAAGTCAGCACAGCACGATTGAACAAACGCATAGACTGGTCCAAGTTGTAAGAAGAACATTTGAAGAAAATAAGTACTGTTGTGCTCTCTTTATTGATGTTTCTCAGGCGTTTGATAAAGTATGGCACGAATGCCTAGTTTTAAAATTGAAGACATATCTGCCAATAAACATTCAAAAGCTTTTGGAAAGTTATATTATTGATAGGAAGTTCACTGTTGTGGAAGGAGAGTTCACGAGTGTGCCCGAATCTATATCTTCTGGTGTGCCACAGGGTAGTATTCTGGGTCCTGTCTTGTTTTTAATATATACTTGTGATATGCCTGTGAGCAATAATATCCATATTTCTACTTTTGCCGATGATACAGCCTGTATGAGTGTGCACGAAAACCCTTATGAGGCATCCCGCAATCTCCAGGAACATATCACTCAGCTGGAAATATGGTTGAACTTATGGAGAATTAAAGTCAATGAACAAAAGTGTGTCCATATAACGTTCACCCTAAGAAGAGATACTTGCTCCCCCCTTTGGAATCAACAATCAAAATATTCCTCAACATTCCCAAGTGAAATACCTTGGTATACACCTTGATCGAAGACTTACATGGAAACATCATATTGACTCTAAGTTAACTCAGATGAAACTTAAGTTAACTCAAATATATTGGTTGATTGGCAGAAACTCAACACTCAGCTTAGACTGCAAACTTGTACTGTACAAGTCGCTTTTGAAGCCAATATGGTGCTACGGAATTCAGTTATGGGGCACTGCTTCAGCTTCCAATGTCGAGAGAATCCAACGAAGGCAAAACAAAATTTTACGGTTAATAACATCGGCTCCATGGTACATCCAAAATTCTATTATACATCGTGATTTAAATATGCCACTAGTGACTGAAGAAATTGCAAAATACGCAGGCAAATATTTAACAAAACTCGAATCACATCCTAATCCGCTTGCTCGTAATATTTTGAACTTTACTGGACACATCCGCTTAAAAAAGAGGGACACACGGGCTCTTATACCTAACACTCCAGATGGGACTACTTGAAAATACTTTCCCCCCCCCCTTTTTTTTTTGATTATCACTACTAATGTATTATTTATAACTACCACTAAGTTTATGTCCGACACTGGTCGGGCCTAATAATTTTTTTTTATAGATTTAAGAGTTGAATACTTATTGTTAGTTCACATATGAAGATACAATAAATAAATACATGCATTACAAAAAAAAAAAAATATTTAATTGCAATGCGTACACAACAACAAGAGCAGAAACAACTAAACGATGAACAACAGGAATTAAAAATTCAAAAGTAAAAGTAAAAACATTTACCATAGATTAGCACTGCAGTACCACTAAAATTTCAGCAAAAACAAAAAAAAATTTACTGATTACTAAAATTTTTTTCTACAATTTTTGTAAATTGCCTAAATGATTTGTTATATGATGAAGTGCATTAAATTTTCAGTAGTCAGTAATGCCCGTATTCATAATGAAATTCTACCAAGTGGCTAAATGTTTTTCATACAAAAGTTTCAAAATTTGAATGAAAAAACTTTGCCACTTGCTACAATTTTATTATGATTACGGCCCTACGATTTTACTGGTAATGCAAGTTAAATTTAATTAGCAGTAAAAATTTACTGAATTTTTTTAGTAATCAGTAAATTTACTGCTTACTGCAATTTTGAATGCATTACATATACATATACTGCAGTGTGCCCATTTACTAACCAAATAAGTTTAATAAAACAAACAAAAACCAACAAATTCATATGTATTTACAATATTGAAAGTTTTGATACTTTTAATTAATTAATTTAAAAAAAGATACTAAAAGCATAAGTACTTCCAACTTAAATAAAAATTTTCATTACTAGCGGCCATATGTATAATCAAAAATTGGCATGAAGTTAGCATAAGTGACAAAATTGAACTAAGTGTTGACGAGTTCCGCTATACAATTTGACATTAAAAATCGCCGCATAATGTAGTTTTAACACAGGATTACATCCTAGCATGATTTTTAATGTAAAATTATATGGCAAAACACGTTAAGATCATGTTAAATTTTGCCACTTATGCTAACTTCATGCCAATTTTTGATTATACATATGGCCGTAGATGTTTACACATCTCCTATGTGATCGGACTCACATTGCTTTTTTTTGTTTTACTAATAAACTCAAATTAATAAATAATTTAAGCACTTTTACTTGTTCAAATTACTTGATTTATAAAAAAAACTTTATTGATCGGTTAACCGGTTAATACCGAAATTAACCGATTATTAACAGATTAAGTCAAAACCTCGATTAATTAATCGAACTATTAACCGATTAAATCAGAACCCCGATTAAATGAATACCCTAATTTGTACCATGCCACGTCTACTATTGTAGCTAAGCGGTAAAGATCGAATGCAATTATAATTTTCCAGTTTTTGTACGAGTATTTCCATCTTCGCTAGGCCGGGTAAATTTAAAGACACCGGTTACTCTTTGATCTTTCATCTCATGAATGATTTCTTCTTCTGGGACGTGAATCAAGCATGGTGCAAAAATCACTCCTTTAACGGAATTGAGTGTGTCGTGTAGTTTGCACGAAATTAGACATAAGTTTGCTAATTATTTTGATTTGATTAATTTGTCGGCTATACGTGAATTGCGGGCGATAATCAACAGACTTCCGTCCCGGAGCAATGATATGGAATCTATTTCGGTGGTGATGTTTTCAATTCCTTTCTTAATAGCGAAAGGGCTTTGTTTAGATATTTGTTTGTTTGTACCCGTGGATGATATTAATACATATTTCGGCGAGTTTTTGTTATTACTGGTTGGGGCTGGTAAGCATGGAAATTGTTCTGATATATGTCTCTTTGGAGGATTTTCTAAGAAATCCCCAAGAACACTGAATCTGTTGTTGGAAAGTTTGTCCGGCGGCCCCGGGTCGTTCTTTCCAGGAGCTTGTCTATATATGTAACTATACAAAAATTACAACAACAAAATGAAAACTTAGTTCTTCACACTTGTTAACACAAAAAAAGAAAAAACAAAAACCGTTACTTGAGAACTTTATTACTTGTAATAAGAGAACCAGAAAATAAACGCAGCAGAAAAACAAAACCGTACGATACCTGTGCTAGTCGATTACTGAGTCTACATTAATATGTGCACATTCAAAACTAACTAAAAAGTTCAAAAAAATTGCCCAAAAAATAACATTGAAAATAACTACATGATAATTTTTAAAGAAAAATATGCATTATTATTAAGATTCATAAAATTATCGTACAAAAGTTCATACCGAGCCTTTGCTTCATAAAAAAAAAAAAAAAAAAAAAAAAAAAAAAAATTCAGTTAATATTGCAGAATTAATTGCCATATCGTTGCTTATAACAAATTTTATGTAAAAATTGCATACAAATATTTTGATGGTATAAAAAAAATTAATTAACTAACAAAATTAAATTGTTATTAAATTCAAATCTTTTTTTAGGAGAGAGGGACGAGGGGAAAAGAAATGTTTCTGTTCCCCTCGTCTCTCTCTCTCTCTCTCTCTATCTCTCCACCAAACTAATCAGCTTAGCAATAAGACTTGCATCGTGTAAATTAGGACAAATACTGGTAACAAACAAATAGAATAATGGTACTGACAGTGCGATGTTTTCGATTTTCAGTGTTGCCGTAATTATCCGAGAAATTCCCGGGGTACTCCTGAGATTTTGGGGAATTTGTATCCAATTGTTTGTGTATTTGCTATAAGGTTTGTGACTTGGGTAAGAGATTCGTCACAGTGATAACTGAATGTGTTTCTGCTAGCTAATATCATAAATGCGAAAGTAAATTTATTGTTTGCTTGTTGCGCTTTAAGTCTGGTACTCTGTTCACAATTTCGTGCGAAATGCTGTCAAACTACATATAAAAGTATTTGGTATGAAATATTTGCGAAATAAATTCGCAAAAGTAGTACTCTGTTCTTGTTGTGAAAAACACGTAAAATCATGTTTTTCCATGCAAAATTAGTCTGGCATCATTTTAGTTTAGCTGCGAAACAATATGAGCAGGGCTTTTTTCGCACAGAATTTTAACAATGTTGCATACTTTCAAGCAATAAAAGCGAGAAATTTATAAAAAAAAACCGCGAGTTGGGCTACATTTAGTAAATGTCAAATTTTTCACGCGAAATAATCAATGGTACTGGAAATTTTTCACAACTTTGAATAGAGCACCAGGCTTTAAAGGTTAAACCACGGAACCGATTTTGATAAGATTTAGATAGATCTAAGTCTAGATGGACACATAGGTTAATGTTTTCAAAAAATAGCAGCACGAGGGGAGCTAGAGGGAAGTTTCTGCCTCTCAGAAACTATAACGGATTTTGATGAAATTTATAAAATATATAGATCTGAGTCCAGAAGAAGACATAGCCTATAAATTTTTTTTAAATAAGACCATGAGAAGTGGAAGAGGGAAATTGTTTCCTCTTTGAAACTATCTATCCGATTTTGATGAAATTCGAAACATAAATAGATCTGATTCTAGGATCGCACATGGCTATACACGTTTTCAAAAATAGGAGTACGGCGATTTCTGCCTCCTTGAAATTCAAAACATGGATAGATCTGAGTCTGGAAGGATGCGACGCCATATATATTTTATCACAAATAAGTAAGTAGAACGTTCGTTATTTTTTTTATTTACCCGATTTTGATGAACTTCAAATCATAACAGATTTGAGTACAAAAGAAGTCATATGCTATACATTTTTTCAGAAATAGGAATACGTGGTGAGGGGGTGGGGGGTAGAGAAAGCTTCTTTCTGTTTGAATCTATCTATTCTTTTCTTTGAAACTCTCAGACTCTATATGGCACACTAAATCATAAAGTCACAACGCAACGTAAAAGTAAGCATAACGGTATTTTGTATCCGTCAAGAAGAATGTGTTGCAAAAGAAATAGCTGCAATCGTTAGAGGTTTGTTAAATTAACTCGTTTATAAAAAAAACAAAATCACTTTGATCATTTTGAATTATGACTGTTTATGATTTAGTGTGCCATATGTACTTGGGCACAGATTGGTTGTTAACATCTGCTATTTAACATGAATTTTTTTATTGAATGGAATATGAATATGGATTAATGAATAAAAATAAAAATATATATATATATATATATATATATATATATATATATATATATATATATATATATATATATATATATATATATATATATATATATATATATATATATATATACATATATATATATATATATATATACATATATATATATATATGTATATATATATATATATATATATATATATGTATTTATATGTATATGTATGTATATTGTCTAAAAAAAATTCTCCAGTCTCTAAAATTGTATTCATTTACCAAAAGTAACAAACTTGTTTCTTCTCTTCCACAGGATGTCTTTCGTTTGGCAGAAAATCTGAAAAATGCTAAATATTCTTTGAATGAAATACAAGGATTTAATCACATTGATTTTTTATATTCTACAGAAGCTCCTCGTCTAATTTATAAAAATATAATTTGGCAAATTAAGAAATTTTACAAATAAATAGAAAAACTAAAATCAAAAACAGTAACCAAGCACTAAGATTAAGAGTAATCCAAAAATAAAAAGTCATACATACATATTTAATACATTTATTCTTATATAAACATATCTATAGTTTTTAACATTTTCCATTTAAATAAATTATGTAAAGATTAAGTCGAATCAAAGATTGTATTGGTTTGATTATGTCGAATCAAATTGTAACTGTTTGATATGAATTTTAGAAAGGAGTTTCAAATTTCTTCATTTTTAAACATGTCTGGTCATATATGTATGTATTTATGTAAATATTTTATAAATTATCCATGTTTAAATTTAATTTTGAGAATTTAAGTGGTATACATATGTTTATTTATTCCCCTTATTTATACAACTAGGAAAATAGAATACATTTTTAATATAAAAGAAAACATGTAAAACGATGTTTTTGTTTTGTTTGCAATTATTGCAGTTTGCGAATGAAGAACTAAATAAGGTAAGGAAGTTAGGAATGAAGAACATGTAATTTTTAAAATATTATTTAGCTTAATTCGAAACCCACACCAGACTGTATGGCATAAAGCAGCTTCTCACGCATTTGTTCGACGGTCTTGAAAGGAGGCAATTTTAATAGATTTGTACAAGTACTAGCCGTGGGTAAACGTTCCATGTCACCAGCGTTTTGTATGAAAAAGGGAGGATCCAGATCCTACAATTGAAAAATTTTAATTTGGCACTGAATTTTATGTACATATATAGGATATGTATGTAAAAAGAAAAGTATGTATTAGCAAATAATTAATTACCTTAAAACCCAATAGCGGAGGCCTTGAGCAACTCGTTACAAACTTCAACAATTGTCTCTTCTGCAGATCGTCGAAACTCTCCAAAGCAGACCAGAACGCCACTATCGAAGGATGTTCTGGACTATATTCTCCACCATATTTACAATGCTTTTTAAGATCTTCCAAATCTATAGGTATTTCAGCGCCGGAAATCAATATTTGTAATTCCTTATTGCTAAACATGTACAGCCATTCTACGGGCAAAACATTAGACAGACCTTTGCGAAAGGCTACGCAGTGCTGTCGTATTTGCACGTTTAATTTATAATCTGCCATTAGTTGCAAATATTCAATGCGGTTTGAATTTGTCACCGGAATTGTTTGACCTTGCGGTTTCAATTCAATCACTTGAGTTTGACCCAATGAACTACTGGCAACGGTAAAATCTAAATTTAATTCACTAACATCTCCTCCATAGTCCTTTAAATATAATAGATTTTTATACAGTTCTGGATCCAAGGAAGCCAATTGATGTATGTCAACATCGGCATATTTGCCGGCCAGTTTTGTTAGAAAAAATTCCGCTAAGGGCAATTCAACTAATAGATTTTCATAGATGGCTTTCCCAAGTATGCGACCAACAAAGTAATAGTGTTTTTCTAAATCCGGTATCAAATCGCCGACATTTGGATTGGGATAAAGTTTATTATCAGTAGTGACCCTGGATAGATGAAATAAAAAAGTAACGCACGTTAAGAGAACAGATATTAATTTTATGCTTATTTTTATTAACGTTTTTTTTTAAGATTTAAATGTTTTAATTTAATTTCGAATAAAGAGCCAAGTTCGACCAAAAACTCAGTTTACTTGCGAAAATAGTCAGTTGAGACCACAATACAAACAATATAGTATAATTTTTATAAGGAATTTAGTAAAAAATTATATCTAGGCGAACGGTAGTGCGCCAGGCAAAGTTCTGGCCAATGCACGCAGTATGTATTTTTACCCCACTGATAACTTTGTTTCCCGCAATCGTAAAATTATAAAATTTAAACCATAATTAGAATAAATTTATATAACCTCAAATGCAAAGTTTGAAAGTTTTACAATGAAAGATCCCGGCGATATGGAGGTGCAAAAAGTGCATATTTTAAGACATACTTACTGGCCACTGACAAACTTATCAATATTATGAAGCACTTCCGCTATTCCTAGAGATCTGAAATTTGGTACACAATTAGACCTAGGTGAGCAATTAACTAAAAAATCTGAAAACCCGGAAATTTTAGACAGCCATAAAAATTAAATCTTGTTCTAGTGAGCTGAAATCCGATACAAAGCTAGGTCTATGTGAGCAATCAACTAAAAAAAAATCTGAAAGCCCAGACATTATAGCTAGGAGGGCGGGGCTACGCTCATAAAGGTCAGGATTAAAAAAGCAAATCCAAGGCGCTTAATAGAAGCCATTTTATTGAAATTTGGCATATACATATACTGCGATAATGCAAGGCTATAAAATGTTTCATTAAAAAAGAGGGCGTTGACACGCCCATGCAATTTAAATCTAACTAGATATACCAAACGGACGACTCACTCGTCCGTATTCTAGAATCAATATGTAAATAATTTAAGATTCAAAGAAAATGTATCTAAACGTCATAAAAAATTCATTAAAACACAGCCACACACAAACTTACATACATATGCAAATATAATTAAATAATACATGAAATTAAAAAAGCATAAACAAAATCCCTTCAACCAACCTAATTCAATTTATTCAACTCTCTTCCTTTAAGTATTATGGCTTTGATACAACAACAAATAAGAGAAAAACAATTGTAAGGTCAAGAGAAATACTACCCTGTCGGAGAATGTGTGGTTGACTACAAAAATAATTAACTTATAGTTAACTTTTCTTAGACTGACTAAAAGCTAGCTGCAAAGTCATCCAGAACAAACCCAAAATTAATTCTTCAGATGAGTACGTAATCGAATTTGGTGAGAACCAACAAATTTATTCTCAGCTACTTCAAAAATCATTTCAGTTTTATATTAACATTTTGCTGTTGTTATTTTAGATGGCAGCTTGGCCGAGTGGTAGCGCGTTGAGTACACAACGTGTGATGTTACATGTTCGAGCCCCAGAAAAAAAATTTTAATTTACTGACTACCAAGTGATTTAAAAAATTCAACTTTAAGTTAGCTTAAAGTAGTGCAGAGTGAGACAATTGACTACCGGCTAGGACATCGCAATGTTAAAATAGTCAGTTGATTACATTGCAAAGTAACCCAAGTGTCAGTCAGTCAGTACTAGTTGCGAAATAGTTAGCTTAAAGTTAGTTTAAAGTTAGCCAAATTTCCGATAGAGTACAAACACACACACATACACTCATGTTTTGTTTCTTTTTTTGCTTGTAAGCTAATAAATGCGTGTGTAATATGTGTGCATGTAGTAGTAGAAATTTTAAACGCTTATAGCTCCCAAAATACTAAACCGATTTCAATAAAATATAGATCATCATAGACATCTGTATAAAAAATCCTTTAAAACCATATAAATCTTTTTAAAATCGGTGCGGTGGTACCAACGTAAAAGGGATTACAAAAAACATGTTCGCCTATTAATTATATAGATTTTCATGTACTACGGCTCAGCATATTTAGATATACTATTTATGTAGGTATTATCATCCGTTTGCAACGAAACTAGACACGAATAATAGTCACTGGCCGGAAAAAGTCTTGAGTTTGGAAAAGTGGGCAGGGTTACGCCCATAAAAATTAAAAATTAAAAGTTGCGCTTGTGAGCTGAAATTTGATACACGAGTAGGTCTAGCTGAGAAACCAACTAGAAAAATCTGCAAAAACAACAAAATTTTACCAGCATGAGCGGGGCCACACTAATATTGTTTGAGACTAAAAACTTACGGTCTATGTATGTGAGATTTTCTGTGGTTTCTCACTTTTATGTTTCTTATTTATTCTTATGCATGTCTCCTGTAGACTTGTGCCATTTAGTTCATTTCAGTGACCGGTCATTTTAGTTCATTATTTGTAAATGAACTAGTTCGTTCATTTAGTTCAATCGCTCTTTTTAGTTCAATGAACTAGTTAGGTTTTTTTAGTTCAATGATTTTACATCTACAATTCTACATGCATATGTATGAGTGTTGTGGTCTTTGACAATATTAAAAAGACAGATTCTGTGATTAAAATGTTTTATGAAAAATAAAATTAATTAATTAATAAATAAATTTGCTCTATAAAGGGTTTATAAAACAAATTTTCTAAAATCTCATAAATCCAAAATATATTTTGTGAATAGGGTAGTATAAGTGTTTACTTGTTTATTGCATTTGTGGTAGTAGCAAGCCATGAACAAGAACTAAATATACATACATACATACATATGGATGAGTTAGAAGATAAGCACACAAACAGTGAAAAAGTAAAGCAAAACGTTGAAAACATTTACTTCACAGCATCTGTGTTAGTTCATTTTGTGTCTTAGTGCTTAGTTCAAAAATTGAACTAGTTCAAAAATTGAACTACTGAGCGTAAAAAAATTGAACTAGTTCACTTAGTTCAAAGTACTGAATCGTTCATTTGAACTAGTTCGTTCATGAACTACACAAGACTAGTCTCCTGAATAATGTTCTTGGGCAAATGTATTAATTTATGTAAGTTGGTACATGTATGTATGTATGCATAATTGTACAAAAAGAAAAATACATACATATAAACATCGTTGAAAATTAAAGAAATCCCATTCATTCCCTCTAGTCAGCCAAGAACCATATGTCTCTATGTCAATACTCTTTCTCCAGCGACAATTGCACTAATTAAAATGACAACTTTCCTTTTATGCAAGAGTAGATATTAGTGTCCTGCACAAGACTATTTATAAGACCTTTCAAGACATGAGAGATTTTTTCCAATGCTTTACTACAGCGAAATATTCTAAAAGAATCGCTAAGCAACACTTTTGGCAAGTAATTTTTTTCGGTGGTTTGTCTTGCCAACAGTGTTGTTTAGCGATTCTTTTAGAATATTTCGCTGTAGTAAAGCATTGGAAAAAATCTCTCATGTCTTGAAAAGTCTTATAAATACTCTTGTGCAGGACACTAGTAGATATACGTTAGAAACAACAGTTGTAGTGTATTTCTATTGATATTAGGTATGTTTTATTCGAACTTTATATAAATATTCAGAACAAATTTAAGTATGTATAAACTTTTTAAGTAGCTACAGTTATAGCTGCTTAAAAATTAAGTGGGTATAAAAATGCTGCCAAGGCATAAAATTTCTAATATATTACGTTTATCATCACTGAAAAATAAAAATACAAAAAATATTCCCTGTCAGAAATAAATAATTTTTAATTTAAAAAATACTAACAATAAACAAAATGCTTAATAAAATCTTTTTATTTTCACTATATGAATTTTCCTCTTCCATTTTGTTTATTTGGTTTTTATTAAAATTTATTGAACTAAATTTATTATTTTTTATATATTTTTGACATAACAAAAAATTAACGAAGAATTGTTTAAAAATTATGAGTTCTGCCAAGCTTAAAATGTTAAATAGTAATATCATTTTATTTGATGATATATGTTTCGAATAAAACATACCTATTATCAATGGACGCGTCAATAGTTTGTTTTTCTTTTTTATTACGCTATTCAATAATATTAAATAAATATATCTAGACGAGCGTCACTAAAACCTACTGGTGAATCTTTGGTTCAAATATCTCAATATCGTCAAAAAAGAACTACCTTCTCAATAGTGCTAAAGTCTACTGGTAGATTTTCAATGACAACCCTATGCTATATGTCAATAGGCGATTACATTGTCTGGGGTACACCTAGTCAGTAGCACTATTGACAATGTCACTAGAAAATCAATATAATTTTACTATTGACAACGAGCGAGGAAATATCGATATTGTAGACTATAGCCCCTAAAATTTACTAGTGAATCTTTGGTGCCAATGTCTCCATGTGGTCCCAAAAGAACTACTTAGTCAGCAGTTCTATAGTCTAGTGGTGGATTTTCAATGACAAGCTAATGTTAAATGTCAATAGGCGATTACATTGGCTGGGGTACACCTGGTCAGTAGTACTACTGACAACATCACTAGTAAATCACCACAATTTCACTATTCGCACTTTCTGCAGGGTTGGCAAAAAGAAAAATAGAATTATAAACATAAGGGCATATGTATGTAAGTACAAGCATACGTATGTTTGTATGGTACTGCATGCTTACATATGTATGTATGTATGTACAATAACATTTTAAAATTAAAACAAAATAGTGATGCATAATCGACCGCTATAAAATGGGCATTTGCCTACCTCTGTACTCAGCCGAATATAAATGTGTTTAAATACAATTTTTTGTAACATATAAATTTTTTTTGGTTTATTTATTAATAAAAAGTGAAACGCCTGCTTTTTAAGTTATTTTTTAATAACATTATGCGTAATGATTTATTTTTTTTTCGACTCAAACAGACTACCTAGGTAATCGATTCTTCGTTGTATGCATAACTAAACATAAAATAACAAAAATTAAAAATTTTAAAAACCCCCGACTTTTTTCAGAAAAGATGTTATATCTTCTAAACGGCTGGACCGATTTTTTTCAAACATAGCTAAGAACAAGTCATCTTTCAAACAGAAAAAACTAAATGAAAATCGGTCCAGCCGTTTGGCCTGTACGTGGACACAGACAGACACACAGATACACAGACACACAGACACACACTACAAACTTATAACATCCCTTTTTTTAGTCGCGGGTTAATGAGAGCGAAAGTAGCATGATGTTGCCAACATAAAATTACAAAAGAAGCAAAATCGTTTAATAGTTAATTCACTGATATTAATCAGTTATGAATACAAATTTTTATTAGAGCTTAATAAAGCAAAATCTGTTTCATAAGTAATGTACAGATTAAAGCTGAAATAAGGAATTTTTATGAATTAGACCGTTAATATACAGCTTTTAACTCAAGCCATTTTAGTGAAACCTTGCATACACGTTGCACGTACCCAAGATTTTAAACTATTACCTTAAAAGTGGGCGTGATCACTCCCATAAAATGTAAGCCTTGTATTTAATCAACTTCGGTCTCGCATATTTTAAAGGAAAATTAGCATAATTATAAGCGCTGCTCACAACAAATTCATGAGTTTAAAATAGTCGGCGGCGTAATGCTCATAAAATTTAAAGGTATAATTCGCGCTAAAGAGCTGAAATTTTATACAAAAGTAAATGTAGATGAGTAAGCCAATGGAAAATTCTTAAAATCAATACGTTTTATCCGGTATGCGTGGCCACGCCCTTAAACTCAAATGCGCACTAGAGAGCTGAAATTTGATACACAAGTAAATCTAGATCAGGGATCAATAAGAAAAATCTAAAAACCCGGACGTTTCAATCAGGGGCGAGAAAATGCCCTTTAAAGTCAAAATTAAGATCAATTTTATTGAAACTTTTCACACAGATTGCACTTATCCAAAGTAAAAATTTCCTGTTTTGAAAAGTGGCCGTGACTACACACATAAATCTTAGCTTTTTCTTGCATGTTCTTCGGCTTAGGGGCTGTCCATATATTACGTAACGCTGTTCTCCCCGATTTTTGACGCACCCCCCCTCCCCATAGTAACAGATCGTAACAAAACTGTGAACCCCCCACCCCCCCCTAAGAATAACGTAACAATGAGATAAAAAGTAAATTAAATAGTTTAAAGTTTTTATAAAAAAAGTTAAATTTAACTTATTGTTTTAAATTTAAATTTAAAATTTAAAATTAAATAAGCTTACGTATGAACATACTTCATATATTGGCGAAATTATTTTTCAAATTTCTTCCCAAGTGTCCTCAAACTCCAAAAATTATCGTTTTATAGAGAGCTTATTCCTAAACTGTATGTATGTATTAGTGATGTGTATTGGAATTCCAAAACATTCGGCCGTTTCTAGATATTCGCATTCGTTTAAAAAAATATATAAAGAAATTCATAAATCCAAAACGAAATTTAAATGAATCGAACACAAATATTAGTTTGTAATAATTAAAAACAAAAAATGTATTTTTTATTTTTTTTTCGCTATGCATTTTTTGCCAAATAATCTGCTATAGTTTTCCGTATTGATGACTGAGCAGTATTTCCAACACCAAGACGAGAATTGGCATTAGCCTTGCGGTCGCTTTCACTAGTTTCTATAAGTGAAGTCGTCGTGTATTTCAGAGAGCTTAAAGATGACTCCATTTGGCCATCTTCAAATCAATCTAAAATGTGCGTGAAACAAACAAAAAAAATATATCTTGGATCAATAATGGTTGCCATGGTGAATTATATTTCATTTTCTAAAAGAGAACATTTTTAACTCGCTTTAAACATACAGATTGTTGGGATATCAAATGAGTCAAAATGATGTCAAATACGAAAGATATGCAATTTTTCTTTTCTTCATTTTTGCCCCTTTTTTTATAACATTACATTTTCAATAGATATTTATTTGCCCATTAAAAAAACATACCTTAAAAATACCTTAAAATTAGAGGGGCACACAATCTAGTTCCTAAACGCATTCCACTGTTGTTTTTATATTTTTTTAAGTTCTGTTGCATAAAAAATTAAAATGATATCCTTATGAAAATACGTCTATGCATGTAAGTTTCCATTAACATATCTCTCAAAACTTAAACTTTGTAGCCTCAAGTTGATCAACAAACATTTTAAAAGTTAATAATTTGATATTGTCATGTACATATGTATATGGAAGAATATATTTTTTAAAAGAACACTTTTTTGTCCATGAAAATTGCAAGAAACCTTTTCCTTAACTTCTGCATAAGATTTCCTTCTATGTATTTGGTGGATTTAATGTTAATATATTTTGCAGTTTAATATGGAAAGAAGTTTTTATGTACATACAAATATTAAGAATATTTAAAAATGTAAATGGATAAAGAAAGATGAGAAATTCAGAACCATGTATGTTCAGTTTGACTATAATTTATTTAATTTATTATAAAAACTTTATAATTTTCAAATGTTATTTAAATTTTTGGATAGTTTTCATAAACTTTAATGTACGCGGACAGAATTATGAAGTTCTTTTCCATACACATTTTTTTATTTAATTTTGCAGAAAAAAATAGACCCGCAATTAAATTGTTTTTTTTTCAATACATGTATTTATTTATTGTATCTTCATATGCGAACTAACAATAAGTATTCAAATCTTAAATCTATAAAAAAAAATTATTAGGCCCGACCAGAGTCGGACATAAACTTAGTGGTAGTTATAAATAATACATAAGTAGTGATAATGAAAAAGGAAAAATAAATATATTATCAAGCAGTCCCATCTGGAGTGTTAAGTATAAGAGCCCTTGTGTCCCTCTTTCTAAGGCGGATGTGTCCAGTAAAGTTCAAAATATTACAAGCCAGCGGATTAGGATGTGACTCGAGTTTTGTTAAATATTTGCCTGCGTATTTTGCAATTTTTCCAGTCACTAGTGGCATATTTAAATTACGATGTATATTTAAATTTATTATGTACCATGGAGCCGATGTTATTAACCGTAAAATTTTGTTTTGCTTTCGTTGGATTTTCTCGATATTGAAAGCTGAAGCAGTGCCCCATAGTGAATTCCGTAACACCATATTGGTTTCAAAATCGACTTGTATATTAAAAGTTTACAATCTAGACTGAGTGTTGAATTTCTACCAATCAGCCAATGTATCTGAGTTATTTTAAGTTTTATTTGTGTTAGCTTTGAGTCAATATGGTGTTTCCATGTAAGCAGACGATCAAGGTGTATACCAAGATATTTCACATGTGAATGTTGAGGAACAACTTGACTATTGATTCTAATGAGGGGACAAGTATCTTTTCGTAGGGTAAATGTTATATGTACGCACTTCTGTTCGTTTACTTTTATTCTCCATAAGTTTAACCATAGCTCAAGCTGTGTTATATCTTCCTGAAGATATCGGGATGCCTCGTAAGGGGTTTCGTGCATACTAAGACAGGCTGCGTCATCGGTAATTGTAGAAGTATGGATATTAGTGCTCACAGGCATATCACAAGTATAAATAAAACACAAAACTGGCCCCAGTATACTCCCTTGTGGTACACCGGATGAGATAGTTTCGGGCGTACTCATAAATTCTCCTTCCATAACAGAGAACTTCCGGCCTAAAATATAACTTTCCAAAAGTTTTAGAATGTTATATGGTAGATATGTCTTCAATTTTAAAATTAGACCATCATGCCAAACTTTATCGAATGCCTGAAAAACATCAATAAACAGGGCAGAACAATACTTCTTTTCTTCGAATGTTTTCCTTATAAATTGAACCAATCTATGCGTTTGTTCAATGGTGCTATGCTGACTTCTAAAACCAAACTCATGGTCCGGTATGCACATATTATCTGTTAGACAAGGGGACAATTTTGTCATGAGCAGCTTTTCGAAGAGTTTTGACATAGTTGACAGCAAACTTATTGGCCTATATGACTCTGCTTTGGTAAGATCTTTGCCCGGCTTTGGAATCATTTTGACCTTGGCAAGCTTCCAGTGTTGTTGATAATACTTCAGTCGTAATATGGCATTAAAAATAAACAGCAGGATTCTTATTGCAATATGCGGCAAGTTCGTCAGCCTCTTGTTACTAATTCCATCAATACCTGGAGTTTTCTTTGGTTTGAGTTCAGCAATTACTTTTTGTACATCACGCATCTTAAACTTTAAGGGTCGAGGGGGTAGAGCAACTACACTCGGCAAATCAGAAACACCAGTACATGTGTTTGGCGTAAATACGGATTTTAAGTGCTCAGCAAATATTTTACATTTTTCCGTATCGCTTCTTGCCCAATTTCCGGTAGATGTGCGCAGAGGTGGCTTAAACTCAACGGGTGTTTTAAGCTTTCTAGCAGCGCGCCACAAAGAGTAATTTGATGCTTGTGTGACATCAAGACCTTCCAGATAATTTTTAAGAGATGCAGTTTTTTCAGATGCAAACAACTGTTCGATTAGTTTAGTACACTCTTTAAATCTGATTTTATTTTGGGGTGATCTGTGCTGTTGCCATTCCCTTCTTGCTCTTCTTTTTTCATACACGAGACGTTCAATATCCCTACAATAAATTTTATTAAACCCAGTTTGCGGATGGGAGGTAGTGGCATGCTAAGTAGCCTGTTTAATATTTTCATTAAGATTGGCAATGCTAGATTCAATATCATTGGGTGTTCTTAGCGTAATATTTTCCGTGCAATGACTACTAAGATATTTTTTGAATCCCAGCCAATTAACACGATTCATCATCTTCATATATGGTTGAGGTAAGTCACTTCTTAGTGGGTTAAAGATTGAAACGATAGTCGGAGAGTGATCGGAGGACAGATCTAGAGAGGCCTCTACATGAATTAAGCTCCCCACTCGAAATGACATCTAAGCCTATTTTTGAAATTGTATTAAACAAAGCTCGACCTCTAGGTGTTACAAGGCGCGAACCCCAGTACGTATGTTTTGCAGTGTAGTCTCCAGCTGCCACGAAACAAGATCCAAGCGATTTGTAGAACTTTTCATACTGATCTTCGGTAACTGAAAATCTGGGAGGTGAATAAATTGATGATATCACGAAATTCGAACAAAAATTTTCTACAAAAATATTCGTAGCTTGCATATATTCTTCACTAACGTTGTCAAGGATATAGTGCTTGAGTCTTGACTTAATTAGAATTGCAATCCACCGCATGCTCTCCCTCTAGGGTCCTTTGT
The DNA here is from genome assembly GCA_949987645.1 of Tachina grossa. Lineage (NCBI taxonomy): Eukaryota > Metazoa > Arthropoda > Insecta > Diptera > Tachinidae > Tachina > Tachina grossa. The sequence goes on from OX465278.1 coordinate 108,469,625, forward strand.
GTCATATATAGTGTAGCCATTAATTTTGAAAAAGCTTCTCGAAGTCAAATGAGTCTCAGAGACCAACATTATGTCAATATTTTTTTCCGTAAGAAAGTGCTCAAGTTCATTTTTATGTTGGCGAATGCCGTTTACGTTCCAGAAACATATTGTTAACGTGTTCATGGCTTATTAATTAATGCTTGAAGCAGAGTATTCTGCATTCGCAGCATTTCTTGCATCATGCTAGTCATATTTGTTGTAAAATTGTTGATAGTTTGCACAAGATTTTCAATAGTGGCTTCAAGGCGATTAAAATTAAAGTTTGAGTTTGTATTTGCTGAATTATTTTGCGGTGAAACATTTTGTGTCGGAATAGAACTAGCCTTAGCATCATCGGCATACGATACACGTGAAGTAACTGGTAGACTCATTTGAGCAAGATTGGCGGAGTAAGCGTTTACTGATTGGACAGGAGCTAATTTTGGTTTTTGTCCCATAGTTTGTTTAACGAAAGAATATACAGGACATCCTCTGTAGTTAGCGGTGTGATTACCTCCACAGTTACTACATTTTTTATCACTTTGATTTTTTGGCTTATTGCAACTTGCAGTGCCGTGTAATTCGCCGCACACAACACAAACTGAGGGTAAATTGCAGTATGTTTTTGTATGGCCATATTCTTGGCAATTATGGCACTGTACAGGACCTGAACGCTTATGTGGCTCTTCAACTGTGATTTTTCGGTACAAGAGGTATTTTAAATTATAAATTGGATGCGTCTCATTTTTTTTTCAATTTTATATCATTAGGCTCAAGTTCAACACGAAATAGGGGTTGGGGAATCTTCTGTCTATTTATTATATTGGACACATTTTTTACCTTAAACCAGTGGAGGACGAGTGCATCTTTTATTTCTTCGGGAACAACATAAGAATCTATGCCCTTCAGCTTGTTTTATTTTTTTCAAATTCAGCAACCATTTTGCGGAAATCTTTTTCGTCATAAATTTGGATTTTAGTTTCGTCGATGTTACCACGTTTTATTGGAACAATGTGAAATTTATTCTCACCAATGACCGAAATTAATTTTTTAATAAGGGCATTTGAATTTTTTTGTCTCAAATAGATTGGTGGCGGCTTCGATGTTTTATTCGAGGATACCTCGGGTTTGTCGTTGTCATCTTGCAAAATTTTAAAGCGGTTTTGGCGATTAGTTGAGGCTGCGCTGTTATCCCTAGACATTTTTGGAGCAGATGAAATTTTTTAAGAATTCGGGCTTCGCCCACGCTTTACCACGGTTATATATCTGTCCATTCCGACTTGTACCTTGAGTTTCGAGCCGCTGTTATCTGTAGTGATAACTTTGTTAAGTGATGAACACGAGCCTGAAGAGGATGATATTACTGGCTTATATGAAGAAGTACTAGGCAACTGTAATGTTAATGAATCACTACTATTTGACATTGGACGGAGCGAAATTGATCGCTGACGAAAAATTGGCTCTGCCGTTAAAAAAAAACCTTCATCAGGTTTATTATTTATATTTTTTTCATTAAGAGTTTCAGAACTCACAGTAAATTAAGCATTTCTGCCGTTTGAACTCACTTCAAATTTTGTTGTATTTGAAGCACTCATACAAAGAATTCCTCAAGGGTTATTCGTTTTTGTTTTTTTTTTTTTTGTTTGCGGTCTTTTTTTGTTTTTGTTATTTATGATTGTTTGTTTGTTTTGAGGTATTCCTCAATGTCACTTTGTTTATGTTTTTTTTTATACCCTTTACCAAAAAATGGTAAAAGGGTATATATAGGTTTGTCATTCCGTTTGTAATTTCTAGAATATTAATAAGCGAGCCATAAAGTATATATATTCTGGATCCTTATGCATAGGGAAGACGAATAAGCGATGTCCGTCAGTCCGTCTGTCTGTACGTGAAATCGGTTTTCCGAAGCTCCCAGAAAAGCTAGAGACTTCGTTCTTGGACTGGTGTGTCAGAAATGGTCCAAATTAGATTGGCATTGAAAATCAGCAAAATCGAGCGGACATTTTCAGAGCTGGGAAACTTAAACTTCATTTTGCCATACAAACTAAGTACTAATAAACTTATTTTATACTTTAGTATGAATAAAATTAATATTTCTTAATAAAAAATATATATAAAAAAATTGAAAAAATTAAATAGACGTTTCCAGGGTTGGAAAACTCTATTTTTTTATACAAAATTATACAAAATTAATTTACTAAAAGAAATTTTTCCTTTTTTCTATAAATTAAATATATCTTATATTCTAAGAAGAGATTGGGTTAAAAGATCAGAAAAATCAAAAAGGATAATTCCAGGGTTGAAAAACTTAAAATTTTTGTGATATAAAAAATTAACAACCGTAAACTAATTTTTATATTTTTTTTATTAAATTAACTTATTTTATACTTCAGTACAAATTAAATTGGTGTTTAAAATAAAAAAGAAAGTTAAAAAAATTAAAAAGACGTTTCCAGGGTTGGAAAACTTTAATTTTTTTTTTCATATACAAAAGTAACTTACTAAAACAAATTTTTTTCTTTTTCTCTATAAATTAAACATATCTTATATTCTTAAAAGAAAAATATTGGTGCAAGAAATCAGAAAAATCAAAAAGGATGATTCCAGGGTTGGGAAACTTACACTTTTTGTAATATATAAAAGTAACTAGGTCTTACTATTTTTTTTTTTATTAAATTAACTTATTTTATACTGCAGTACACATTAAATTGATATTAAAAATAAAAAAAAAAGTTTAATACATGAAAACTTTAACTTTTTTCTTATACAAAAGTAACTTACTAAAACAATTTTTTTCTTTTTCTCTATATATTAAACATATGTTATATTCTTAAAAGAAACATATTGGTGTACGAAATCTGAAAAATCAAAAAGAACTGTTCCAGGGCTGGAAAACTTACACTTTTTGTGATATATAAAATTAACTACAGAAAACTTATTTTTATTTTTTTTATAAAATAAACTTATTTTATACTTCAGTACGAATGAATTTGGTATTTCAAATTAAAAAAAAATTAAAACGAAGTTTCCAGGGTTGGAAAACCTTATTTTTTATACAAAAGTAACTTAGTAAAACAAATTTTTTCATTTTTTAATATAAATTAAACATATCTTACATTCTTAAAAAAAGATTGTTTTTAAGAAGACAGAAAAATCAAAAAGGGGGATTCCAGGGTTGGGAAACTTACACTCTTTGTGATATAAAAAATTAACTACCGAAAATTTATTTTTATTTTTTTATTAAATAAACTTATTTTATTCTTGAGTACGACAAAATTGGTATTTAAAATAAAAAAAAACAATTAAAAAAATTAAAAAGACGATTCCAGGGTTGGAAAACTTTAAGTTTTTTGTACAAAAGTAACTTACTAAAACAAATGTTTCCTTTTTTCTATAAATTAAACATATCTTAAATTCTTAAAAGAAAGAGATTGGTGTAAGAAATCAGAAAAATCAACAAGAATGATCTCAGGGTTGGGAAACTTACACTTTTTGTAATATATAAAAGTAACTAAGTCTAAATAATTTTTATCTTTTACTTTATAGATTATACATATTTTACGTTTTGGAAAGAAAAGTTTGGTGTAAAAAATTATAAAAATAAAAACCACATCTCCAGAGCTGGAAACTTTGACCTTTTTTCTGGATATTAGAGTAACTAAATAAAACATTTTTTTTTTATTTCCTTTTTTCTTTTTTTACTTAACACACTTTCTATATTTTTTTAAGAACTTCTAGATTGATATAAGGAATCAGAAAAATATAATATAATGATTTTAGGGTTTGTAAATTTATTTTTTTGTACATAAAAGTTACTAGGTCAAATTATTTTTTTCTTTTTGTTTATACTTTATGTATGTGCTTATGTATGTATCTCTATACTACACAAAAACACTTTGGTAAAGGGTATATAAGATTCGGCACAGCCGAATATAGCACTCTTAATTGTTTTGTATAATTTTTTTGTTTGTTTTTTAAGTATGTAAGCAAAATTCCGCTAATCGACTGATCGCTATGAAGGTACCACGAGAACTGATGAACCAATTAAATGTTCATAAATTTCACATACAATAGATATTCGTATTCGCAAATATCGTTTTAAATATTCGTATTCGCGGATATTGTTTTATATATTCGAATTCGAATTCGTGAATATCAAAAGTTGACATTCGGCAGATGTATGTAGTATACATACTTGTACATACATATATATACAAGCAACACGTATGACTAATTAAATAAATAAATGAGAAAAATATACGTATTTTTGTACAAAATTAGTAATTTTTTCTGTTACGTAACATTTTCAAAGACCCCCTGCCCCCCCCCCCCACCATAACAAATCGTAACAAAACTCGAACCCCCCTCCCCTCTAGAGAGTTACGTAATGTATGGACAGCCCCTTAGCAGTTTTAAGTCTATTGATCATGTATTTCTCAATAGCTTTTTCCTACGAAACTTTACATTACAGCTTTGCAGCTTTGGTAAATCGTGGTAAATTTAAAACACGGCAACAGTAAACGCTGTAAAACAGCGTTGCCATTTTGGTGCTTTTAGAGTACCCGAAACTTTATTAAATATTTATTTTCTCAATCATTTTTTTAATTCATCATAAGAAATTTTTTATTCATTTGTTAAACAACGATTTTACTATTTTAATTCGCATGCTTGAGCACAGCTTAAAACCGTGCAAATTTAAGAAATAATAATAATGTGTCTTAGTTCTTATGAAATTAAATATAATTCTTGAAAGTAAGGTTTTGCATTCATTTTTTGTTAAAACTTATTAACTTATAGCTTTCCTTAAGATGGAAAAACAAAAATTTAAAAAAGGCTTGGACAAACTACGAGCGTTAGACCAGCGAAATCCGTTTAATTCTACATAGTGCCTGATGGAATTTAAAATAATTGCCCGATATATCGATTTAATATGTCATAATCAAACATAAAATGAAGACTTCTTTATATGAAACATAAATAACAGAGAATATTTAGCTTAGTGCTTTTTTAGCCCCAATTTTTTTAAGCTCCGACTAAAACAAGGGGTTTTATAAGTTTTTCGTGTGTGTTTGTGTATCTGTGTGTTTGTCCGTATTCACGTACAGACATAACAACGGCTTGATCGATTTTGATTTAGTTTTAAGCTATTGCATAGCTTTTATCGCAGGCTTGGAGGGTGTCGACCGAATCAAGAAATTCCGTAACGAAAAAATCCTAAGACTATTTTTATTTGAATCGCCCAGTGTATGTTAACCCCTAAAGTATGCTATTGATTCTATTAACAAACAGTATTGCTAGAACAGATTTTTGCATGTAGGAAAACACAATATGGCGTATTTAAGAGCAATCGTGGTTGACAAAAAATGATAAACACAAACAAACAGACAATTCGTAGGTTTTTTATTTTAAAAAATAAATTTGCATAAGTTGATAAAAAAAAAATGCTAAGCAATAGCTTTACCGCAGCAGTCCCCGAGTGCCACACTTTTTTTTTTTTTTTTTTTTGAAACGTGAGTTGATCGAGAGGGTTCTTAGCTCTGTTTCAAGAAAAACGGTGCAGCCGTTTAGAAGATCTCACATATTTTTTAGAGAAAAGAGAGAAAAGAGAGTTGTTACCACTGTTGTAGAGTATTAATACTCGCAGAGAGTCTCTGTCTCTCTCTTTAAATTGAACAATAAGTCCTGGTTCACATACTTCAACTTTTGTTCAAAAACTCGTAATTCAGATGTAAGAAAAAAAGGTATTTGTATTTTCTTCTTCGCCTTTCTTACAGCTGAATTACGAGTTGATCAACCAAAGTTGAAGCGTGTGAACCAGGATTTGAAAGTTGTGAACCGGGACTAAACATTTTTTACAATAGAGAAGAAAAGGTCGCTCACTTTTGGACGCTTAAAATCGTAGTATATTTAAAAGGGTTTTAAATTTAATACGAACAGTGAATTCCGCTACTGAATAAATATTTAAAATATAAAATTCGTTTTGTTGTAATTCTTTTTTTAATGAGTTGAGCTTATACTCCTTTTAGACACACAAAGTTTACTTTGTCCCGTTTCACAAACGTCAACTATTGTTGATCAATTTTCAATTCATCTGGTAGAAAAAAAAATATATTTGCATTTCCTTCTCCGTTTTTCTTACAGCTGAATTACGAGTTGATCAAGAAAAGTTGAAGTGTGTGAATCGGGACTTACTTATAGCCCTTTTACACACGGAAAGTTTACTTTGTAAAGTCTTAATTCAGCTGGGAGAAAGACAGAAAGAGAAAGTATTCTTACCTCTGTCTTTCACACAGCTGAATTAAGACTTTGCAAAGTAAACTTTCCGTGTGTAAAACGGGTCTTACTAAAGTAAACTTTGCACGTGGAAAAGGGGTATTACTTTAGTAACACCCGTTTTACACACGGAAAGTTTACTTTGCAAAGTCTTAATTCAGCTGTGTGAAAGACAGAGGTAGTAGTACAGTCTCTTTCTGTCTTTCTCAAAGTAAACTTTCCGTGTGGAAAAGGGGTGTAAGATCTGTAGATTATATAGCCTCATCAGATTTGGACGAAATGAGAATCATTTAATAATATAAAGATGAAAACATAACATACCTGTTTATTTTAAACTGTAGTTATGTATTTGGAAATTATCCACTGAATATATCTCAAGGAAACTAGGTTATATAATCTACATACATATCTTACCTTATAAAATAATAAAAAACGGAATATAATTATCACTACCCAATTTTTAGAATTGAATTGTTGAAAAAAGCCTTTCCAAAAACATAGTTCCATCCCATAATAGGAGTATGATAGGCCATAGTTAGGGCTAAATTATGTACATAAAAGATGTTGTGCTATTTATTTTAAACAAAAATGGTTATATAACATTTTTGAAAAGCTCAATGCGCATGGCCGCCGGTTTGCACGCCATCAGTGCAATTTTTACACACTTGTGATTTTTTATAACCAGTCTATCAAAAACTGTTCAACAGAAAATTTATCAAAAACTTGAAATTTTATAAAATTTATATTGTACGTGTTTAGAAATATGTATGTAACAGAGATCATAAACTTTCATTCAAAAATAATATCATTTGCCTTCTGTGTGTGTAATAATTTAATAAAACGTAAAAAAATTAAAATATTATAAGCTCTACACTTACATGAAGAATCCTCTATTAGGATCAAATGCAGTCTTGATCAATTCCGATAAAAATTCCCGAAAAACGCCGCCGCCATCAATGCCCGCCTCATCCAAACCCAATGATGAAACAAATTGAACACGGAATTTCAATCGTAAATCAGGTTCTGCCATAAAATAATATAGGTATGTACATACATATGTGTATGTATTTAAAATTATAAATATGAAATAAATATCTGCACCCACCATTTTCTGGTCTCAGTTTATCATAGGCATCTTCATACAGATGTGTTCTACGTACAGTCAATGTTATAGAGGGTCCCTGCAGAAACGCCTGTAAATGGCCTTGAATGCGCATTTTGTCAGCTGCTACGAGGCCCTGTAAAATACCCACGCGTTTACTGAAAGCCACCACAAAAGGAATTTCTCTCAAAATAGTTATCGAACGTATTTGCTTCGTTGACATAGGAGGACCATTTTCAAAATCTTCGCGTGTGAAATCGCGTATCGGTTGAAATGGTCTAATGCCACGTGTGCGGCTGCCGCGAGTTAAGGGTAAATCAGCCGGACGATCAAGGGGCAAATCCAGTCGTGTGACTGTCCAATGAGACTCCGGACAGAAACCCAATCTTAAGTCGCGGGTGTGTATTTGATTTAGTACAAACACAACTACTTTCAAAAGATTCGACCATATTTGCTTTTGTTGCTTCATCTTTTTGTCATCTGAGTCGGAACGACCCAAAACAAAGCGATAATGTTGATTAAGATTTGAACGTGTTTCAGGAAAAGCCAATTCCACTAAACCCAATGAAACTTCTTTTAAAGTCTTTGATAATTGCACTATTTCTGCCAAAGAAAATGGCATAAGGCGAACATGTAGAGCTAACTGTAGAGGTTTCTCTATTAATAGTTTGTCATCACAAAACTCTACATCGTGCAGAGTGGGTAAAAGACGTCCGAAGAGCATACAAAATGTGGCCAACAAAGGCACAAATGATTCAGCACCAGTGTGCTTAGCTGTAAAATTAATTAATAAGTATTAACAACTCAAACACATGTATGGATGATGAAGTGTCTAATACTTACGAACAACTCCTTTCGAAATCAATGTTAGTGGTGCATTAAAACCCTGTTGTTTCGATTGTGATATCAAAGTAAACCAAACGGCACGTATAAAGTTTGGCATGAAGGACAAGGTATATAAAAGCCTTTAAAAATTAAAATGCAAACCTTTTTATGAAGCCAATTTTAAAATTCCAACTGTACTTACTTATATTCGAACATGGCCATTTTGTTATAAATCATTAAATTATGACAAATTTCGCAAAGACCATAGAGTACGGCTTCATCTTTCAGATATTCCTCTATATGATCTAATATACAGTGTACACGTTCGCCTTGATTTAACAGTTCTATACATTCCAAAAGACTTTCTTTTTCTTTATCCGATAAGGGTATGGAACAAGCGACATCCATTGTATCCATAGATTGCATAGTGCGATTATTTTTAATCCGATCATCTTCATCATCGCTTTCATCTTCGGACGATGAGTCTTCGCTAGCAAGATCATGATGAGATTGATGATGACTGCCATGCTTTAAAGACGATTTGGGTAATTGTAAAATCTTCGGGGATACTTCAGCAATAACTTTTATATAATCTCCTAACAATGATTTGGCATGAAGGGAGCCTAAGGATATTGCAAAACAAAAAAAAAAACAAAATTAATTCGCTTTTAAAAAACTTTCAAAAACTTACTCAATTGTTTCCGATCCAACATCAATAGAGAATGTAATAAAAATGTACTAAATATCCTTGTTGGTTCCTGACTTTTCACATTAGTATATTCTTTTATCCCGGAAGAAGAATCGGAATTTGTTAAACTATTAAGACTTTCAGCAGCTGAGGCACCGGTAAACGTAACCACTACCGGACTACTATCGACTTGCATTTTTTCAGGCAGTTCTGATCGAGTGCATCGCTGTAATGTCTTCAGTAAGTATTCGAAGGGGAATTCGGTGCATTCAGAAAAGCTGGGTATTAAAAAATAACGTACACAGTCGGTAAATGGCATTGCCAATATGTACTTCGTAAAAGATTGACAAACGATATTGCCGTAGGAAATACCAAATGCCGCTTTATTGGCTAACAATAATGGTCTGAGCATTAATTGCAATATAGTCTCTGAGAATGGATTTGGTGGATGAATGGTCTCACCATCCAATGGTGGACATTTTAACTCCAATAAATTACGCAGACGTTTGTAATAATCTTGATCTACTAAATAACGAAATATATGATTTAAATATGTTTGTATTAATTGTTCGTTTTCCACATAACGTTCTATAGATGATTCAGCTGTAAATGTTTCCAGCATTCTCAGTGGTATGGCCTGCGACGTTTGCTGGACAGTTGTTAACTGTATGATACATAAATCGAGAAGTTTTTTAAGACGATGCAACCAAACAATGTCTGTTGTGGAGTTTTGCACTAAGCGTATAGGATTCTTTAAGACGTGCTGACAGATTTCGATCTAAAAAAAAGTTAATGTGAAGATAAAATCAAGAGAGAAATAGAGAGAGAGAGATAGAGTTGTAATCATTTGCTATTTTAAATTTTTTACTTTTAAGTTATAAAATATGTATTTATTAATAATTACATATTCTATATGGTATGACCAATATATTCCGGTTTTTTGGTTTCGTTTTACCTTCAATTTACTTGCAAATATGTATATGATAGTCTCGGGGGTATACCTTCCCAGCAAAAAATTTCAAAAAAGGTAATCCAGCTAGGAATTAAGCATTTTTGGTGGAAGCTGTTCCTTACTGGGTTACGAACTTAATGATTTTAACAAGGCGTGAGACTAAAATAATCGATTTTTGAGAAGAGGTTATGTTGTTTATTGTAGGAACTAATTATTTTTTTCGTTGTGGGAAATAGTTATTTTTTTTTCTTAATGGAACTACTTTTTTTAGTCGAAAAAATTACTTTTTTTTAAATAAACCGTTGTTTGAGTAAATGGAAGATCTTGATTAAAAACTCAGTTTGATTAAATAAATAATAACTTTTTAAGAAAAATGTTAATAAATTAAAATAAACTAATCGGGCCTATTCTCGTTTAAGTGTCCAGGAGACGTACAAAAAAAAACCCATCAATCGGTAAGAATGTGTTAGTGTCGTTTAATTGATGATTTTTCGGAGACGTACAAATAAAATCGTCAATCAGCATTTTAATTTTGTGTTCGTTGTGTGCGATGGCATATATGTCTTCATCGGATGATGATTTTCTGTTATTAGCGGCATTAAAACTTTATGAAATCTTTGTATAAAAAAGCACATTAAACAAATATACAGAGCTAAATAATAATTTTTCTATCTTCCACACTAATTTTTCATCTATTATTATTATTATTATTTATAATAATAATAATTCTAGTTCTTCAAAACACTCTAAAAAAACAAACATATTTTTCTTAAAAAAAATTCGAAACAAACAAACGATTTTTAATATAAAAACAAGACATTGGGTGTGTGAATAAGAGTAGAATGTTGAATGTTGAAGCAACAACATCGACGGAAAAAATTAACTTAAAATTTTTGAAAATTTAAAAATAAATCAAATACATAAAATTAAAACGTCAATCAAAAGAAAATTTTATTGAAAATTATATCAATTTATAATTGAATTATTAATTACACAATAAAAACAAAATAAATTTCTGTTCATCGGGATGAATGATGAAGAAGAGGCGGCCTCTAAAAAGAGGAAAAAAACTAAGAGCGGGGAAAAAGATAATGAGCCCAATATGGAGGAGGTTAGATGCCTAAATTCTCGCCTTCTTGAAAAATTAACTGAAGCTGACAGAAGAATTGGAGAACTGGTCAATGAGAATGTCGGTTTGAAAAAGCGACTTGATCAGTTGGAGAAAAAGAACTTGATTCCAAGTGCAAGCAGCCTTAGTTTCGACTTTGAGGATGACATGGAGTGTCAAGAAGTCATAGTTAGTCTACCGAAAAATGACTGCAAAAAGCAACATATTGTAGACACAAAGAAGACTGCTAAAAATAGTGCCAAAGCAAGAAAGAGTGCTGAAGACAAAATAACAAGTAAGTCAGTTCCATTAATAATCACGGAGAACGCGGATGTAAAGAAACTGAAAGAAAAAATAGATAAACATTTAGGACATAAGAATTATAATATTAAAGTTTTAAAAAATAATGTAGCAAATATTAAGGTCTGCACTCTGGAAGACTATGACAAAGTTAATAGCCTTCTTGAACAAGCTGGTGTACATAGTTTTACCTACACTCCAAAAGGTCTTCGGCTACTTTCAATGGTAATAGAGGGTCTTCCACCGTCTTTCAATTCGGAGGAAATAATTGAGTACCTAGTCGGTCTCCAGATCAATATTGAGATTCTAAGCGTAAAATGGCTTGGAGGAGATAAATGGATCATCAGACTGGCAAGGAACTCTGACATTGCAAAATTTTTTGACATAAAGTATATCCTACGATGCAAGGTACATATAAGGAAATATAGACGGACTGGTGTTACGCAATGTCACAATTGCTAACGCTATGGACATGTAAGTACCAATTGTCGCATGCCGTTTAGATGCGTAAAATGTGGTGGTTCTCATGGACCAGCGAATTGTTCGATTCCTCCCAAGGAGGAGAACATACAAGAGACTATTTTGACAGATCCTGTCACCGGCCAGATCAGTAAAAGGGTTGGAATTCCACTTAAGTGTGTAGTTTGTGAGCTTGAAGGTCATGCTGCCAACTCGAAGGATTGCCCTCATAGGAAAAAGCTTCTTCTGCAAATGCAGGAAAAGAAAATTGATAGGAGTGGATTCCAGCCTTTTGTGCGATCAAGAACTAATAACTTTGTAAAAACAGGTGTTTCTTATGCAAAAGCAGCGGCAACTGGTGCTTCGCCAGTGGAGGATATTGCTTCACGTAGTACCACGACTTCCGGACAGGTGTATAATTTAACAGGAGGGGGAAGACCAAATGGAAATCAAGTCTCGTTGGGATCAGCAATGGGCCAGTTTGACCAAATAGACAAAGACTGTCGACGATTTTTTGGTGGAGGACTTTTGAAAAGCTTGGACAGAATCGGTGGATTTGCGGTTAAATACCAGGAACTCGACAATGATGAGGAGAGGTCCCGCGCCCTGCTTGGCATGTTAATGACATTAAGACAGGATGGCTAGAACACTCAAGACAATTTTTATTAATACAAACTCTATAGTCTCAAGGCACAGGAGACATTATTTGGACTTGTTTTTAAGAAGAAATAAACCCGACATACTTCTAGTGGCTGAGCACCATCTCAACCCTAGGCACAAATTGGACATAACAGGATACAGGACATTTAGACGTGATAGACAAGGACGTGGAGGTGGTACTGCTGTTCTCATTAGGGATGCTTTTCATTGTGAAGAGATTGTTCTAGATACTGGCCAGATAGAGAATACTGCTGTACGCATACGAAGGTTAAATTCGATTGACTTAGTTGTTATGGCTATGTATCTGAAACCAAGTGACACGTTTTCAGCACTAGACCTGGATGCGGTTCAGAGTCTTGTGCAAAACTGCAGTCTATTGATAGGTGCTGATTTCAATGCAAGGCATCCCTACTGGGGAGATAATTACACGAACACAAGAGGACGTAATCTTCGGGAATTTTTGCTTTCAAACCCGGACTTTGAGATTCGGCCGACGAACGGACCAACGAGGAGGAATTCTTATCTTGACTTTTTTGTTGCGACTGTTGACATCACTTCTGTGAACTCTAATTTGCTTAGGACATTGGACTATGAATCGGACCATAAAGCAGTTGAAATTGTTTTCTCCACAAGCGATTGCTTGACGACAGATCGTTCTACAAGATACGACTATGAGCACATGAACAAGACCAGATTTACGAATCGACTATCATCTAATCTTGATGCATTTGGACTACCAATTGACAGAAATGTGACTGAAACTGAAATTGACGAATGCATCGTTTCTTTGAACAATGCAGTTCGAGATGCTATGCAGCACTCCATTCCGAAAGTCTCTGTTGGAGGCCGAGGTTTGCTGAGGCTTCCACAGCATATTCTTAATTTCATTGACGAAAAGAAACGGCTTAGACGAAGGATTCACAGAAGTCAAGACCTTGAAAGACGAAATATTTTTAAGGCTGACTTACGTAACTTGGACAGAATAATACAGGGTGCCATAGTCGGTTTTGAACGGCATCACTGGACATTCGGATCAATAATAGAACATTTAGAAATGTTAAAAATGCTGCAGGACTTAATTCTCGTCCAATTTTACGTGGCTTGATGACTCCTGAAGGAACAATGGTTATGGATGCACCTAGAATGACAGCTTTATTAGCAAATCATTTCTTTCAAGTTAATCCGGAACAATTAGGTCATACTGATGCTTTAAGCCTTAATGTACGGGATACTGTTTCAACTTTGGACAATACAACACCATTGACAACATTTGGTACAAACGTTACTGCAGATGGGGCAATTTTAGGTGAAAACGTTGATCACCTTGGATTTATCAGTCCAATGTCTATCGGCAAAGCAGTAAGAGCAAGATCAAACAAGAAGTCTAGTGGGGTGGATGGTATACCTGACTTTGTTCTTAAAAAGACTGACATGGTAGCTTGGCGGTTTTTGGCCATTTTGTTTAATCATTGCTACAACATAGGCTATTTCCCAAAAGCATGGCGGATAGCGCTTGTTGTACCAATTCCTAAGCCCAGATTGGATCCTCATGAGATTGGGAGCTATCGACCGATTTCCTTGCTATCGGCCTTCGGAAAGCTATTTGAGTTCTTTCTTCTGGAAAAAATAAACGATGTTATAAATGACAGGAACATTTTGAGGGACTTTCAGTTTGGATTTAGGACTGGACTCTCAACAACACATGCACTTACAGTATTTACCGACTACGTTTCTAGAGGATTGAATAGGCGATGCCCAACAATAGCGGTCAGTTTGGATTTTGCTAAGGCTTTCGATTCAGTCTGGCATGAAGGGCTTATTTATAAGATGATTAACCTGGGATTTGGTTCGGGCATCTGCCGAATGGTGAATAGCTTTTTAAAGGATCGATTATTTAGGGTTCGTATTGCTGACACTTTGTCTCACGAGGGTTCAATCTGTGCGGGTGTTCCACAGAGATCTTTGCTAGGACCTGTGCTTTATAATCTTTTTGTATCAGATATACCTGGACCTTCTGATGATAATCTTCTCTTAATGTATGCCGATGACATTTTAATTGCTTCATCGGGTGGTAGAGCAAGGACAATTAACGCCGGAATTAACTCCTATTTAGCAGTACTGACAGATTATTTTACAAAATGGAGACTCAATCTGAACATACAAAAGACAGTGGCGGTCATGATAAAGGGACGACATAAATACATTTACAAAAATTGTCGGACTTATATACCATGTTTACTTACAGGACAGCAAATGATTAGGGTTTCGGACAAGATGAAATATTTGGGCGTCACATTTCATGAAAATTTTGAATACTATCGATACATTGACGACATACTTGAAAGGACAAAAAGGATTTACTCTTCCTATCAGGGAATTTTGAAACGTAGGGTCGGGCTTGACAAAAAAGTACGGCTTTTGGTGTATCGCCAGATCATTCGACCTGTCATCTCTTACGCTTTTCCAGTCTGGTTTGGGATTTCTTCAAGCCAGATGGAGAGGCTTAGGAGATGGGAGAGAATGATTTTGGTATCTTGTCTTGGCTTAAGACCCTACTATGGACCAAATGGGGAACTTCGAAAACCATCTTGCAGATCGATTTATGACGGAATTGACTTTGGGCGTATTGATGTTTTTATGATAGGGAATTCAATTAAGTTCCTGGAAGGTGCACAGTCTTCTGATAATCCATTAGTTCGCCAATGCTTCTCATTATCTGCCAATCTGGAGACCGTTCGGTCCAAACATTATTTTTCTCCCGTAGACTTATTGACCCTTAGGGATGGTGGTCTACTTTTTCAGAGTGTAGATCTTTTATTTTACCATAGAAGAATACGAACTCTAGATATTAATAACACTGTATATAACACTTCCCAATAGTTTAATTGTATATAATTCTTTCTTTTTGTTAAGAATGAATTGGATTTTATTTCATTGCATTTTTTAGTCATAGTCTTTAGTTTGTAGTTAGTTTTTAAGTTATTTTGTAAGTTTATTTCTAATTGCCTCCCTTTTTTGTTTCCTTTTTTTTTGGGACTTTATTCATAATTTCTTATATATATATATATAAATAATAAAATTGTTGTATACTAAAACTATACTTAATTTTTAGTTATAATGGAGCAATCCTTGAAATGTTTTAGAACGTAAGGAATTTCTATTAATGTTTGAAGTTTTAGCTATCTCTGTATTATAATGTTTTGGGAAAAAAAATAAATGAAAAAAAAGGGTGTGTGAATAAAAAAAAAATATGTACATACTCGTATGTATTTGCTTTTTAGTTAAAAATTTGTTTTAAACACAAAATTCACATACATAAATACATATGCATTTGGGGTTTCAAAAATAATTTTTAAGTAATTTTTTTTTTATTCACACTACCCATTAAGATTAGAAAAATTAGAGAATATAATATAGTATTTATAATAATCATACAACTGTTTGTAGACTTTTGATTGTTTGGTTTTTTACAAACATCAATGGTACATTTTCATGAAGTGCAAATTAATTTTTTTCATCCGCGCACTTCTCCATGTCGTCACAGAACAAATAACACAAAGCAAAAGACGTTTTTTTCGTCAATCAGATTTGGAGACGTACAAATAATCAGCCGTCAAATAAAAACATCAAAATTTTTTGATTCTCATCAATCAGTGCCGACAACGTGTACGTGTAGCCGAAAAGAAACGACTGCACGCACACAACTATGTGTCTCTTTGACACTTTAAGTATCGTTTTAAAACGACATATAAAAACGACAATTTTACATTAAAATGATAATACGGTGCTAGGGTAATACGGTATCTTTTCAAGGTAAAATTGTCGTTTTTATGTGTCGTTTTAAAACGATAATTAAACGAGATTGTTTTGTAAAATTTTTTTATAAAATCAATTGAAATGGGTTATATTTTATTCGTATCCGTGCTGTATTGTTACTTATAATTACTATATTAGAAAAATTTCAATTGTTTTTATTGATGAACTTCTATTATAACCGAAAATGAAAAAAATTATTTGAAACTACTTATACTGAAATAATAATTTTCCAAAATTTAAGTAGTAATTTTTTAGTTTAAAATAAATAAGTAGAGAATTTGGAAATGCATATAATTTATTTAAAATAATTACATATTTTGGCAATATTTTCACGTCATCTTTTAAAACCCAAAGAATATGTTCAACTATTTTTAATATTTTACGTAATGTGATTTGTAAGCGAGTTCTTCAATTTGGCAATCTAAAAATAAGTCATTATATGGCAATTAGTGCAGATGCTAATGCCTAATTTTTTGCTGGGTTGTAATTCGAGACGAAGGAAAATACGGTTGATTCCATTAATTGGATAGATCTTTTTGATGGATTAAAAACCCATGATTGCTATGAACTTTTTATAAAAAAAAGTCCAAAATATTTGTTGAGATAATATCCCAACTAAATGCAATAAACCTTATAAACTTCCATGGTACACCAAAGGCCTAAAAAAGCTGAAAAACTTGCGTAACAAATTCCATAAAAAGTTTTTGGATATGGGTGATTCCGAATCTCAAGCTAAATTTCTTAATTATACCAGAGAATTTAACTTTTTAAATAAATTTCTGTATTAGCAGTTTCTCTTGTCGAAAGAACAAGAAATTATACGTAACCCCAAAGCGTTTTGGACTTTTGTTAAATCTAAAAGAAAATCGTCAGACATTCCATCTAGATGGCAAAATCTCTAATTCTTGTGAGGAGGCAGTTTGCGTCCTTTTTTAGTTCAAATTTTGAACCGTTCAACGATAATATTTCCACTTCGGGAGGTTTTAGCAAATTAAATATTGGATATCTAGTCTTGTCTGAGATTGATGTATCTGACGCTATTACTCAGGTAAAGAATTCATTAAAATCTGATTGTGATGGTATCTGTACTTATCTGCTAAAGAAATCGAGTACCTCCTTAGTACCAGCTCTAACGTTTATCTTTAATTTGTCTCTGAAAGAAGGGCAATTTATAAGCAGGTGGAAGACTGCCATAGTCACTCCAGTTTTCAAAGATGGCATCAGAAATGATGTAAAATGTTACAGGCCTATCTCTAAGCTTTCTTGCGTTTCCAAAATGTTTGAGCATATTGTGCATAAAAAGTTATTTTTCCAAATTAAACCTTGGATTTCTCCGTATCAGCACGGTTTTTATTCTGGCCGATCAACTATTACTAATCTGACCCTTTTCAGTGAATATTGTTTGGATGCTCTCGAGCATGGTAGCCAGGTAGAAGTTATTTACACAGACTTTTCTAAAGCGTTTGATAAAATATCTCATTCCATTCTGTTGGCAAAATTGAGTTTAATGGGATTTCATTCCCATTTTTTGCTATGGCTTGAGTCTTACTTATCTAATAGAGTTTGCTCAGTATTTATTGAAGGTTTTCAATCCTTGCCCTATTGTCAAACGTCTGGAGTGCCCCAGGGGAGCATCCTTGGCCCGTTATTATTTAATTTATATATTAATGATATTGGCGGCTGCTTTATTAAGTCAAAATATCTGTTATATGCCGATGACTTAAAGTTTTTTATGAAATGTGATTCATTGAGTGATATTTGCACTATGCAAAATGAGCTTAATAATTTAAGCGATTGGTGCCAACTTAATTACATGCATTTAAATATAAATAAGTGTTTACATGTCTCATTTCATAGATCCATGAATTCGACTGTAGTGATATTTAATATTAATGGCATTAATTTGAACTCTTCGAATTCTAAACTTGATTTAGGTGTTGTTTTTGATAGTTCTATGTCATTTGTAGCTTATGTTTTGTATATACTTCCTAAAGCTTATAAAATGCTTGGTTTTCTGAATAGAAACTGCTCTGAATTTGCTAATCCGTACACGCATAAATACGTTTATACGTCCTTCGTTAGATCTAATTTGGAATATGCTGCTGTTATATGGAATCCTCATGTCTCAAATCTTATCTCTCGTATCGAGAGACTTCAACGCATCTTTCTTAAATTTGTTACACGCTCATTATCATATTTAATTTATGTTCCTTATGAATCGAAGTGCCTTTTTATTGGCCTACGTACTTTAGAAGGACGTAGAAAACTCCAATCCGCCCTTCTTGTGTACGATATTATTAACGGATACATTGACTGTCCTGATTTGCTTCATGCTGTACCATTTTTTATACCTCCCAGAATTTTCAGGTTAACTAAGCTGTTTGATGTTCCTTTTCATCGGACTAATTATGCTCGTAATGGCACACTAACCCGTGCTTTCGTGTTTCTCAATGAAATTAACTTTAAATTGCAAAGAGAATCAAAGTCTTATATGGAGTTCAGCACTGAGAAAAATGATTTTAAACTTGTTCTTCTAAGTGTAATAAAATAATATTGTTATTTGAAATTTTGCTATCATTTTATTACTTTGTATATTCATTTTAAGAAATTAGCTCTCTGTATTTTTTGTTGATCTTTTACTATTTTACTATATATATATAAGTTATTCAATATTAGTTATTAAGAAAAATGTACCTTTTTATCGTAGTCTGAAAGGACTTTCTGTCCATAGACTGAATTAAATAAATAAATAAAATACTTTCGAACTTGCATGTTATAAACATATAAATTCAAAATTATTTCCATTAGCTCTGTTCATTTACTTTCCCAGCAGAAATCTACAAATATGAAAAAGTAAATGAACGCTTTACTTGTAAAAACTTGCAAGAAAATTTTATTCATATCAGAACCATGCATGGAAATCATGATACAATTGTACTTTTTCTGATGTATTTTGTTTCATAATATATTAAATTGCAATTTTTTTAGAAATTGACATTTAATATGAAATTCTTTTCACAGTTTCATGTAATTGTCCTATTTTTATGCATTTTTCATCATTTTTTAATTTTATTCGGTTAACAAATACAAAAGTATCACTTTCCATCTTTGATCAGATATGAGGAACAAATAAAATTATTTGCCATTAAAATTGAATTTATGTGACTTAATGAGAAAAAAAATAATAAATTAGGACAACATGCTTTCTTTTTTCATACGTATACATATTGTTTTTAACAAAGAAATGCATATTTTTCAGTTTTCCTTTTTCAGATATGTTTGAAATAATTAATTTGACAACAAAACATACAACTAGTAACAATTTGTAGGAAACTCAATTTCTTTCTCTCATTTGACGCTCTCTCCTTGCAAACTTTTTATTTATTTATTTATTTGTTTATTTAATTGTTTCAGTCTATGGACAAAAAAGTCCTTTCAGACTACGACATACAATTTAATATTTGAATATATAATAACTTATATGTAATAACTTATATTTGCCTGTATAGGGTAAACATTTTAAAAGACAAGCTTAGAAATAGGCCTATAACATCTCACATCATTTCTAACGCCATCTTTGAAAACTGGAGTGACTCTTGCAGACTTCCAACTAATAATAAAATCACCATCGTTTAGAGACAAATTAAAAATAAAAGTTAGCGCTGGTATTAAGGATTTACTCGATTTCTTTAGCAAATAAGTACAGAGACCATCAGAATCAGATTTCAATGAATTCTTTACCTGCGTAATGGCATCAGATATATCAATCTCAGACAAAACTAGATTGATTACCAATATTTAATTTGTTAAATTCACCCGAAATGGAAATATTGCCTTTGAACGGTTCAAAATTTGAGCTAAAAAAGGATGCAAACATATTTACCGCTTCCTCACAAGAATTAGACATTTTTCCATCTAAATTGACTATAGATGGAATCTATGATGATTTCTTTTTAGATTTAACAAAAGTCCAAAACGCTTTTATAATTTCCTGCTCTTTCGACAAGAGAAACTGCTTATAAAGTTAAATTCTCTGGTATAATTAAGAAATTTAGCTTGAGATTCGGAATCACCCATATCCAAAAACTTTTTATGGAATTTGTTACGCAAGTTTTTCAGCTTTTTTAGGCATTTGGTGTACCATGAACAAATATTTTGGACTTTTTTTATAAAAAGTTCAGAGCACTCATGGGTTTTTAATCCAGCAAAAAGTTCAATCCAATTAATGGCATCGAACATAGAGTTCAGCACATTAAAATTAAAAGCATTGAAGTTAAATCCATTAACAGGCGGGAATTTAGAATTGTTGAAAAATGTTAAACTAGCTATTTCTAATACCAAGGCTTGGTGATGAATATTTCGGGGTGATATCCACGGGGTGATATCCTCAGTAAAGGACTAAGAACTTTAACATTAAGAAAATCTGGTACGAAAATAAGATACAGAAAACGATTTAATTTATTCGCGTAATTTTTAACTTGACACAAATTTAAAATTTTTACCTTTTTCCCTGTTAAGATACATAGGTAGCAAACCGTTCAAAATTGAACGAAACAATCAACTACAAAAATGTACCCAAGATCTCAATAAACAACTTTCTAGAACATATGAACTTCCTAGGAATGATTCTTAACACCTTTAGGCAGCGCTTAGGTGAAAAATGTCCCGACAATTTTTTAATTTCATTTGTTTGGAAATATTTCACTTTTGCGGCTACCTAAGTGCTACCTACAAATATCATAATGCTGAGTCACGTATTAGTCACGCGTATTTTTATATAATGATTTTAACAAATAACGTTTGTGATTTTAGCTTACTTTCTCAACCTTGTTAATAAAACTGTTTTTGGATAATTGTTGAATACAAATTCAATAGACCTCTTCCCGATTTTCCCCAATTTTAATTTGACAAAACTACTTCTTTCAGAGAATTGAAAATTTTAAAATTCCAAAAAAAAACTGATAACTGCCATTTGACAAAACAACTTGTCTCATTTAATTCTAGCAAATTTTTGCCAATTCATTCTTGACAAAGCAGCTGCTCTCGAAAGAAGTCGTTTTGTGGAAAGCAAAGTTTGAAAAACTTGCAACTAGTCTTGGCTTAAGCGATCAAGATGAAAGATTACTTTCTTATTTAATCAAAACAAGTTTGACAAAAAAACTTGTGTATTGACCATGTCAACAGCATAAGAGTGATTGTTGAACAATCCGTAGATTGGAGATCTTTACCTAACATGTATAGATTTTGAAAAGGCTTTCGATACCTTAAGTCACTCTGCAATATGGAAAGCACTTAAATGTAAAGGTGTACCCTGCAAAATAATAAGACTCATAAAGGATCTATTTCCGAAAGCTACCTGTCGTGTCCTCCATGAAAACCAGCTAAGGAGGAAAATCAAATCAATTGTGGGATACGTCAACGATGTGTACTTTGAGCACTGCTTTTTAATTATGTACTTCATGTAGTAATGCATAAGTCAACGGCCAATGGAAGAGGATTAACCCACACTTTTTTTAGATATTTAAGCTATATTGACTATAGTCCAGGAAACTACATCTTGTGTTGGCTTAAAAATAAATATCAATAAAACAAAAACAATGCGAATAAGGAGTAAACCTTTTTTATAAGGGCCAAGCACTTGAAGAAGTAGACACCTTCTGTTACCTGGGCAGCATATTAGATAAGAGTGATTGCTCCAAAGCTGACATCTACTGACTTAAATCAGTATGGAACTCTTCATACATATCAAGAAAAACAAAGTTAAAAATATTCGACACAAATAGGAATTCCACACTACTATACGCATGCGAGACATGGAACACATCATGACGCGAACTGAAATCTACGAAAGTTTTTGTAAACAAATGCTTAACGAATATACTGGCCAAAAATAATGAGCTTTGGTTTAAAACCAATCAGAAGCCAATCAAGTCGAGTACGCCCAGCACAAACTTAGAAACGACATACTCAATTTGGTTATTCTCTAAGGTAAAAAGTTAGTAAAAAAAGTGATGTAAAAGAAGTACCACAACTACTGATTAGAACCACTGACAAATCCGAGAAAGCCAGTAAGCTGATAAAATTGACTGATTGATTTAAATGCTTAAGTACAAATTCTTAAGACAACCTCATTAGCTTACGGGTTGGCAAAAACAACCCACTTCGCTCCAATAACACGCTAATGATTCACTAATTTTTTCTTGGAGTTTGGAGTATTTCGTATCAATAGTTGTGCTGGGTATGTATCTGTACATACAAAATTCTTGCAAGTTTCCCTTCCAACTTCCGAAATTATGAAACCATGTTACCCTAATGTCGAAACTTTTCTATTTCAGTGCAAAAAATACTTACCAATCTTTCACCATCTTTGGTTTCCTTGTTGTTATAAAAAAATATAATTCGTTTTAGTAGGAAAGCAAGGTTTTCTTCTTGTGTAAGTTTGTCGCGATGAGTGCGTATAAATTCATCAAATGTTTCCCTTTCATAACGTTTACGCCTCTGGCGGTGTATAAATGAACGAGAATATGATTGTACAATAACTGCTCCATTGTTTTCTCGACGTAATTGATTTCTTTTCAAGCGCTCTTCAGCTGCCTTGCGTATAATCGTTTCCCGATCGCTACTTGTGGAGGCACCACCAAAACTTTGATTTGGTTTACGTCGATATTCACCATCGAAGCCGAACATTGTCAAGTTTTGTTGTCCTAATTGTTGCACTTATTGTCCAGACCAATTGGGAATACTTAGCAATTTCTTTTTTTCAACAACGTCTGTAATGGTGTCTTTCGATTTCAGTCAAATATTTATTACAATTTCCTCTTTTCGCAATTCTTTTTGTTGCTATTTCTTTGTTTTGTCCATTCAGCTATTATATTCTAACTGCATTTTTTATAAATTGGTTTTTTTATTGTAATTAATTTAATTTCTGAGCTTTTTATTAATAGTCACCTTTTTGTGTATTTTCTATTTTTTTTAATTCAGCATGACACTAAAAATTTAGTTAATTGTCAAATGTGACATTAGTGTTCTTATTTTTTTTAACAAAACAAAACAAAACAAAAACAAAAACATATGATAAAGAAAGAACTGGGTGTCACGTAAAACAATAAAATTATGACTTTTTCAAAACAGGGGTTGAGAACAGGGAACGAAGCCGATACTGATTTGTCGGCGGCGGCGGCTGACCAAAAATATCATCGGCGGCGGCTAAAAGTCGACTTGCGCCGAAGAAATCTCGGCGGCGGCGGTTAAAAAATAAAACCATCGGCGGCTAGTACAAATCGGCTGAGAGTCGGCTAATGTCAACAATTTGTATAAGCAAACCACTACCACAGAATAGTCTATGCCATCACCTCATATTGTAATTCAAAATAAAGGTATTTTTTTTACAGAAAAAAGATATTTTAAGTGAAAATATATATATAGCACTAACATGTTACTGTTATAATTAGGCAATTCATGATAGGTCTAGAGTTTTAAGAATTATTTTGACGTTTTTCGTGAAATTCAATGTAAAAAATCGTTAACAAAAAAATTTTTATGAATCTGTACGTGGAAGATAAGCTACACCAAGCCACATTTTTTTCAAAATACTTTTTTTTTATATTGTTATCATCATTTTTTCCTTTATCGATAGCTGAAATCCAGTAAGTCCTGTGTTTCAAGGGACATTAGTACTGATCAAAACTATCTGGAAGGTAAAGAACACGAAGTCCATCTTTAAAAGTAACGGTAATATATTACGTAATTTTATTACCGAAATATTAGATATAAAACAATATTAGATTTATATGATATTGTTACGTTTTTCTCTCTATAAAAACGCTTTTCCGTAGATCCGAAGATTTGCAAATGAATACAAGAGCCGAGTGTAGTAATTAGGGTTAAGAATGATACAAGTTTTATTTACGAATACACTTATACTAAATTACTCAAGAGCTTAAATACACTAATACAACTTAAACTAATAAATTACACACAGTTATTCACAACTGGTTACCACTACACCTTCTTCGCTGTAGTTTACGCACGTTTCTTAGCTGGCTGCGCAAGTAATCACGTGACACCTCTTTGTCTACTGCTCGTCACTTACGAGACTCACTCTGCCGTCACTCACAGTTGATACACCAATACCTCTTTGTCTGCTGCTCCTCACACACGGCACTCACTCTGCCGACACTTACAGTTGATACACCAATAAAGACGCACTGGCTTTACTTACACCCTTATACACGTCTATTCGCTGCGCTGTTCCCTTTACTCCAGTCGACACGATAGACTCCACAATAATCTCAATTCCACGATAGACTATTATTAATTCACAACTTAATTATCAACTGACTAACGAGTTCTTAACTTGACTACTTTCTGATTAGCACTAACTATAACTGTTCGCGACTGACTTACAACTGCAACTAACTCACTCATTGGATGCGTCACCTCTATTTATATTTCACAGAAATTCCACTAGAAGTTTCAAGCAATGTCTAGACGATCATTATCATCTTATATGCTGCCTAATTAAGTTCATGTGGTAACTATGTACATACATGTGTATATGCATACGTGTGTACATCATTAACTAAGCAACACACGGTGGTTGTTTATCTTTTGCTTTTCGTTTGAATTGGCATGTATGTATGTGTACAAATATGTGAATCTTCATAATAAGCAGACGCTTTTTTTGTTGTTGTTGCTTTTGCTTGTTTAGTCAAGCTAGGCATGCTTATTTAGTTGTTGGCTACTTTCTAGACTATTCTTTGCTTTGACCCTGTAGGAATATTTTCGCGTAGCATTTACATTAACCCTGTTGGAATATTTTTGTGTAATGTTGCTTAACATTGTTGACGGCTATTTTCGTAACAATATATTTGGGGTAAGTCAAACTGTTAATCCTACCGAAATTGAACCATTAAGGGCCATTATTACAACTTAAAGATAGTTAAAAGTAGGATTTTATCGGACGTATAAAAACTTTATCATTTGCCAAATTTGCCTTTAACCTAAAGTGAGCGATAAATTACTGGCAAGTTTATCCTACCTGGTAAATTAAATCCAATTTGCAATAATGAAAGATTTTTATACGTCCGATAAAATCCTATTTTTAGCTAACCTTAGGTTGTAATAATGGCCCTAAGAGGTCCATCCACTTGCAATATAATTTAGCAATTTTTCGTATTGTACATTAATGTCGCCAAGGTGGCACAATATATTGGCAAATATCAAAAGACTTGATTTATAACATATGCATCAATATTGTATAATGAATGGGCTGCTTTAGTCATTTTCCAAATGTTTTAGCAGTCTCCTGCAAAATTTTCAAGATGTGACTTGGTGACCAAATAGAAATAATAAAAAGTAAATTTCATCCGAATCATTAAAATTTTCCAAAATATACATACATTTCATTTAATTTTTATTTAAATTAAACCGCAAATAATTGCTGAATAGAAAATGGCAAAATGTATTATCAAATATTTAATAGATTTTTATATACACATCTAGTTATCAGATGTGGCGTGATATCGCCACATCTGGCAGCCCTCCTACATTTTTCAATGGTGAAGCTACCAAATGCTTTATTTTTCAGTGATATCAAATTCTTTATGATAAAAATCACTATTTTTCAAAGCACAATTAGTTAGTTATCATTACTGACAGAAGCTAACACATAATTTGCAAACAAAAAAATAAAAAATTCTGATTAACAGAACGGCTAAGTCGAAGCCGAAAATGAGCCGCATAAGTCGGCGGCGGCTGAGGGTCTTTGAAAATTGCCGGCGGCGGCTGTTAGCCGACTCACAGCCGATCGGCTTCGTTCCCTGGTTGAGAAATTATACTTATTTACATATGGAGCCTTTGCCGCAAGAAACAGATAACTCAAAACATGCGTTTTTTAGTTAACATTACATAAAACTGTGGAACAGTTTTTTTTACCAAATATAACTGATACCCAAACCTAATGTAAAGTGGTTCGCTGAATCCGAATATGAAGTCAAAATCGTCGAAAGTAGAGATATAGCCAAATTACCGTTTTTGGGTTTTAAAAAAATATGATGTGGCTTAAATGCAAATTTCTTAAAAAATATTCGTCGTTTTATTCACCTTTTCTCTTTCATTAAAATATAGTAAAATTACTAAAATAAACAGATATCGCATGTCAAGATTAGTCAAAAAATGATGGAGATACAATGCACAGAATTTCAATTTCAATTTCATTAAAAATTGTATGGTTTTTTTAAATTTTGCTGTTTTCAAGTTTTCTTTTTTTAACCAAACAATTAAAAATTTTAAAATTTTTTTGCATAGGACATTAACCCATTTTAATACAAACATTTTGCGCTCTACAAGGTCCAGATTGGTGCAAAAATGACAAAGCTACAGAAGATTTAGTGAATTAACCCACTTTTCGGTTTTATTAAATCAAAAACCCAAAGGAAATAAATACGCAGCAAGTTGAGCTTAAAAGGAGTTTTGTTGCACAAAGGTAATAAAAAGCTGTCAATTCTAGTGGCGCACGCAGTTAATGTTAAAGAATCATATGAGTCCATGTCTAAATTACTGGGTCTGATAAAGTACGAACAGCATAACTGGAAAATCTATGCCGATCTAAAATCATGATGCCATGATGACTGGTTTGCAACAAGGCTACACAAAATATTGCTGTTTTTTGTGAAAATGGAACAGCCGAGCGCGTAACGAACACTATGCTCGAAAATATTGGACGAATAGAATTAATTTTACGCTTGGCCAAGATAATGTCAAACACAAAGCTTTGGTAAAAAAAGGAAAACTAAATTAGACTTTTAAGCTGGGGGAAATACCGATATTTTTCTGTGCAGCCACGCACTTCATCAGCACCCTAGTCTATCTACTTGGGTAGAGATTGTTATTAACATCAGCTATTTAACGTAAATTCTAATGAAGCGGAATGTGAGAAGTTATTGTTGTGTACAATTATTGATTTACCTTTGGTAAGTACACATGTAAGTATCACTATTCATTTCCCCTGTGTTTCCATTTTTTCATTTTTCTATTTAGATTAGCACGAAGTTATATTACTCTACCTACATACGTATGTTTAACTATTCTTGCTTATCTTTTATCACATTAATTATCTTTTACTTATTAGATGTACCGTCGGTAAAGATAAGCAAGAATCGTTAAACATACGTAGGTAGAGTAACATAACTTCGTGCTAACCTAAATAATACTTACATATGTATGTATTTACCAAAGGTGCTGATGAAGTGCGTTGCTGCACAGAAGAATATCGGTATTTCCCCCAGCTTAAAAGTCTAATTTAATTTTTCTTCTCTTCTTTACATAGCGTCTATACCTGATATAATATCAAATATATTTCTATCAGCAAACGTCAAATTTCATAGCAGAGCGAATTATATTACGTGTGGACTGCAATATTAGTATTATATTAATATTATATCAGATATTATAATATTGTTTTCATAATATATATTTACAAAACAATATTATGATATCAAGTGTCAAAAAACACACACATACATAGATACGTGAAGAGAATTTTGTGTATTAAAGTGAAAATTAGTATTTTTTGTTAAAAAAATGCGGAAATAATTTAATTATGCACGATGTATTAAGGAAATACCAAAATTTTTATGAAACACACATTACTATTACAATGAACGAAGATGTTTACTGCACGGCTGCCTGATATTTATGAAATATTATGATATTTACAAGAGTACGTTTTCCCCTACATAGATATTAATATCAATATTAATATATATTTTATCTAATTCTGCCGACGTTCTCTCTCATATTATATCAGAGTTAATATCAGGTATAGGCGCTATGTTAGAAACTCAAATTAATTAATAAAAAAAAATATTTCATTCAATAAGAAATGAAATTACTGAACTTAAGCCTGAATAAGAAATTATTTCTGATTAAAATTCACTACAGTTCAACTAAATCTAAAAATGCCTCATTTAAAAAAGGAAAACATTATTTTGCCGCCGCTACATATTAAACTTGGCTTAATCAAAAATTTCGTCAAAGCTTTGCTAAGAAGAGGAAACCGTGAAGCATTTGAATACCTGAAAACCGTTTTTCCCAACGTATCAGATGGCAAAATTAAAGAAGGTGTTTTTATAGCATCACAAATTACTAAGCTACTTAAAGATTCCAAATTTGATTCGATTTTGTCAGAAGATGAATTAAGGAGGAGGTTATTTGGTTTAGTTGTATCAGGCTTTCTAGGAAATTTCAGGAGCCCAAATTATAAAGATATAATTCAAGACTTGTTAAAAAATTATGAGAAAATTGATAAAGTTTTTAACACGATTTTGGTTTTAGTTATGTTAGCATTCAAGGCGCGTACGATGAGGCATGTTGGGCGACTATTGTTGGTTCCTTGTGCGAGAGGTAGAAAATAATGACAACAGACAAAGCAACTCAACAGTTTAAAGCTATTTTTAATTTAATTGTTACCTATATAAATATAAGTGCGTTCGAGAACTCAAAAATTTGTTATAATTTTTACTATTTTTTACTGGATTGCGTTCGAGTACACAAAATCCAGTAAATGAGAAGGCTAATTGAGAGAGAAAAATGACAGTTCATTTACTGAGTAAATGCAAGTTTTTACTGGACAAATTTTTGCCAGTAAAATCTAGTAAAACGAAACCATATGTTTTTAAATATGAACAAACAAAACTAAAGGGAAACAAAAATTTTTAGTTTTTGATGAAATTTTTTAAATAACAAAAAACAAATGTATTAAGTTATAATTATTACAATATTTATTTAAGTTTGATGTTAGAAATATATTCGGGTATGTTATGTATTCCACGTGAAATTAAAACGTGCGGAATTTCCATAGAATTGTTGGAAATATGTATGTATGTATTTATAATAACAATGATTGCATTTCCAAACGATTTAATTTCACATGGAATTCAGAAGATAACCGATTGTTTTTAAACGTGAATAAAGTTAGTAGATTATTATATTGAAATTTTTGTTTATTCATATCGTCGGGTGGACAGTTCCTGGTTTGCCCTATGGAACATTTAAAAAAAATTACTTTGTGTTTTTTTTTTAATTCTTTCCCAGTTGTTGCATGCCTCGATCAGCTCTGGTTGTTTTGGTGCCAACTAGCTCATACGCACCTAACAGGGGAGGTTCCAACCCACAACCAGACAGAGACAAGAACAAATAAAAAAAACTGCATTACTAACACACACAACTAACTCGACAACAGCGAAACAAATTTTTGGAGGAAGAACTAGGTGTCAGGTTCCTCACTTGCCCTCCCAACCTGGGACATAAAATTCCTCTATGTAATTTTGTTATATCCCCCATAAATCCACACACACTCACCTTAAGATTGGCCTCACATTTGCCTCACCAAAAAAAAATAAATTTAGCACGTCAACATATTTGTTCGCACACTTACACTAATCACATACTTTTATTAAAATTGAATTATGCACTAAATCTAATATTTCTATTTATCTATCTATTTATATGTATAATAATAATGGCTTGATAACTATACAATTTGCTCGCCAAAAAAAAAATAAATTTAGCACGTCAACATATTTGTTCGCACACTTACACTAATCACATACTTTTATTAAAATTGAATTATGCACTAAATCTAATATTTCTATTTATCTATCTATTTATATGTATAATAATAATGGCTTAATAACTATACAATTTGTTCGCCTTACTAAGTAAGGCACAAAGTTAAGTAATACACAAATTCGATATGTTGCGTTTTATGAATTCGAGCGGTCTGTGGACCAAAAATTGTTTCAATCGATTCTTTTAGATTGTTTTGATTTTCCTTATTAATTTCACGGCAAGAAAAATATTAATAAAATAAAGTATCTTTTATTACACAGGGGTGTTCACGACTTCCCACTGGATATTTCTTTTATACAAATGAACAAAAACTTACTGATCTAATTATTGCTTAAACTAATACATAACCTACTTTTGCTATTGCCTAAATGATTAAAAATATACTCGTTATATCTTTTAACCTCCGAATTGCCAACACAAAATTACCTAGTTTCCTTCCTATTTAGAACTTGTACTCTTGTTTACCTTTCCTTTTACGCTACTCTATTTGCCTACCTAAAGGAGTGTTACGGAATTGACGAGCCATAAATCTGGAAATATAAAATGCTAAGAATTGTTAATATTTTACCCTAACAGACATTAACATGTAGACCTCATGCATATGTTTTGTTACAACATATTAGAAAATCAATACTTTAACATATTGCTTAGCATTATAAACATAATGTTCTGCCAATTCACGCACCCTGCATTACTTTTGTAGCTGGCCACAATTCCTAAATATCGTTTGGCAACACGTCACCGATCTTTAAAACTTTTACATTCCCTTTTGCTTTTCTCATTCATCTGCATGACCAGATTGTACCGTTATTTGATTGACCAATAGCAGCATGCTACGTGGCAGTGACTACGTGACGAAAATAGAGAAGGGAAAAAAAGAAAACGATTTTAAGGCTTCATGCATAGAAACGAGAATGAAAAAAGGACAGTCTGGTTTTAGCTCTAGAAATGAAGGCACGGATCGAAAAGTTGTGGTAAAAAAAAGAAAAGTGTGTGATGTGCAAAGAAATAAACAAAAAGATGTTAAGAAAAAAAGGAAAAATACAAGACAGATAAATCATTTTCAATCATACCGGAAAATTTTGCGCATGTTTTAAACTGAATTTTCGCTTAAATACCTCCCCACGTTTTCTTTTGCGACCAATACGTACACTCATACGCGAAATAAAAGTGAATATAGGAAAATTAAAAGCTTAAAATCTGAAAAAGTAAATGTGCAAGTTATCTTAGTTTAAGCTTAGCATTTTCAGTATATATACATATGTATATATACGTATGTACGTTAACAGTGGGGCCTTTATACATGACATACGTACGTTATGTACAGTTTGCAAATGAAAATTAGAAGAAAAGAAAAAAATACATATTAAAATAAAAATAAAAGTAGAGATTTGATCGGCATAAAGAAAAGGCTAACTTAAATGATTTGAAACTGTGAATAAGAATTTTAAGGAAAAAAAACAAACATTAGCCGCAATTTTTTTTTGCGTTCGTGCAAAAGGTTGCCTACAAAAAAAAGACATGCCATTCGACAAGTGAAACGTCATCGTCAAGGGCATACCGGTCAAATGTAACAGAGAAAAAAATTTTATAAATGGAAAAAAAGGTATAAAAAAACCAAAAAAAACAAGTTACATAAGCAAAATTTGGAAGAGAAAACCGTTAAGAATTTAAAACTAAAATCCCGTATGCACAAACACAAAGTAATGGCAGTAACTGTACAGAACCAATAAAAGAGAAAACCGTGATACATAATATAGAGCAATGTGCAGTGCTAACGTAAAATAAGAATCAAGCAAAAGAAAGCAAACAAAAATTATAAAAAGAAAACAAAAGACAATAAATTTTCCAAAAGCCACAACATTCTATTTTTTTTTTTTGTAAATATATATTGAAAACTTAAAACCAAAAGGGAAACAAATCAAACAAAAGAAAAGAACATTGTACATGGTGCATTAGTGTAGAAAAAAAATGTGAAGTTTCGAAGAAAACATGTAAAGAAAAGAGTGCAGATGAAGGAGTGAAAACTGAAAGCCTGAAAAAGAAAGAACCATAAGAAAAAATAAACAATAAGTAGAAAACAAACCCAAAATAAAATAAAATGAAAAAAAAATAATCAAGTAATAAGACTAGGAGATAACCAACAAGAAAATAAACTGCTGTAAATTGAAGAAAATAAATATGAATAGAATTGAAAAAAAAATCAAATCTCAGCACAACGCCGGAGTTTATTCGTCGCCGTCAACAGTATCCTGCCGCCAGCATTTAAACTAAATGTCGTTACATGCAGAGGGAGATTGTTTGATTAATTTTATCTTTTTTTCTAAAGCTAAGTACAAATTATTGTATACATATTTTTTGTAGTATTTTAGAACACGTTATATCATTATACACAAACATTTTTTTGTTTTTTTTTTTTTGAGTCGAGCCGATTTAAGTTTCACAATTTGTCGCTACATATATTTGTATGAATATTGATGTACATATGTTCATTTGACATATACATGTACGTACATATATATGTTTATGTAGTGCATTTGTGTGGTGAACCAATATTTTATTTTTATATTTGAAAATTCAATACTAATAAAACAAACAAAAACTATTTCTGTGTAGAATATTTAGACATTATTTTATCAGAATCATTAAAACCTATAAAATATACACAGTGTATTTTAAAATTTGTACATATGTACATTTCTTATACAAATGGCCATTTAATATAAATTAATGTATAAATTTAAATTTGCACAAATGAATTATACTTGCTTATTTCCCATAATTATTTTAGGTTTTTGTAAATAAAGTTGTAAAATTTAAAAATGAATTGCTAAAGGATTAACTGAGGTATGCTGGATGATAGATATGGTAAGGTGAGGTGAGAGGGATAATATTGTGGGACAGTGACATAAGGGTACTCACACTGTCAAAGGCATAAGGGAGGGCTAAGTGTACCTGGTATGGCAAAACACCTGGTCATACAAAGTACATACATTGTACTATAGTAATGGTATTTTTTTCGATTTTACATACTAAGCTCTTGGGTTGAAGCGGCATGGAGGGTTTAGTCTTTATATGTTTACACGAGCAACAAATGAATACGGTTCAATGAATTTCACTGCCATGAGAAAGCTAGTCGGGGCGCATATCTGACCATGCCAACTTGACGGTGTATTTTTTTTTTGTCCATTAGATCTTTATTTACCCAGAAGAGAATTTCTTCCAAAAATATAAGGGGAGTGTAACATATATGGCGCCCAACGGAAAAATGGCATTCACAACGAATAGCCACACAGGAAATTTAATCCATTATTATTTCGCTTTTGGGTCAGTTTTCTATTCCTTCGTTTGAGTCATGATTTCTGGAAAAACAAATTCTAGCATCATTCGCCAAACAAGAAGGAGACCATACTCAAATAGCGCTAAATACGTTTTTGTAACTAAATTTTTTTTAAATTATTCTTGCATAAGTCATGATTTCTGGAAACATTTTTTTTGGTATCATTTGCGATGTAGAAGTTTGGAATGAATTTTGTTCAATATTTTGACAAATGCAGCAACATCAAGCATTGAACGTCATGAATCGTTCGCTATAAGACCGAGCTGATGAAAACTATTCGCACAGTGTTTCGCGGCGATAGCGATTCGGATTCTAGTTAGATTTTACTTACTCTCAGGAACAAACATATTACCGGTATAAGTCCTCGTCGTTGGCGAGTCGCGATACAGATCGTTTCGAAAGTAAGTAAATCGTCACATATTGTACCCTTAATCCCACAGCCACATCGACATCTAGCATCCCTCGTCGAAACTATTTTTTTTCTTGTAAAATAAACACACGCAAAAAAAAAACTTTTTTTTCCTTTCCCATCTGGATAAGGAAACAAAACAATTACACCATTTAAAATTTTCTTTACATTCCACTTAACAGTGAATTTAGTAAGCACTTAAAAATATATATGTAACATACACATCAAACCTTGCACCACATACACGCATGTACACAACTTTCCGTTCTCATCTTGCATTTTTTTTTGTGCCTGAGTCTAAATCGTTTTCTTTTTTTTGTGCGTAATGCACAAACCAAACACTCGTGCAAACGCAGTAAAGTCAGAGAAAAAATCGTCACGTCCGGTAGTAAACCATAATTTGGTAGATTTGTCAGGAAGAGGCAAAGTGCGACTAACGTATCGTGGTACATCAGAGCCGAAAAGCAGAGGGAGAGGTTCAACTCCACTAGTGAAAAAATCTTTGAGCGTACTTAGTTCAGTACTCACAGTCTAGCACAAGTATCAGGGCACTAAGATCCTCATCTGGTTCACGGTCATACCTTTCGTATCCATCGGACGAATTAGATCAGCCTGAAGAAAATCCAAACGACGAAGCATTTGCTAGATCAATAACGGACAGCGGCTCAGGGACATTAGAAAATCTATCAGCTGTAGATAGCTAAGGGAATAATTCTCAGACAGAAATGGCAACTGGTCAAGATCCTGCACAGGAAGGGAGGCCACAGGCACCCAATGTCATCTCGATAGGGGATCTGATGGTTTATTTCCAAGAGGCCATGAGAAACACGCAGGAGGAGCTTAGAAGAGAACTTACAGCTCTCAGAGAGTCTGTAAGGTCACCCCGAATTGATCAAGCCACGTCTGGCTCACCTAGCATTGGTATCCAGCCATCGGTCTCCCAAGTAACTGCGTCTACATTCGCTTCTTCTAATGTAAATTTCAAATTAAAAGACTGGAAGGTTTCGTTCAGTGGTGAGAGAAGTGTTTTAGATTTTTTATCTAGGATAGACACGCTTGTTGATCGCACGCAATGTCCGCAGGAGCACCTTATGTCAAATTTTTATTTATTTCTAACGGGCAAAGTAGAAACTTTCTACTGGGACTATATTAAACAAAATCAGAGAGCTACTTATCCCATGCTAAAGTCAGCACTTTCCAAAAAATTTGGTAATTTAGAAAGTGATCACGACATTTTAATGAAAATATCGACCCGTAAGCAGTTCCCAAAAGAAAGCTATGATGATTTCCATTCGGCTATTGTTGGCTGGAATCTAAGATTGTCGAATCCATTATCAGATAACTCCTTGATAGAAATAATTAAAAAGAATGTGCACGCTGATCTTAAGGTAATGCTATTTGTTTCGGATTCTAGGGATCTGTACCAATTCCGCGATCTAGCTAGAAAAGCTGAGAAAGTTCTTTCTGAAAATAAGACACATAACCTTAGCAGACAGCGCCAGGTGAATGAAATTTGAATCGAAAGCACACCCGAAAACTCTGATGACGAGCCAGATCCGCAAGTTGAGGCACTCAAGATAAATAGAACTTGGGTAAATAACGATTATTCTAAAATAAAGTGTTGGAACTGCCTACAGTTATTACATAGCTATATGTATTGTCCCGATAAAACTCGCCATGTATTTTGTTTCAAATGTGGCCAGAGAGGAGTAACCACACCTACATGTGGCGGTCCTCATATGGGAAACAAGCGTCGGGGCGAGCGGGTGACAGGGGACGCTCGTCCCTCAAGATAAGCCCTGGATTTACTTCTATCACAGAGTCTAAACCTTCACAGTGGGACTTAGCTCATGAAAAGCAAATACCAGATACGACACACTTGACATTGCATAAATATAGGCAGAAATTATTTACCAAGAACAGAGAATCCAACATATTTAACATTACAAAGCAAATTTTAAAATGTAGGCTTAGACACCAGAAAAGGAGAAAATTTAGGAAGATAATTGAATCCACTTGTCTCTCAGAACACGACGATGGTAGACCCTTCGCATCGATTAAAGTCCTTGACGAAGATTTGCTAAGGGAGTATGGATTTTATAAATAGAAACAATATTGAGTTGAAAAAATTTAAGTCAAGCATTTTAACCGCGAACGGATCAAGAAATGAAGTAGTAGGGCACTGTAGCTTACCTGTGATTTTTAAAGGAGTCACAAAATTTATCGTATTTTATGTAGTACTAAATTTATCTCAACCGGGTTACCTCGGGGTAGACTTTTGGAGGGCTTATGCATTAGCACCTCAGATTTTCCCAGAAAAAACTTGTGCGGAAATCGTTCACAAACCTGAACTAAAATTTCATGATCTAGATCCTGAACAAAAATTACGTCTCGATGAGGTTATTTTAACATTTCCCTCTTACGAGAGATTAGGTCTCGGGTGCACGCACCTACTTGAACACCACATTGACACGCAGGATGCTATACCCGTCAAACAAAAGCATTACCCTCTTTCCCCTCCTAGACAAGCCGAGGTGTATGGAGAAATCGACAGATTGTTAGCCCTTGGCGTAATCGAAGAGTCAAACTCGCCATGGTGTAGCCCGGTCGTGACGGTCCGTAAACCAGGGAAAATCAGACTATGCCTGGACTGTAGGAAACTAAACTCACTTACGAAAAAGGATTCGTGTCCCCTTCCTCATATAAATGGTCTATTAAGCCGGCTTAAGGACACGTACTATATTAGCGGCATAGATTTGAAGGACGCATTTTTTCAGATAAAATTGTCAGAAACGTCTAAGGAGAAAACGGCATTCGCGGTACCAGGTAGATCCTTATATCAATACAGGGTGATGCCTTTTGGTGTCTGTAACGGTCCGCAGACGATGAGTTGCCTGATGGACCGAGTAATTCCAGCTAAATTGAGAGAAAATGTATTCATTTATCTGGATGACTTGTTTACAGCCATGATTTTGAGACCCACCTCCAACTGCTTTCCGAAGTCTCTAAATGCTTAAAGTCTGCAGGTCTAACAATTAATGTAGGTTAGAGCAAGTTCTGCCAACGAGAGATAAAATATCTTGGCTATCGTATCGGTGGGGGAAATTTAAAAGTTGATCCCGAAAAGGTCCAAGCTATTGCGGAATTTCCGATTCCGAAAACACCTAGACAGGTCAGGCGTTTTGTTGGCATGGCCAACTGGTATCGCGCCTTTATATATAATTTTTCTCACCTTGCTGGCCCGCTTACGGACTGCTTGCGCAAGTCAAACCAACCCTTTCGGCTATCACCCCAGGCTGTCGAATCTTTTGATAAATTAAAAACCGCCTTATCGAATGCACCTGTGTTGGCAGAGCCAAACTTTAGTAAAGAATTTGTGATACATTTCGACGCGTCTCGTATTGGAGTAGGGGGTGTATTATACCAGCTAGACAATGAAGGCAAAGAACGCCCCATCGCATTCGTTTCTCAGAAACTGAATAAGGCTCAACGTAATTATTCTGTAACAGAGCTTGAGTGCTTGGCGGCCGTTATTTGTGTTAAGCGTTTCAGACAGTATGTCAAGGGACTTCCCTTTAAAATTGTGACGGATCACTCGAGCCTCCGCTGGCTCCTGGACCAGAAAAATTTAAGTGGTAGGTTGGCCAGATGGAGTTTGAAACTCCAACATTTTAATTTTGTGATGGAACATAGGAAGGGGTCTTTGAACGTAGTTCCCGACACACTCTCTAGATTTGATATAGACGAATTAGACTTGGAATGTAATCCGCCAGATGTTGACATGGCCTCGCCAGAATTTGACAATACCGAGTATAATGACTTGAGACAAAAGATTCGAGAGAATGGCAATATGCTCCCTGATTTGTGTCTGTCCGAAAATTATGTTTACAAACGGGTAGATTTCCGGAATGAAGAAAATGTAGAAGAGAAACTTTGGAGGTTATGGCTACCCAGAACCCTAGTTGACGATACAATTAAGTCCGCTCATGAAGAGGGATGTCACGGGGGATTTAGTAAAACTCTTTTTAGAATTAGGCAAAAATACTTCTGGCCGCGAATGGCCTATGACGTGAAATCGTACATTAAACAATGCGATGTTTGTAAGACCATAAAATCATCCAATCAAGTACTACGTCCGCCCATGGGAAAACAAATCGTAACGACACGCCCTTTCCAGAGATTATACTGGGATTTTTTGGGTCCTTATCCTTGCTCGAAATCGAAAAACTGCCAACTTCTGATTGTATTAGACCACCTAACCAAATTTTTGTTTCTTAGGCCCATGAAAACGGCGACGTCAACAAATGTAATAGAGTTCTTTCAAAATGAAATTTTTTGCACTTTTGGGGTTCCACAATTCATTCATAGTGATAACGCCCGACAATTCACCTCTAAGGAAATAGAGGAGTTCTTTTCAGTGTACGGTATTACACACGTGACTACAGGATTTTACTCTCCCCAGGCAAATGCCTCAGAAAGGGCAAACAGAGAAGTAATATCAAAGATTCGCTATTTTCTCAGAGATCAGGCAGACCATACAAATTGGGATAGGGACATACCTAAAATTTTACAGACTCTCCGCAGCGATGTTCATTCGGCGATAAAATGTTCACCATATTTCGCAGTTTTCGGGCAAAATATGATTCTGAACGGGACAAGTTATTCTATCTTAGACAAATTGAACATGCTATCCGATGACACATTAGTCCTCAAAAGCGATCGACTCCTGCTCATTCGAGATAAAATCAGTAAGAACCTTGACATTGCTCATGAAAAGGCATGCAAAGTTTATAATACTAGGTCAAAGCCAGTAAATTTCATTGTAGGGCAGGAAGTTTTCAGGAAAAACCATTCACAGAGCGATTTTGGGAAGGCAATCAACGCAAAATTTACCCCTAAATTCCTAAAATGCAGGATTAGGAAAAACTCGGTAGTGCATTATACGAACTAGAGGATCTCCAAGGTCACTATATCGGGAAATTTCATGCCTCTGATATCCGTGCCTAGCACATCTGTCATAGTTATTTTGGTGACAATTTTTTTTAATATCGTCGATTCTAGCTTTGAAATAAATAAATAAATCGGATTAACTCATGTGAAAAATAGAATTTGTCCATCTAGTTAAATCCTTGAAATTCATTATTCGTTTAATATTAGATACATTCATTTTCTTTTGTTCTGCCCGGCTTCGTGGGTCGTGCCACACGTTGCAAGTGTTCTCTGAACAATTATAACATATAATTTTTACCTCTGTTGAAGAAATTCTCAGTTAGACCGCAAAAATTCCTTTTCCTGTTCGTTCTGTGATTTGAAATTCTAAAACGAAGCAGGTTTGTTACGGAATTGACGAGCCATAAATCTGGAAATATAAAATGCAGTTAACAGACGTTAACATGTAGACCGCATGCATATGTTTTGTTACAACATATTAGAAAATCAATACTTTAATATATTGCTTAGCATTATAAACATAATGTTCTGCCAATTCACGCACCCTGCATTACTTTTGTAGCTGGCCACAATTCCTAAATATCGTTTGGCAACACGTCACCGATCTTTAAAACTTTTACATTCCCTTTTGCTTTTCTCATTCATCTGCATGACCAGATTGTACCGTATTTGATTGACCAATAGCAGCATGCTACGTGGCAGTGACTACGTGACGAAAATAGAGAAGGGGAAAAAAGAAAACGATTTTAAGGCTTCATGCATAGAAACGAGAATGAAAAAAGGACAGTCTGGTTTTAGCTCTAGAAATGAAGGCACGGATCGACAAGTTGTGGTAACAAAAAAAAAGAAAAGTGTGTGATGTGCAAAGAAATAAACAAAAAGATGTTAAGAAAAAAAAAGGAAAAATACAAGACAGATAAATCATTTTCAATCGTACCGGAAAATTTTGCGCATGTTTTAAACTGAATTTTCGCTTAAATACCTCCCCACGTTTTCTTTTGCGACCAATACGTACACTCATACGCGAAATAAAAGTGAATATAGGAAAATTAAAATTTTAAAATCTGAAAAAGTAAATGTGCAAGTTATCTTAGTTTAAGCTTAGCATTTTCAGTATAAACCTATAAAAAGTATATATATTGTTTCGAGCTGCGTTTGTTTCTCTTATGTAATCACCTGACGCGGTTCCCAACCAGCTCTCAGTTATCAGGTAGGTTCCAACCCTTCTCGCCAGTGATTAGCAGCTCCAAGCAGAACATTTAAGGTAACAAATCAAAACAAACAAAACTGACAAACTAAACGCACTGCATATCACAAACACATTTTTTTTTACATAGAGAAGGATGACATTTCCTCTATTTGCCCGCCCAACCTTGTTATGGTAGGTACCTAAAACAAATGTTGACCATAACCCTCACATCCACTCGACCGTTTCCTTCCACTTACCAGTCCATTATTACCATAACTTTACTGAATCACTCTGCCATACTGATTTTTTTTTCAGACACTTAAATCATAATTTATTTCACAAACAAAAACTAACGATAATATAAAAACTAAATTACAATAGTTACTTATTTTACACTCAGACAATTTTTTTAAATTTAAATATAGGCTTAACCTAAAAGGGGCATAAATCTCTGCTCTTCCTGTTGTATTTTATCTTTTTTTTATTCTTTTTCTATTTTCTTTTTGACCATAAAGCTCAAACTAGTTAAACACCTAAATATAGGTTAACGACTTACTACTATTTTCTTACTGAAGGAGCTCCCTAAGTTCGAATTTATATAATCTTTTTCTAATAAAATTTAATAACTACCGCGCCTAATTTGAGCACCTACAGTTCAAACGTTTTGCAAATTATCTTTCTACTTTTATTTAATTTTATGGAAATACGGAGATTTATGTTACCTTTTTTTTGTAGATACGTTGTATACAATAATAAACTATCTCACAAATCAATTATACTTTTCACTAACAATTCACAAGACTTTCCTCAAACGTTTCCTTTATTTTATGGGAACTTAAGCTTTTCACTTCCGGTCTTTCTTCCTGCGGTGTTGTTTTTGGTTTTAGTTTTATAGGGGTTAATTATGTGTATGGGTTTGTGTGTGTAATTTCTTTTCAATTTGTTTACCACAGTACAAATATAAATATCTTTCTTTTAGCTTATGATAATGAATTTTTCTAAATTTATTCGAGCCAAGAATACGCCTTTTTGACGACTCCGGTTTTCAAGAAAGATA
Source organism: Tachina grossa (assembly GCA_949987645.1). NCBI lineage: Eukaryota > Metazoa > Arthropoda > Insecta > Diptera > Tachinidae > Tachina > Tachina grossa. The sequence goes on from OX465278.1 coordinate 108,510,406, forward strand.
AAAATTATAAACTTGTTACCTGGCTATATCCTACTCTGTGTTTTATGGTGATGTCTTCCTTATGTTGCCTTTTTCTTGGATAATAGCCAGCTATAGAACATTAAATTTGTTAATTATTTATTTGAAACCTCATGCGTTTTATTTTATTTATATCACTCACGTTTTTATTTTATTATCTTAACGAATTCACAATTTTCTAGGACCAGAAAAATTTTAGGAACTTTTTACTTTGACACAGCCTTTCAGCAGGCTTTCCACTTTGTTTAAAAAAAAAACTTTATTGGAAACACGACCTATTTATACTGCTGCTCTCACCTATTGTATCATATAATACCTTCCCGCGTACATAACTACCACTAGTTATGTGGCATATATGTGTGCATATATATATATATATATATATATATATATATATATATATATATATATGTATGTATATATACATATATATATCCATTTTCGCGCCTATGCTTAAGCGATTTGCGTCAGATAAAGACAGCAGTATAACATTTTCTCACTAATTTGATCCTTCGTTGTATGATACAGCTATATTTTATGTGTTAAATGTATGCAGAATACCAAAAAAAATTAAATATGCAGCATTTAGTTTTTTTCTTTTTCAGATTTACAGATATTTTTATCTGTGTGTATATGTATAACGCATTTCTTTCGTTTCTTGTATGCCTATATGTATCGTCCCTATTTCGTCCGCGTAACCCCTTAGTCCGTCATCATTTCCCTAATTCTACCAGGTAATCAGCAATTTTAGTAACGGCTTATTCGTTCCTATTTTTTATTTACAACTTTTACGTTTACGTTTTTTAATGAATGAAAATACAACACTTTGTAATATTTTCTTATTTGTTTGTGTTGGCAGTACTTTGATTTATGTTAGTACTAAAACCCACACACACATAAACATTTCAAATACATTATACCTAATCCATTCATTAAGTGTCAAACTATGCACATGTAAGTATACGCAAATTTTTTAATAAAAATGTTTTCTTTTATTTCTAGGACTATTTCATCTAAAGGACTAAACATTACATCTAGGACTATTCACGTAAATATTTGTATCGTTCTAGTTTTTTGTTTGCTTTCCTGTATTAACCAAATTTTCTTATTAACTCTTTTCAGGTATTGGCAACAAATTTAATCTAAAACACTGGGACATGGGCAGGAGTAAGTGTCTCCAAGGTGCAAATGCCCCTCCCTTCTAATTACATTTTAACCCAACTCCATGACTGAATTCAACCTTCCATTACACGATATCATTATTTTTTTAACACTCATGATGCATGTGTCCTTGTACCAAAAATCATAGGGGCTTCTTTTTTTGTTATGTCGACATTACACTAAGGCCTCTTGTGACATGGTAATGGTGTGTATTGCTGGCAAAGGTCATTTCTGGTATTTTAGTTGTGTGACATTGCTATGCACCTGCAAACTTGATGTAAACGGCATTGTACACATTTTGAAAACGACG